>OW121742.1:20916377-21362900 GCA_933228675.1 Stomorhina lunata
TAGTGATCGTAGACCCCATAAAAATTATACCGATCGACTCAGAATCGGGAGGAGAATCGATTAAGCGATGTCCGTCTGTCTGTCTGTCTGTCTGTCTGTCCGTCCGTCTGTCTGTCTGTCTGTTGAAATCAAGTTTCTGAAGCTCCTGGAGGATGGACTTACATAAATTTTATATCAGATTTTAGGAAATTCTCCCGCAATGAACGCTATTAAATTTCATTAAAATCGGTTTATAAACACCGAAAATATCGAAAAAATACCAAAAATTAGACGAAAATTTTAAAATTTTTGATTGAAACACACTTTTAAATAACAAGAGAAAAAAGATACTCCTGGTGTACATGTGATAATATGTTATATATCAGATTATAGGAAATATTTTCCCAAACCACTCTGTAAAATTTTATCAAAATCGGTCCATAAACAACTGAGATATCGCCAAAACACTGAATTTGATGTATCGCAAATTGCCCAAAGTACACATTAGAGAATGTTTGTTGAAAAAATTAAATGCAGAAATAGGAAAAACTATCCTCCTTTAGTACGGACCTACATAAATTTTATATCAGATTTTAGGAAATTCCCCCACCAAGCACGTTATTAAATTTTATCAAAAGCGGTCCGTAAAGAATTGAGATATCGCAATAACACTACATTTGATGTACAGCAAATTGCCCAAAGTACGTGTCTAAGAAATTTTGTTTACATTTTGTAAGTATTGTTTCAGCGATATCTCAGGTGTTTATGGACCGATTGTGATGAAATTTGACATCGTTCTTTATGGGAGGATTTTCTAAAATCTGATATATATACTCCACAAATCTGATTATGAATACCATTCAAATTGTACCGATCAACTCAGAATCGGCACAAGAATCGATTTCGCGACCTCCGTCCGTCTGTCCGTCCGTCTGTTTGTTTGTCCGTCCGTCTACATGTCCGTCCGTCTACCTGTCTGTCCTTTTTTCTGTTGTAGTCAAGTTTTTGGAGCTCCTGTTTTGTCGATATCTCAGATGTTTATTTTGATGAAGTTTAATAGCGTCCTTCGCAGGGGATTATCTAAATCCTGATGCATTCTGTAATTTGTGGTAGATATAATTTAGCGTTTAAGCGATGGTGTTTTGATCGACAATGTTGAAATTCAGGGTGGGACAATTCAGGAGCTCCACAAATCTGGTTTTAGCAGACAGACACACTGCATTTATCTTAATTTTGTGTCTGACTTTTGAACATTATGATAACATTTGAGAATGTATTATATATCAAATTATAGGTAATCTTCCTAGGAAGTACAAAAATGCAGCTAATTACATGATATCCGTTCAAAACCTACATATGTATGTAAGTATCTCACATATCAACAAAAATTTAAATTTTTTAATTGCAATTGGGAGAAATCCGTTCACGTTTGACAATTGATCCCATATAACTTCGCCTAAGGCAATCTCTTAGTAGCTAATAAATGACAAATTATAATAGATACGATGATGACATTTAGTATAAAGACGTTGTACAATATTGATATTCAGGACAATAGCGCCTAAAATAAACTTTCTAGAGGGACAACATTTGACAAAAGTATTTCTGATCTCTTGAAAAGTTCGATATTGAAAATGGGCGAGCTCTATTCACATTTAGTGAAATCTCCCATATAAACCCGACCGGAAATCGATCTAATGCTGATAAATTAAATCACATTAAAATTGCACAAAGAACTAGAGCAAAACTTTCCAAACATCCATCGGACAGATCGAAAGAACTATACATCCCAAATATTATTGATGAAGTGTTCATTTTAATTAATTAACTAACTTCAAATTAATAAGTAAACTTTTCCGACAAAGCTGATAACCATCCATTCAAAAGCTATATATTTCACGTATGTATCTAAAACTAAGAGTGTATACCCTTTAATTTTAAGGCTTGTATACATTGACAATCATTATTAAAGCTTTGACCTAAATCAGTCCGCTAACTTCAGAGTTTTACATAACTAATCAAGAACTTTTACTAGTTGGATAATTCGTACGAATTAAAGTGCACAACCCTCACTGGGCACAGCGTTTTTGGGTTGCATGCCAGAATACTTAAACTTCATCAAATCGATGTGCTATTGCAAATGTAAGGGCATCTACATTTTGAAGCATCTTTTCTGCATGGTTTATCTGGTCTATCGAACTTTATTAAATGTTCGTAAAATATGTGTATATTTTATTTCGAAGCTACTGGCTGGCTTAAATATGTATTCTCTACTTGTAGTCTAGTAATCATTATCTTTCACAAAGGGACCACTTTAGAACCCAAGTGAAGCTTCCCTAGACATTAGCCACCTGCCCAACCTAACCTTTGGGTGCATAACTATCCTAGATGATGACGCCACCGAAAAGCTTTTCTTTTTCCGACTCTTAATTTTAAAGACTCTTTGCATATAATACTAGTATAACCAAATTTTGCTAGGAATTACATTAAGTACTTTTGCAGCACCATTGGTGAAGGGTATCCAAGATTCGGCAAAGGAAATTTTTCAAAAATTTCCTATTTTTATAGGAAATTTTTCAAAAATTTCCTATTTTTATAGGAAATTTTTCAAAAATTTCCTATTTTTATAGGAAATTTTTCAAAAATTTCCTATTTTTATAGGAAATTTTTCAAAAATTTCCTATTTTTATAGGAAATTTTTCAAAATTTCCTATTTTATAGGAAATTTTTCCAAAATTTCCTATTTTTATAGGATTTTTTCAAAAATTTCCTATTTTTATAGGAATTTTTTCAAAAATTTCCTATTTTTATAGGAATTTTTTCAAAAATTTCCTATTTTTATAGAAAATTTTTCAAAAATTTCCTATTTTTATAGGAAATTTTTCAAAAATTTCCTACTTTTATAGGAAATTTTTCAAAAATTTCCTACTTTTATAGGAAATTTTTCAAAAATTTCTTATTTTTATAGGAAATTTTTCAAAAATTTCTTATTTTTTATAGGAAATTTTTCAAAAATTTCCTATTTTTATAGGAAATTTTTCAAAAATTTCCTATTTTTATAGGAAATTTTTATAGGAAATTTTTCAAAAATTTCCTATTTTTATAGGAAATTTTTCAAAATTTCCTATTTTTATAGGAAATTTTTCAAAAATTTCCTATTTTTATAGGAAATTTTTCAAAAATTTCCTCTTTTTATAGGAAATTTTTCAAAAATTTCCTATTTTTATAGGAAATTTTTCAAAAATTTCCTATTTTTATAGGAAATTTTTCAAAAATTTCCTATTTTTATAGGAAATTTTTCAAAAATTTCCTATTTTTATAGGAAATTTTTCAAAAATTTCCTATTTTTATAGGAAATTTTTCAAAAATTTCCTATTTTTATAGGAAATTTTTCAAAAATTTCCTATTTTTATAGGAAATTTTTCAAAAATTTCCTATTTTTATAGGAAATTTTTCAAAAATTTCCTATTTTTATAGGAAATTTTTCAAAAATTTCCTATTTTTATAGGAAATTTTTCAAAAATTTCCTATTTTTATAGGAAATTTTTCAAAAATTTCCTATTTTTATAGGAAATTTTTCAAAAATTTCCTATTTTTATAGGAAATTTTTCAAAAATTTCCTATTTTTATAGGAAATTTTTCAAAAATTTCCTATTTTTATAGGAAATTTTTCAAAAATTTCCTATTTTTATAGGAAATTTTTCAAAAATTTCCTATTTTTATAGGAAATTTTTTCAAAAATTTCCTATTTTTATAGGAAATTTTTCAAAAATTTCCTATTTTTATAGGAAATTTTTCAAAAATTTCCTATTTTTATAGGAAATTTTTCAAAAATTTCCTATTTTTATAGGAAATTTTTCAAAAATTTCCTATTTTTATAGGAAATTTTTCAAAAATTTCCTATTTTTATAGGAAATTTTTCAAAAATTTCCTATTTTTATAGGAAATTTTTCAAAAATTTCCTATTTTTATAGGAAATTTTTCAAAAATTTCCTATTTTTATAGGAAATTTTTCAAAAGTTTCCTATTTTTATAGGAATTTTTTCAAAAATTTCCTATTTTTATAGGAAATTTTTCAAAAATTTCCTATTTTTATAGGAAATTTTTCAAAAATTTCCTATTTTTATAGGAAATTTTTCAAAAATTTCCTATTTTTATAGGAAATTTTTCAAAAATTTCCTATTTTTATAGGAAATTTTTCAAAAAATTCCTATTTTTATAGGAAATTTTTCAAAAATTTCCTATTTTTATAGGAAATTTTTCAAAAATTTCCTATTTTTATAGGAAATTTTTCAAAAATTTCCTATTTTTATAGGAAATTTTTCAAAAATTTCCTATTTTTATAGGAAATTTTTCAAAAATTTCCTATTTTTATAGGAAATTTTTCAAAAATTTCCTATTTTTATAGGAAATTTTTCAAAAATTTCCTATTTTTATAGGAAATTTTTCAAAAATTTCCTATTTTTATAGGAAATTTTTCAAAAATTTCCTATTTTTATAGGAAATTTTTCAAAAATTTCCTATTTTTATAGGAAATTTTTCAAAAATTTCCTATTTTTATAGGAAATTTTTCAAAAATTTCCTATTTTTATAGGAAATTTTTCAAAAATTTCCTATTTTTATAGGAAATTTTTCAAAAATTTCCTATTTTTATAGGAAATTTTTGAAAAATTTCCTATAAAAATAGGAAATTTTTCAAAAATTTCCTATTTTTATAGGAAATTTTTCAAAAGTTTCCTATTTTTATAGGAATTTTTTCAAAAATTTCCTATTTTTATAGGAAATTTTTCAAAAATTTCCTATTTTTATAGGAAATTTTTCAAAAATTTCCTATTTTTATAGGAAATTTTTCAAAAATTTCCTATTTTTATAGGAAATTTTTCAAAAATTTCCTATTTTTATAGGAAATTTTTCAAAAAATTCCTATTTTTATAGGAAATTTTTCAAAAATTTCCTATTTTTATAGGAAATTTTTCAAAAATTTCCTATTTTTATAGGAAATTTTTCAAAAATTTCCTATTTTTATAGGAATTTTTTCAAAAATTTCCTATTTTTATAGGAAATTTTTCAAAAATTTCCTATTTTTATAGGAAATTTTTCAAAAATTTCCTATTTTTATAGGAAATTTTTCAAAAATTTCCTATTTTTATAGGAAATTTTTCAAAAATTTCCTATTTTTTATAGGAAATTTTTCAAAAATTTCCTATTTTTATAGGAAATTTTTCAAAAATGTCCTATTTTTATAGGAAATTTTTCAAAAATTTCCTATTTTTATAGGAAATTTTTCAAAAATTTCCTATTTTTATAGGAAATTTTTCAAAAATTTCCTATTTTTATAGGAAATTTTTCAAAAATTTCCTATTTTTATAGGAAATTTTTCAAAAATTTCCTATTTTTATAGGAAATTTTTCAAAAATTTCCTATTTTTATAGGAAATTTTTCAAAAATTTCCTATTTTTATAGGAAATTTTTCAAAAATGTCCTATTTTTATAGGAAATTTTTCAAAAATTTGCTATTTTTATAGGAAATTTTTCAAAAATTTTTCTATTTTTATAGGAAATTTTTCAAAAATTTGCTATTTTTATAGGAAATTTTTCAAAAATTTTTCTATTTTTATAGGAAATTTTTTTAAAATTTCCTATTTTTATAGGAAGTTTTTAAAAAATTTCCTATTTTTATAGGAAGTTTTTAAAAAATTTCCTATTTTTATAGGAATTTTTTCAAAATTTTTTTTATTTTTATAGGAATTATTTATAAAACTTTCCTATTTTTATAGGCAATTTTTTAAAAATTTCTAATTTTTATAAGAAATCTTTTAAAAATATCTAATTTTTATAGGAATTTTTTTTATTTTTCAAAAATGTTCAAAACTTTTTAATTTCATATTTGTTTTAAAAATATTTATTCTTATGTCACAAAATATTCCAAATTAAAAAGCTTTGAGAATTTTCGTAAAACTTTTAATGATTCATATTTTGAAACATTAAAACTCTATAGAAATCCATTCAGAAACTTTATAATCCAATTGATAACGCAGTTTTTTTAAGCTGATTGATGGAAACTGCTTCGAATGCAGGCAGTTAGACAGACAGACAACAAATTACGTATCATGATAAATCAAAAGAAGCACTTTCAACATTTATTCAAATTTCCATTTTTCGTTAGAAATTTTTAATTGAAATTCGCTTGGATTTCTAGGATATAAATATTTTCCTCTAATTTTTTATATCAGACTTTTAACTCGCTTTTTTTGTCTATTTAATTAAGTTTTTAATTTCTGTTTGTTCTTCCTCAATGACTACTTGAGTTTATTTTGTGCTACTTTTAATATTTGAGTAATTTAGAGCAAAAAACTTTTTCTTATTTATTCAATATTTAAGTAAAATTTTAACAAGTATTAAAATTATCTTAAGTACTAAGATTTTCTTTTTCCAAACTATTTAATATTCTTTAATAGAAGAGAAAAATTTTATATTTTCCACTTAAAGAATTTCTTCCTCGTTCTCGTTTTTTTGTGCCAATATTGAATATTGGGTTAAGAAGGGCCAAGAAAACTCTTGAAAAAAATTTATGCAAAAAAATAATCCAGCAAAAAAAAGAGCAATAAACTTTAAATATATTTTTCCTTATAAAATTCAAGATAAAAACTAAGAACAAAAACCAAAAGCAAAGCAAAATTAAGCTGATGAGCAATAATTAATTATTGTAAAAAAATATAAGAACAAATAGTTTTTATTGAAACAAGCCGGAAATTTATAGGAAAGAAGATAATAAACCTACATTTTCATGATTTTCCCCACAAGAGAGTGAAAAGTGCAAGCACTTGAGCAAAGTGTTACAAATCAACTTGAGCCAAGAACTGGTGTGTGCTTTTAGGGGGAGATAACGTTAAATAAAGTGTGCAAGGATAACAAAAGGATTTATGTAGGTTGATTTCATTTTTCTATTGCTAATAATTTTAATTGCGAAAAAAAAAGCTTAGCTTGATAGCAAATATTCTATTCAGATTTACTTAGTGGCTTTTATTCATACAAATTTTAAATATTACCTTTTAACCTACTCATATAATACCTTATTAGCCTAAATATATATAAAATTCTTGTCTACACTCACTTTAGTTTTAAATAATGTAAATAGGATTATCTCTGCTTAAGGGGCTAAAGAAAACAATAGCAATTATTTAAATAGAAATTTGAACAAAGAATAGAAAGAAAGGCAAAAACTTGCATATATTTTATATATTAAAATATGAAATTTTTGAAAAATTTCCTATAAAAATTTGAAATTTTTGAAAAATTTCCTATAAAAATAAGAAATTTTTGAAAATTTTCCTATTAAAATAAGAAATTTTTGAAAAATTCCCTATAAAAATAAGAAATTTTTGAAAATTTTCCTGTAAAAATAAGAAAATTTTGAAAAAATTCCTATCCAAATAAGAAATTTTTGAAAAATTTCCTATAAAAATAAGAAATTTTTGAAAAATTTCCTATAAAAATAAGAAATTTTTGAAAAATTTTCTATAAAAATAAGAAATTTTTGAAAAATTTCCTATAAAAATAAGAAATTTTTGAAAAATTTCCTATAAAAATAAGAAATTTTTGAAATTTCCTATAAAAATAAGAAATTTTTGAAAAATTTCCTATAAAACTAAGAAATTTTTTTAAAAATTTCTATATAAAAATAAGAAATTTTTGAAAAATTTCCTATAAAAATAAGAAATTTTTGAAAAATTTCCTATAAAAATCAGAAATTTTTGAAAAATTTCCTATAAAAATAAGAAATTTTTGAAAAATGACCTATAAAAATAAGAAATTTTTGGAAAATTTCCTATAAAAATATGAAATTTTTGAAAAATTTCCTATAAAAATAAGAAATTGTTGAAAAATTTCCTATAAAAATAAGAAATTTTTGAAAAATCTCCTATAAAATAAGAAATTTTTGAAAAATTTCCTATAAAACTAACACATTTTGGAAAAAATTTCCTATAAAAATAAGAAATTTTTGAAAAATTTCCTATAAAAATAAGAAATTTTGAAAAATTTCCTATAAAGATAAGAATTTTTTGAAAAATTTCCTATAAAAATAGGAAATATTTGAATAAGTTCCTATAAAAATAAAACATTTTGAAAAATTTTATATAAAAATAATAAATTTTGGAAAATTTTCCTATAAAAATAAAAAAAATTGAAAAATTTCCTACAAAAATAAGAAATTTTTGAAAAATTTCGTATAAAAATCAGATTTTTTTTTAATTTTTCTATAAAAATAAGAAATTTTTAGAAAATTTCCTATAAAAATAATAAATTTTTAGATAATTTCCTATAAAAATAATAATTTTTAAAAAATTTCCTATAAAAATAAGAAATTTTTGAGAAATTTCCTACAAAAATAAGAAATTTTTGAAAAATTTTCTACACAAATTTTTGAAAAATGTCCTATAAAAATAAGAAATCTTTGGAAAATTTCCGATGAAAGTAATAAATTTTTGAAAAGTTTTCTGTGAAAATAAGAAATTTTTCAAAAATTTTCCTATAAAAATGAAAATTTTTTAAAAAATTTCTTGTAAGACTAAGAAATTTTTGAAAAATTTCCTATGAAAATAAGAAATTTTTTTAAAAATTTCCTATTAAAATAAGAAATTTTTTAAAAGTTTCCTAAAAAATAAGAAATTTTTGAAAAATTTCCTAAAACAAATGAAAATTTTTGAAAATTTCCTTAAAAAATAAGAAACTTTTGAAAAATCTCATTAAAAAATAAAAAAAAAAATTTGAAAAATTTCCTATACAATTTTTTTTTTTTTTTTTGAAAATTGTCTATAGCAAAATAAGAAAATTTTCAAAAGTTTCCTGTAGAAAGATAAGAAATTTTTGAAAAAATTTCTTAGAGAAATTAAGAAATTTTGAAAAATTTTCGATAGAAAATAAGAAATTTTGAAAAAAATTTTTCAAAATTTCTTTAGAAAAATAGGAAATTTTTGAAAATTTTCCTATAAAAAAATATATTATCTTATTTTTTATAGGAAAATTTTTAAGAATATTTCCTATAAAAATAAAAAATTTTTGAAAAATTTCCTATAAAAATAAGAAATTTTTGAAAAAGTTCCTATAAAAATAAGAAATTTTTGAAAAACTTCCTATAAAAATAAGAAATTTTTTAAATTTTGTTTTAATAAAAATATCAATTTTATTGAAAATTTTTTTGAAAACTATGAATTTTTTTTAAATATTTCTTGTAAAAATAAGAAATTTTTGAAAAATTTCCCAAAAAAATAAGAAATTTTTGAAAAATTTTCTAAAAAAAAAAGAAATTTTTGAAAAATTTCCTAAAAAAATAAGAAATTTTTCAAAAATTTCCTAAAAAATAAAAAAATTTTGAAAAATTTCCTTAAAAAATAACAAACTTTTGAAAAATTTCCTAAAAAAAATTTGAAAAATTTCCTATACAATTTTTGTTTTGAAAATTGTTTATAGCAAAATAAGAAAATTTTCAAAAGTTACCTATAGAAAGATAAGAAATTTTTGAAAAAAAATTTTTTATAGAAAATAAGAAATTTTTAAAAATTTCGATTTCGAATTTTGAACAATTTTTCAAAATTTCTTTAGAAAAATAGAAAATTTTCCTATGAAAAAAATATATTATCTTATTTTTTGTAGAAAAATTTCCTACAGATATTGGTGTTATTTATGAATAAAATAGAAAAAAGTCTTTACTTTCTTAATTATATTAGTAACCTTCCCCCATTAATTTAGCTTAGCACTTTTTTTGACTATTAGGTAAAAAAACCTCTTAAATTTACCAAAGGCGCCTGCAACTAAAAGATACATAAAACCCAAATTTATGTCCTTTAAATTTCGTTTTTAAAAAATTCTTGCTAACTTTACACTTTTTCCCTTCGTTTTTTGTGCTAAGAATCATTTATGACTTCTTTGCTTAACTGGCCATCTACTTCTTCCCTTCTTCACTTAAAACCATTTAATTTCCCAAATCTTGCAGTTTTTATATTTTTCCTTTCAACTGAATTTCTAATAAATAATAACAATTTGCAAGAAAAAAAGGGAAAATAAAAAGTAAAAGCCATTTAATTAGGATTTATATTGAGCTCATTTCCCTACTATTTATCCCGATTTTTATAACTTTAATAGAGCCATTATCTTAAAATCGAATAAAAAAATTACTTTAATTATAAGTGATTGAAAAAACAAACAGAAGTGGGATTTCCCCTGCCTTAGAAATTAGTTTGTAACTTTTTTTTTTTATAAATATGAATAAATCTTTTATGATTTAATAGAAATCCCAGGTGTTTAATTCAAAATTTCATTTGCTTTTAGTCGCCTTTTTTATTGTTGTTGGCGATTAAATAAAATGTTCCTTTTTCCTCTTTAAAACGATAATGGGCCGTTTCCACTAGTTTTAGAGGTAATTTTTCTAAAATTTCTTATTTTTATAGGAAATTTTTCAAAAATTTCTTATTTTTATAGGAAATTTTTCAAAAATTTTTAATTTTTATAGCAAATTTTTAGAAATGTCTTATTTTTATAGCAAATTTTTGAAAAATGTTTTATTTTTATAGGAAATTTTTCAAAAATTTCCTATTTTTATAGGAAATTTTTCAAAAATTTCTTATTTTGATAGGAAATTTTTAAAAAATTTCTTATTTTTATAGGAAATTTTTCAAAAATGTCTTATTTTTATAGGAAATTTTTCAAAAATTTTTAATTTTTATATGAAATTTTTCAAAAATTTCTTATTTCTATAGGAATTTTTTCAAAAATTTTTAATTTTTATAGCAAATTTTTAGAAATGTCTTATTTTTATAGCAAATTTTTGAAAAATGTTTTATTTTTATAGGAAATTTTTCAAAAATTTCCTATTTTTATAGGAAATTTTTCAAAAATTTCTTATTTTGATAGGAAATTTTTCAAAAATTTCTTATTTTTATAGGAAATTTTTCAAAAATTTCTTATTTTTATAGGAAATTTTTCAAAAATTTCTTATTTTTATAGGAAATTTTTCAAAAATTTTTAATTTTTATAGGAAATTTTTCAAAAATTTCTTATTTTTATAGGAATTTTTTCAAAAATTTTTAATTTTTATAGCAAATTTTTAGAAATGTCTTATTTTTATAGCAAATTTTTGAAAAATGTTTTATTTTTATAGGAAATTTTTCAAAAATTTCCTACTTTTATAGGAAATTTTTCAAAAATTTCTTATTTTTATAGGAAATTTTTAAAAAATTTCGTATTTTTATAAGAAAATTTTTCAAAACTTTCTTATTTTTGTAGGAAATTTTTCAAAAATTTCTTATTTTTATAGGAAATTTTGCAAAAATTTCTTATTTTTATAGGAAATTTTTCAAAAATTTCTTATTTTTATAGGAAATTTTTCAAAAATTTCTTATTTTTATAGGAAATTTTTGAAAAATTTCCAATTTTTATAGGAAATTTTTGAAAAATTTCCAATTTTTATAGGAAATTTTTGAAAAATTTCCAATTTTATAGGAAATTTTTGAAAAATTTCCAATTTTTATAGAAAATTTTTCAAAAATTTCTTATTTTTTCAAAAATTTCCTATTTTTATAGGAAATTTTTCAAAAATTTCTTATTTTTATAGGAAATTTTTTAAAAATTTCTTATTTTTATAGGAAATTTTTCAAAAATTTCGTATTTTTATAAGACAATTTTTCAAAACTTTCTTATTTTTATAGGAAAATTTTCAAAAATTTCTTATTTTTATAGGAAATTTTTCAAAAATTTCTTATTTTTATAGGAAATTTTTCAAAAATTTCTTATTTTTATAGAAAATTTTTCAAAAATTTCTTATTTTTATAGGAAATTTTTCAAAAATTTCTTATTTTTATAGGAAGTTTTTCAAAAATTTCTTATTTTTATAGGAAATTTTTCAAAAATTTCTTATTTTTATAGGAAATTTTTCAAAAATTTCTTATTTTTATAGGAAATTTTTCAAAACTTTTTTATTTTTATGAGAAATTTTTCAAAAATTTCTTATTTTTGTAGGAAATTTTTCAAAAATTTCTTATTTTTATAGGAAATTTTTCAAAAATTTAAGGAAGTTTTTCAACAAATTTTTATTTTATAGAAAAATTTTTTTATAGGAAATTTTCAAAAATTTCCTATTTTTATAGGAAAATTTCAAAAATTTCCTATTTTTTTTGTAAATTTTTCAAAAGTTTCTTATGGTAAAAGTAAATTTTTTAAAAATTTCTTATTTTTAAAGGAAAATTTTCAAAAATTTCCTATTTTTATGAAAATTGTTAAAAATTTCCTATTTTTATAGGAAGTTTTTTAAAAATTTCTTATTTTTATTGTAAATTTTTCAAAAATTTCTTATGATTAAAGGAAATTTTTTAAAAATTTCTTATTTTTAATGGAACAGTTTCATCAATTTCTTAATTTTTGAGATTTTTTTTTTTAAATTTCGTATTTTTGTTTTTAGGAAATTTTTCTAAATATTCTATTTTCATTTAAAATTTTTTAAAAAATTTCTTATTTTTCTTTAGAAAAGAAAAATTTAACATGTTTTTACCAATGAAATTTCAACCTAAATGTTTATTTCTACTTAATTTTAATCTAACTCTTAACGTCAACGACTATTTAAAGAAATGTAAAAATTCTTACAAAAATATTTTTAGATGAAAACAAAAATTTTCTTTTACACTCAAAAGTTATTTTATATTTAAGCTCCTTTTACAAAGATATTTTCAGCTTGCAAATGTAGTCCACCATTTAGACACGCATAAGTTGTTCAAAGTCCTTTTACTTTTCAAAGGCTGATAATATTTCACACGAGTTAAAAAATCTAAAAAGAAAACGTTTTTTTTAGATATTTTTATAATAATTTTTTTTTTTATAAATTTCTTTAAATTAGGGCTACCTTTATTTTGCAAAGGTTCGCTTTTCATAGGATCAGTGACAAAAATTGGTGATTAAAAGTTACAGTTTAATCTATTAAGATTAAAACTTGCCACCAATTATCGAATTTGTTAACAAATTCATGCGTTCGACGCAAAATGCAAAGAACAATTTTTAGGAAATTTTGTATCTTTTAGACTCATGGAAGGGGAACTCAATAATGTGAATAATAATATGAAGTGGAACGCCTTTGGTACTTTTAAATTAGTGGTACAAAAAATGTGTACTTGTAGGGATACACTTAGAAAAAATTAGATGCAAAACAAATGACGCATTTATTTGATAGATTTCTTTAGATAATTTTTATTGTTGAGACTTTTTGTCACAAAACATGTTCCAGACCCCCCCAGTCAAAATTTATTAAAAAAACAAAAGCGGTCACTTTGATAAGATAATTTTTTGAAACCTGATTTGGTACCATAAAATGTGTGATGTAAACTAGCGGCTGAAATCGAGCGACTTAACCGAGTAAGACATTTGTGTGGGAATTTCTTAAGAAGCAAATGTTTGTGAATAATCCACAAATAGAGGCAACATAGACCATATCAAAGGTCAAATTCATCCTGATTCATATCATATATAATTAAACACTTCTGATGAGCTGTACTCAAAGAAGTTAGGCGTAATTGTATTAATGCGTCTTTTAAATGAATCACTTATTTCAAACAGACTTTCTTATATTTATTTTAGAAGAAAAAAAACTTACAAAAATAATCAACTTAAAATCAATTCTCTGTTTATTTTCAGGTAAATTTGATGAAACTTCTAACAAATGTTTCCTAAAAGAGGTAAAAAATGGTTATAGTCAATATATGAAAGGGCTAATAAAAAATGTAGAAATACTTCAAAATGGCAATATTTCAAAATTTTAAAAAAATTCTTACAAATAAAAAAATTTTCCAAAATTTCCCGCAGAAAAAAAAAAATTGGAAAATTTCCTATAAAAATAGGAAATTTTTGAAAAATAAAGTAAGAAATTTTTGAAAATTTTCCTATAAAAATAGGAAATTTTTGAAAAATTTCCTATAAAAATAGGAAATTTTTGAAAAATTTCCTATAAAAATAGGAAATTTTTGAAAAATTTCCTATAAAAATAGGAAATTTTTGAAAAATTTCCTATAAAAATAGGAAATTTTTGAAAAATTTCCTATAAAAATAGGAAATTTTTGAAAAATTTCCTATAAAAATAGGAAATTTTTGAAAAATTTCCTATAAAAATAGGAAATTTTTGAAAAATTTCCTATAAAAATAGGAAATTTTTGAAAAATTTCCTATAAAAATAGGAAATTTTTGAAAAATTTCCTATAAAAATAGGAAATTTTTGAAAAATTTCCTATAAAAATAGGAAATTTTTGAAAAATTTCCTATAAAAATAGGAAATTTTTGAAAAATTTCCTATAAAAATAGGAAATTTTTGAAAAATTTCCTATAAAAATAGGAAATTTTTGAAAAATTTCCTATAAAAATAGGAAATTTTTGAAAAATTTCCTATAAAAATAGGAAATTTTTGAAAAATTTCCTATAAAAATAGGAAATTTTTGAAAAATTTCCTATAAAAATAGGAAATTTTTGAAAAATTTCCTATAAAAATAGGAAATTTTTGAAAAATTTCCTATAAAAATAGGAAATTTTTGAAAAATTTCCTATAAAAATAGGAAATTTTTGAAAAATTTCCTATAAAAATAGGAAATTTTTGAAAAATTTCCTATAAAAATAGGAAATTTTTGAAAAATTTCCTATAAAAATAGGAAATTTTTGAAAAATTTCCTATAAAAATAGGAAATTTTTGAAAAACTTCCTATAAAAATAGGAAATTTTTGAAAAATTTCCTATAAAAATAGGAAATTTTTGAAAAATTTCCTATAAAAATAGGAAATTTTTGAAAAATTTCCTATAAAAATAGGAAATTTTTGAAAAATTTCCTATAAAAATAGGAAATTTTTGAAAAATTTCCTATAAAAATAGGAAATTTTTGAAAAATTTCCTATAAAAATAGGAAATTTTTGAAAAATTTCCTATAAAAATAGGAAATTTTTGAAAAATTTCCTATAAAAATAGGAAATTTTTGAAAAATTTCCTATAAAAATAGGAAATTTTTGAAAAATTTCCTATAAAAATAGGAAATTTTTGAAAAATTTCCTATAAAAATAGGAAATTTTTGAAAAATTTCCTATAAAAATAGGAAATTTTTGAAAAATTTCCTATAAAAATAGGAAATTTTTGAAAAATTTCCTATAAAAATAGGAAATTTTTGAAAAATTTCCTATAAAAATAGGAAATTTTTGAAAAATTTCCTATAAAAATAGGAAATTTTTGAAAAATTTCCTATAAAAATAGGAAATTTTTGAAAAATTTCCTATAAAAATAGGAAATTTTTGAAAAATTTCCTATAAAAATAGGAAATTTTTGAAAAATTTCCTATAAAAATAGGAAATTTTTGAAAAATTTCCTATAAAAATAGGAAATTTTTGAAAAATTTCCTATAAAAATAGGAAATTTTTGAAAAATTTCCTATAAAAATAAGAAATTTTTGAAAAATTTCCTATAAAAATAGGAAATTTTTAAAAAATTTCCTATAAAAATAGGAAATTTTTGAAAAATTTCCTATAAAAATAGGAAATTTTTGAAAAATTTCCTATAAAAATAGGAAATTTTTGAAAAATTTCCTATAAAAATAGGAAATTTTTGAAAAATTTCCTATAAAAATAGGAAATTTTTGAAAAATTTCCTATAAAACTAGGAAATTTTTGAAAAATTTCCTATAAAACTAGGAAATTTTTGAAAAATTTCCTATAAAAATAGGAAATTTTTGAAAAATTTCCTATAAAAATAGGAAATTTTTGAAAAATTTCCTATAAAAATAGGAAATTTTTGAAAAATTTCCTATAAAAATAGGAAATTTTTGAAAAATTTCCTATAAAAATAGGAAATTTTTGAAAAATTTCCTATAAAAATAGGAAATTTTTGAAAAATTTCCTATAAAAATAGGAAATTTTTGAAAAATTTTCTTTAAAAATAGGAAATTTTTGAAAAATTTCCTATAAAAATAGGAAATTTTTGAAAACTTTCCTATAAAAATAGGAAATTTTTGAAAAAATTCCTATAAAAATAGGAAATTTTTAAAAAATTTCCTATAAAAATAGGAAATTTTTGAAAAATTTCCTATAAAAATAGGAAATTTTTGAAAAATTTCCTATAAAAATAGGAAATTTTTGAAAAATTTCCTATAAAAATAGGAAATTTTCCTATTTTTTTTATTTTCCTATTTTAATAGGAAATTTTTCAAAAATTTCCTATAAAAATAGGAAATTTTTCAAAAATTTCCTATAAAAATAGGAAATTTTTGAAAAATTTCCTATAAAAATAGGAAATTTTTGAAAAATTTCCTATAAAAATAGGAAATTTTTGAAAAATTTCCTATAAAAATAGGAAATTTTTGAAAAATTTCCTATAAAAATAGGAAATTTTTGAAAAATTTCCTATAAAATAAATTTTGGAAATTGGAAATTTTTGAAAAATTTCCTATAAAAATAGGAAATTTTTGAAAAATTTCCTATAAAAATAGGAAATTTTTGAAAAATTTCCTATAAAAATAGGAAATTTTTGAAAAATTTCCTATAAAAATAGGAAATTTTTGAAAAATTTCCTATAAAAATAGGAAATTTTTGAAAAATTTCCTATAAAAATAGGAAATTTTTGAAAAATTTCCTATAAAAATAGGAAATTTTTGAAAAATTTCCTATAAAAATAGGAAATTTTTGAAAAATTTCCTATAAAAATAGGAAATTTTTGAAAAATTTCCTATAAAAATAGGAAATTTTTGAAAAATTTCCTATAAAAATAGGAAATTTTTGAAAAATTTCCTATAAAAATAGGAAATTTTTGAAAAATTTCCTATAAAAATAGGAAATTTTTGAAAAATTTCCTATAAAAATAGGAAATTTTTGAAAAATTTTCTATAAAAATAGGAAATTTTTGAAAAATTTCCTATAAAAATAGGAAATTTTTGAAAAATTTCCTATAAAAACAGGAAATTTTTGAAAAATTTCCTATAAAAATAGGAAATTTTTGAAAAATTTCCTATAAAAATAGGAAATTTTTGAAAAATTTCCTATAAAAATAAGAAATTTTTGAAAAATTTCCTATAAAAATAGGAAATTTTTGAAAAATTTCCTATAAAAATAGGAAATTTTTGAAAAATTTCCTATTTTTATAGGAAATTTTTGAAAAATTTCCTATAAAAATAGGAAATTTTTGAAAAATTTCCTATAAAAATAGGAAATTTTTAAAAAATTTCCTATAAAAATAGGAAATTTTTGAAAAATTTCCTATAAAAATAGGAAATTTTTGAAAAATTTCCTATAAAAATAGGAAATTTTTGAAAAATTTCCTATAAAAATAGGAAATTTTTGAAAAATTTCCTATAAAAATAGGAAATTTTTGAAAAATTTCCTATAAAAATAGGAAATTTTTGAAAAATTTCCAATAAAAATAGGAAATTTTTGAAAAATTTCCTATAAAAATAGGAAATTTTGAAAAATTTCCTATAAAAATAGGAAATTTTTGAAAAATTTCATATAAAAATAGGAAATTTTTGAAAAATTTCCTATAAAAATAGGAAATTTTTGAAAAATTTCCTATAAAAATATGAAATTTTTGAAAAATTTCCTATAAAAATATGAAATTTTTGAAAAATTTCCTATAAAAATAGGAAATTTTTGAAAAATTTCCTATAAAAATAGGAAATTTTTGAAAAATTTCCTATAAAAATACGAAATTTTTGAAAAATTTCCTATAAAAATAGGAAATTTTTGAAAAATTTCCTATAAAAATAGGAAATTTTTGAAAAATTTCCTATAAAAATAGGAAATTTTTGAAAAATTTCCTATAAAAAAAGGAAATTTTTGAAAAATTTCCTATAAAAATAGGAAATTTTTGAAAAATTTCCTATAAAAATAGGAAATTTTTGAAAAATTTCCTATAAAAATAGGAAATTTTTGAAAAAATTTCCTATAAAAATAGGAAATTTTTGACAAAATTTCCTATAAAAATAGGAAATTTTTGACAAAATTTCCTATAAAAATAGGAAATTTTTGACAAAATTTCCTATAAAAATAGGAAATTTTTGACAAAATTTCCTATAAAAATAGGAAATTTTTGACAAAATTTCCTATAAAAATAGGAAATTTTTGACAAAATTTCCTATAAAAATAGGAAATTTTTGACAAAATTTCCTATAAAAATAGGAAATTTTTGACAAAATTTCCTATAAAAATAGGAAATTTTTGACAAAATTTCCTATAAAAATAGGTAATTTTTGACAAAATTTCCTATAAAAATAGGAAATTTTTGACAAAATTTCCTATAAAAATAGGAAATTTTTGACAAAATTTCCTATAAAAATAGGAAATTTTTGACAAAATTTCCTATAAAAATAGGAAATTTTTGACAAAATTTCCTATAAAAATAGGAAATTTTTGACAAAATTTCCTATAAAAATAGGAAATTTTTGACAAAATTTCCTATAAAAATAGGAAATTTTTGACAAAATTTCCTATAAAAATAGGAAATTTTTGACAAAATTTCCTATAAAAATAGGAAATTTTTGACAAAATTTCCTATAAAAATAGGAAATTTTTGACAAAATTTCCTATAAAAATAGGAAATTTTTGACAAAATTTCCTATAAAAATAGGAAATTTTTGACAAAATTTCCTATAAAAATAGGAAATTTTTGACAAAGTTTCCTATAAAAATAGGAAATTTTTGACAAAATTTCCTATAAAAATAGGAAATTTTTGACAAAATTTCCTATAAAAATAGGAAATTTTTGACAAAATTTCCTATAAAAATAGGAAATTTTTGAAAAATTTCCTATAAAAATAGGAAATTTTTGAAAAATTTCCTATAAAAATAGGAAATTTTTGAAAAATTTCCTATAAAAATAGGAAATTTTTGAAAAATTTCCTATAAAAATAGGAAATTTTTGAAAAATTTCCTATAAAAATAGGAAATTTTTGAAAAATTTCCTATAAAAATAGGAAATTTTTGAAAAATTTCCTATAAAAATAGGAAATTTTTGAAAAATTTCCTATAAAAATAGGAAATTTTTGAAAAATTTCCTATTTTTATAGGAAATTTTTCAAAAATTTCCTATAAAAATAGGAAATTTTTGAAAAATTTCCTATAAAAATAGGAAATTTTTGAAAAATTTCCTATAAAAATAGGAAATTTTTGAAAAATTTCCTATAAAAATAGGAAATTTTTGAAAAATTTCCTATAAAAATAGGAAATTTTTGAAAAATTTCCTATAAAAATAGGAAATTTTTGAAAAATTTCCTATAAAAATAGGAAATTTTTGAAAAATTTCCTATAAAAATAGGAAATTTTTGAAAAATTTCCTATAAAAATAGGAAATTTTTGAAAAATTTCCTATAAAAATAGGAAATTTTTGAAAAATTTCCTATAAAAATAGGAAATTTTTGAAAAATTTCCTATAAAAATAGGAAATTTTTGAAAAATTTCCTATAAAAATAGGAAATTTTTGAAAAATTTCCTATAAAAATAGGAAATTTTTGAAAAATTTCCTATAAAAATAGGAAATTTTTGAAAAATTTCCTATAAAAATAGGAAATTTTTGAAAAATTTCCTATAAAAATAGGAAATTTTTGAAAAATTTCCTATAAAAATAGGAAATTTTTGAAAAATTTCCTATAAAAATAGGAAATTTTTGAAAAATTTCCTATAAAAATAGGAAATTTTTGAAAAATTTTCCTATAAAAATAGGAAATTTTTGAAAAATTTCCTATAAAAATAGGGAATTTTTGAAAAATTTCCTATAAAAATAGGAAATTTTTGAAAAATTTCCTATAAAAATAGGAAATTTTTGAAAAATTTCCTATAAAAATAGGAAATTTTTGAAAAATTTCCTATAAAAATAGGGAATTTTTGAAAAATTTCTAAAAAATAGGAAATTTTTGAAAAATATCCGATAAAAATAGGAAGTTTTTGAAAAATTTCCTATAAAAAGAGGACATTTTTGAAAAATTTCCTATAAAAAGAAATTTTTGAAAAATTTCCTATAAAAATAGGAAATTTTTGAAAAATTTGTTATTTTTATAAGAAATTTTTGAAAAATTTTATATTTTTGTAGGAAATTTTTGAAAAATTTGCTATAAAAATAGGACATTTTCGGAAAATTTCCTATAAAAATAGGAAAAAAATGTCCTGTTTTTATAGGAAATTTTCAAGTATTTTTCAAAACTTTGCCATTTTTATAGGAAATTTTTAAAAAATTTACTATTTTCGTAGGAAATTTCATATTTTGAAAAATTTCCTATTTTTAAAAAAAATTTTTTAAAGTTTCTTATTTTTATAGTAAATTTCCTATTTTTATAGGAAATTTTCTATTTTTGTAGGAAATTTCCTATTTTGATAGCAATTTTTTGAAAAATTTCCTATAAAAATAGGAAATTTTTGAAAAAAATATTATAAAAATAGTATATTTTTCAAAAATTTCGTAATAAAGAAGAAAATTTTTGAAAAATTTCCATTAAAAATAATAAACTTTTAAAATTTTTTCATATAAGAAATAATATAATGATAGAAAAATATGGGTTAATTTAATTTTAAAATTTTTGAAAAATTTTGTAAAAATAAGTTTTTGTGAAAAATTTCCTAAAAAAAATTAGAAATTTTTGAAAAGTTTCCTAAATGACTTGGAAATTTCTGAAATATTTTTGAAAAAAATTTCGTATAAAAATTATAAGTTTCTTTAAAAAGTTGTATAAAAATAGAAAATTTTTGAAAAATTTCCCATAAAAATAGTATTTTTTTTGAAATTTCTTATAAAAATAAGAATTTTTTTTAAATAGTAAATAGTAAGTTTTTGAAAAATTTTCTTTAAAAATTAGAAATTTTTGAAAAAAATTTAAAAAATTATTTTTTTTGAGTATTTTCCTATAAAAATTAGAAATTTTTGAAATATATGAAATTTTTAAGGAACGTGAAATTTTTAAAAACTTTTGAAATTTTATAAAAATTAAAAATTTTTGTAAAATTTTCTAATAAGAAATTTTTGAAATATTTCCTATAAAATAGTAAATTTTTGAAAAATTTCCTATAAATAAATTTATTAAACATTTTTAATAAAAATAATAAATTTTCCTAATTAAAATTTTTGAAAAATTTCTTATAAAAATATATATATTTTTCTTTTAATTTCTTTTAAATATAAGAAATTTTAAAAAATTTACTTTTAAAAATCTAAAATTTGAAAATATAGCCAGTATTCATTATTAGTCCATAAAAATGCTTTTAAAGCATTTTATGACATTTTCTCTATTACTGCAAATAGTTTCTTTAAATAACTCGAAAACATTCAATTAGGCTTTAAAATACAAACATCAGCGTAATAATAATAATAATAATCATGATCGGCATAATAATGCCAAAAACACAAACATGTCATTGAAATGCAACTTTAACTTAAATACAGCAAAAGACTATCCAACTCTTGTAGTATTTAAGGCAGTTTAAGTGCATCAGCAGCAGAAAAAAATAATACAAAAATCAAATTAAAATAGGAAAAGAAGCAGAAAAAAATACAAACAAAAGTACTAAAAGGCTTAAAGAAAATGTTAAAACAAATAACCACAAATCGACCATAAAACTGGTTTAAAAATTATAGCAATCAGCAGCAAAACTCACAGCATCAGCAGCCAATAGCCCAGTCAGCCAGTCAGACCAGGCCAATCCAAGCCGGGCTAACACAAAATACCAGCCCGCCGTCAGTACCAAGTAGCCAGTACGTCCTCAAACCAGTAGTAAACGAACGTAATGTCAGATAAAATAAAAATACTATTATTGCGAGAAAATTTCAAGAAAAAAAAAAATGTTTGCAAAAATAGAAAAAGAAGAAAAACGTGAAAATATTTTAACAACTTAAAAGGAAAAGGAACTGAATTGAATTGTTTGCAAAAGTCATGATTTTGAGGGGAGACACGCTACACTCGGTTTCAATGAGTGTTAAATTTTTTTTTTGTAGCATATGACATAAAGTCTGATGACGAAAATGGTTCAAAACCGTCCTCGAAACGTTGTTTAATGTTATTTTTCCAAATTTCTATAAGTTTAGGCTTTTTGCTGATTTTAATAAAATTAATTTTATTATTTCAATTCATAGTTATTCCTCCGTAGCTCCACTTCAATTCGTCTATTGCCATTGAATTTAACTTAAACTCTTAGTTCTTTGTTTTTATAGTTACTTTTGTTGTTGTATTTTTCTAGCTATTTTAGTAACTTTCAAAATATGGCAGATAAGAGCTCATGTATGAGCTCATAGTCCACAATTACGAACAAAATCCACTTGCACTTTCGTTAAATAAGAAAACAGTAGTAGAAAAATAAAAACTACAAACTGCAAAAATGTTTAGAAAAATTGAAGAAAAAAAGTCGAAAACAAAGTCAACTAAACGTGTTTGTTTGCTAAGCATGTACGAGGGGAAGGAATGCCAATAAGGAAACTTTGAACATTTCAAAGTCCATATTTAAAAAAAAATCCTAATTTGAAAAATACTGTAATATTACCCATACATAAACATTTTTTAAAATAGTCCATATTCAAAATATACCCTAAAAATAATAAATATTTAAAAAATAGCCAAATAAGAAGTGTTCCAAATAAAATTTGTATTTGTAGTAAGTTTTATAACTTATAAAAATTCTTTAATCAATGACTTTATAAAATAAAGATGTTTTACTTGATTTGTCGTATGGTCGTTTTGAAAAGTCCCATTAAAAATAAACTGTACCGCTTTCATTCTAAATCGGAAACAACTAATGGAGACGATTATTCAATAAGAGAAAGCTAAGATACACACACGTGCTCACAAAAATTAAACTGATGTTGATATAGGCACTCTGCCACTTTTGTAGTCACTCCGTTAAATAAATTTCTGTGTTTATTGTACACAAAACAATTGCTGGCACCACAAAGATAATTATTAGTTTTTTGTTGCTATGACTTTTCTTTACCTCAACTGTTTGATATCTGCTCCTTTGGCTTACCTTCCGCTCAAAATCCGCTGCATTACTCTTCGTCGCAGGTTACTGATCCCGGTTACATTAAGGAAAAATAGAAGAAAAAAATCAATGTAATAAAATTATATTTTTTGTTGCTTTTAGTTTTAAATAAACCGGTCAAGTTATTTATTTACTAAATTATAGACTTCAATACAAAAATGCATTAAATCAATCACTTTAAATCCTCAAAGTAATTTAACAATTTCGAAAAGACGAGATAAAAACAAGAATTAAAGCAAAATTGGATTTAGTAAATTTTTGTTGAATCCATTAACTTAAATGGGTTTAATATAACTATTTAATACAGATAAAACACAGAAAGATATTAAAAACTATTGAAAGTAGCCCAAATGTAATGATTGGCTTAAATCAGATTTAAATACAATTAAGAAAATAATTAAAATTCAAGAAAAGAAAAAAAAAATCCTATAAAAATATATATTTTTTAATTTCCCATAAAAATAATAAATTTTAGAAAAATTTCCTATTAAAATAAGAAATTTTTTAAAAAATTCCTATAAAAATAAGAAATTTTTGAAAAAATTCCTATAAAAATAAGAAATTTTTGAAAAAATTCCTATAAAAATAAGAAATTTTTGAAAAATTTCCTATAAAAATAAGAAATTTTTGAAAAATTTCTTATAAAAATAAGAAATTTTTGAAAAATTTCCTATAAAAATAAGAAATTTTTGAAAAATTTCCTACAAAAATAAGAAATTTTTGAAAAATTTCTTATAAAAATAAGACATTTTTGAAAAATTTCCAATGAAAATAAGATATTTAAAAAAAAAATCCTATAAAAAGAAATTTTTGGAAAATTTCCTACAAAAATAAGAAATTTTTAAAAAATTTCTTATAAAAATAAGAAATTTTTAAAAAAATTCTTATAAAAATAAGAAATTTTTAAAAAATTTCTTATAAAACTAAGAAATTTTTAAAAAATTTCTTATAAAAATAAGAAATTTTTGAAAAATTTCCTATAAAAATAAAACAATTTTTAAAAAATTTCCTATAAAAATAAGAAATTTTTGAAAAATTTTCTATAAAAATAAGAAATTTTTGAAAAATTTCCTATAAAAATAAGAAATTTTTGAAAAATTTCCTATAAAAATAAGAAATTTTTGAAAAATTTCCTATATATTTTTGAAAAATTTCTTATAGAAATAAGAAATTTTTGAAAAATTTAATATAAAAATAAAACAAGTAAGAGTGGTATATTCGGCTTTGCCGAATCTTGGATACCCTTCACCAATGGTGCTGCAAAAGTACTTAATGTAATTCCTAGCAAAATTTGGTTATACTAGTATTATATGCAAAGAGTCTTTAAAATTAAGAGTCGGAAAAAGAAAAGCTTTTCGGTGGCGTCATCATCTAGGATAGTTATGCACCCAAAGGTTAGGTTGGGCAGGTGGCTGATGTCTAGGGAAGCTTCACTTGGGTTCTAAAGTTGTCCCTTTGTGAAAGATAATGATTACTAGACTACAAGTAGAGAATACATATTTAAGCCAGCCAGTAGCTTCGAAATAAAATATACACATATTTTACGAACATTTAATAAAGTTCGATAGACCAGATAAACCATGCAGAAAAGATGCTTCAAAATGTAGATGCCCTTAGATTTGCAATAGCGTTTTTGCAACCCAAAAACGCTGTGCCCAGTGAGGGTTGTGCACTTTAATTCGTACGAATTATCCCACCAGTAAAAGTTCTTGATTAGTTATGTAAAACTCTGAAGTTAGCGGACTGATTTAGGTCAAAGCTTTAACAATGATAAGCCTTAAAATTATAGGGTATACACTCTTAGTTTTAGATACATACGTGAAATATATAGCTTTTGAATGGATGGATATCAGCTTTGTCGGAAAAGTTATTAAAGATTTACTTATTAATCTGAAGTTAGTTAATTAATTAAAATGAACACTTCATCAATAATATTTGGGATGTATTGTTCTTTCGATCTGTCCGATGGATGTTTGGAAAGTTTTGCTCTAGTTCCTTGTGCAATTTTAATGTGATTTAATTTATCAGCATTAAATCGATTCCCGGTCGGGGTTATATGGGAGATTTCACTAAATGTGAATAGAGCTCCCCCATTTTCAATATCGAACTTTTCAAGAGATCAGAAATACTTTTGTCAAATGTTGTCCCTCTAAAAAGTTTATTTTAGACGCTATCGCCCTGAATATCAATATTGTACAACGTCTTTATACTAAATGTCATCATCGTATCTTAGCCGAAGTTATACGGGATCAATTGTCAAACGTGAATGGATTTCTCCCAATTGCATTTAAAAAATTTAAATTGTCGTTGATATGTGAGATACTTACATACATATGTAGGTTTTGAACGGATATCATTGCATTTTTGTACTTCCTAGGAAGATTACCTATAATTTGATATATAATACATTCTCAAATGTTATCATAATGTTAAAAAGTCAGACACAAAATTAAGATTAATGCAGAGTGTCTGTCTGCTAAAATCAGATTTGTGGAGCTCCTGGATTTTACACAAAATTTTAGGATATTGTCCCACCCTGAATTTTATCATTGTCGATCAAAACACCATCGCTTAAACGCTAAATTATATCTACCACAAATTACCGAATGCATCAGGATTTAGGTAATCCCCTGCGAAGGACGCTATTTAATTTCATCAAAATAAACACCTGAGATATCGACAAAACAGGAGCTCCAAAAACTTGACTACAACAGAAAAAATTACATACAGGTAGACGGACGGACAAAAAAACAGACGGGCGGACGGACGGACGGAGGTCGCGAAATCGATTCTCCTGCCGATTCAAAGTTGATCGGTACAGTTTGAATGGTATTCGTAATCAGATTTGTGGAGTATAGATTTTAGAAAATCCTCACACAAAGAACGATGTCAAATTTCATCACAATCGGTCCATAAACACCTGAGATATCGCTGAAACAATACTTACGAAATGTAAACAAAATTTCTTAGACACGTACTTTGAGCAATTTGCTGTACATCAAATGTAGTGTTATTGCGATATCTCAATTGTTTACGGACCGCTTTTGATAAAATTTAATAACGTGCTTGGCGGGGGAATTTCCTAAAATCTGATATAAAATTTATGTAGGTCCGTACTAAAGGAGGATGGTTTTTCCTATTTCTGCATTTCATTTTTTCAACAAACATTCTCTAATGCGAACTTTGGGCAATTTGCGATACATCAAATTCAATGTTTTGGCGATATCTCAGTTGTTTATGGACCGATTTTGATAAAATTTTACAGAGTGTTTTGGGAAACTATTTCCTACAATCTGATATATAATATATTATCACATGTACACCAGGAGTATCTTTTTTCTCTTGTTATTTAAAAGTGTGTTTCAATCAAAAATTTTAAAATTTTCGTCTAATTTTTGGTATTTTTTCGATATTTTCGGTGTTTATAAACCGATTTTAATGAAATTTAATAGCGTTCATTGCGGGAGAATTTCCTAAAATCTGATATATAATTTATGTAAGTCCATCCTCCAGGGGCTTCAGAAACTTGATTTCAACAGACAGACAGACAGACAGACAGACAGACAGACAGACGGACAGACAGACAGACAGACAGACAGACAGACAGACAGACAGACAGACAGACAGACAGACAGACAGACAGACGGACATCGCTTAATCGATTCTCCTCCCGATTCTGAGTCGATCGGTATAATTTTTATGGGGTCTACGATCACTAATAAAAAAATTACAAACGGAATCACAAACTTATAATACCCTTTCACCTATTGGTGAAGGGTATAAAAAAAATTTAAAATTTCTTATAAAAATAGGAAATTTTTGAAAAATTTCTTATAAAAATAAGACATTTTTGAAAAATTTCCTATAAAAATAAGATATTTTTAAAAAATTTCCAATGAAAATAAGATATTTTTAAAAAAATCCTATAAAAAGAAATTTTTGAAAAATTTTCTACAAAAATAAGAAATTTAAAAAAAAATTTCTATAAATATAGAAAATTTTTCAATATAAAATTTGATATAAAAATTGGAAATTTTTGTAAAATTTGATATAAAAATAGGAAATTTTTGTAAATATAGGAAATTTTTTGAACATAAAAATTTTTATATTAAAAATATTCTATAAAATATTTTTTATTAAAAATTTCTAAAAAAAAATTGTATGTGAATAATTTTCTATAAAAAATTTTTATAAGAAAAATTTTCGATGAAAAAATTTTAAATAAAAAATTTTCTTTAATAAAATTTTATTTAAAAAAAATATTTGATAACAATTTTTACATTAAATTTTGCTATTACAAATATTTTGACAATTTTTGTAAATTTCATATTAGAAAAGGAAATTTTTGTTAACTTTCCTATAGACATAATAAATTCTTAAATCATTCCTATAAAAATAAAAAATTTTGAAAAATATCCCGTAAAGAAATTTTTAAAAAATTTCCTATAAAAATATTATTTTTAAACAAAAATTCTATAAAAATAAGCAATTTTGGGAAAATCTCTTATAAAAAACATGACTTTTTTTATTTCCTTTAAAAATAGGAAATTTTAGAAAAATTTCTTATAAAAAATAAGAAATTTTTGAAAAATTTCCTATAAAAATAAGAAATTTTTGAAAAATTCTTATGAAAATAAGAAATTTTTGAAAAATTCTTATGAAAATAAGAAATTTTTAAAACATTTCCAATAAAAATAAGAAATTTTTATAAATTTTTCTGTAATTTTTTAAAAATTTCCTATAAAAATAAAAATTTTTTTTAATTTTTTAGAAAAATTTACTATAAAATTTAGAAATTTTTAAAAAATTTCCTATAAAATTAAGAAATTTAAAAAAAATTTCTTATGAAAATAAATAAAATTTCCTAAAAAAATGAGAAATCTTTTAAAAATTTCCTATAAAAATAAGAAATTTTGTGAAAAATTTCCTATGAAAATAAGAAATTTTGGGAAAATTTCCAATCAAAATTATTTTTATGAACTTTTCTGTAAGAAAAGGGAATTTTAAAAAAATGTCCTTTAAAGTTAATCAATTTTTGGAAAATTTCCTATAAAAATATGAAATTTTTGAAAAATTTCCTATAAAAATATGAAAATTTTGAAAAATTTCCTATAAAAATATGAAAATTTTGAAAATTTTATCTATAAAAATATGAAATTTTTTAAAAATTTTCTATAAAAATATGATTTTTTTTTAAATGTGCAATTTTTGAAAATTTTCCTGTAAAAATGAGAAATTTTTGAAAAATTTCCTACAAAATAAGAAACTTTGGAAAAATTTCCTATAAAACTAAGAAACTTTTGAAAAATTTCTTATAAAAATAAGAAATTAAAAAAAAATTTATAAAAATAACAAATTTTGAAAAATTTTGTTATAAAGATAAGAAATTTTTTGAAAACTTCTTATTTTTTATAAAAATAAGAAATCTTTGAAAAATTTATTATATAAAACATTTCTTATAAAAATAAAAAATTTTTGAAAAATTTCTTATAAAAATAAGAAATTTTTCAAAAATTTCTTATAAAAATAAGAAATTTTTGAAAATTTTCTTATAAGAACATGAAATTTTTGAAAATTTTCTTATGAAAATAAGAAATTTTTTAAAAATTTCTTGTAAAAATGAGAAACTTTTAAAAAATTTGTTATAAAAATAAGAAATTTAAAAAAAAATCTTATTAAAATAAGAAAATTTTCAAAGATTGTGAAAAATTTAATATAAAAATAAGACATTTTAAAAAATTTTCTATAAAAAAGAAATTTTCGAAAAATTTCTTATAAAATAAGAAATTTTTGAAAAATTGTCCTATAAAAATAAGAAATTCAAAAAATTTGTGATAAATTTTTAAAAAATTTCCACCAAAATAAAAAATTTCTTATAAAAACAATGAAATTTTTTTTTTTTTTTTGTTTATTCCATTTATTTTTGCAAAATTTCTTATAAAAATATAAAATTTTTGAGAAATATCTTATAAAAATAAGAAGTTTTTGAAAATTTTCTGCTGAAACTAAGAAATTTTTGAAAATTTTTTTATAAAAATAAGAAATTTTTAAAAAATTTCCTATAAAAATAAGAAAATTTTGGAAAATATCTACGAAAGCAAAAAGAAATATTTGTGAAATTTCCCATATATTTTTTTGGAAAAATTTTCTATAAAAAATTTCTTATCAAAATAACAAATTTGTTAAATATTTAAATAAATAGTCCATATTCAGCAGCAGCGCCCCCTATATTTATGTAAACTTTCAAGAAATTATGATATTTAAGAACAAAAATCATATTTAGTTCAATTTTTTAGAAAACCCGCTTATTCATGCTTCCTTTAGCATTTAAGCTATTTTTTCAATAAACTAAAGTCTTCTATATCTTTACTGGCATTATAATGAAAATGTTGTGGTATTTAGCCTTAAAGCCACCACCACCACCTGATTTGTAAGGCAAACGTTAATGGCATTTATTGATTTTCTTCATTTATTTATTGACTTTATATTTAAGACACAAATTAAGCTTAAAACCAGACTTCAAAAATTATAACCATTTAGAGATTTTGTTGTTGATTAAATTGAAATCATGGTCATTGATTTTTTTCTTTTATTTTTATTTGAAAAAAAAAAAAATCAAAGCTGTCGTTAGGAAACCGAGACATTATATCACACTTTAGCAATTTTTGCAATTAAAAATGTTAAAAACCACATTAAAATTAAAACAAATCAAATAAAAGTGTTGATTTCAAAAAATAGAAATAAATATTATAAAAAGTCTGTAAAAAGTCATATTTACTTTAAGCACCAGAAAAAAACCCCTGACCATGAATGCAAATATCTTTGAAAAACTAAAAAGATATTGTGGTTTTGTTTTTTCTTTTCAATTATTTCTCAAAAAGAGCAGAAATGAAAAGTTATACAAAGACAATAATTACAGAAAATTTTTTAGAGTAACAATAATTGTATGTGAATATAATCAAGAATTTAGAGCCCAACAGTTTAAAATTTCTATATAAAAATTTCTACAAAAAAAATGTGTAATAAAAAAAAATTTTCTTTAGAATTTTTGATAAAAAAAATTTCTATAGAAAGATTTTTCATAAAAATATTTTCTATAGAAAAATTTTTGATAAAAAGATTTTTTGTAGAAAAATTTTTGATAAAAAAATTTTCTATAGAAAAATTTTTGATAAAAAACTATTCTATAGAAAAATTTTGACAAAAAAATTTCTATATAAAAAAATTTGCTACAAAAAATTTGTTATAAAAAAATTTTCTACAGAAAAATTTTAGATAAAAATAATTTTTCTGTAGAAATATTTTGATAGAAAAACTTTTGATAAAAAAAAATTTTCAATAGAAAAATTTTTGATAAAAAAAATTTTCAATAGAAAAATTTTTGATAAAAAAAATTTCTATAGAAAAATTGTTGATAAAATTTTTCTATAGAAAATTTTTTGACACAAAAATTTTCTATAGAAAAATTTTTGATAAAAAGATTTTTATTAATATTAGAGATTTTTCGAGTTTTTTGTTCAATTATTAAAAAAGATTTTCTATAGAAAAATTTTTGATAAAAAATTTTCTATAGAAAAATTTTTGATAAACAAAATTTTCTATAGAAAAATTTTTGATAACAAAAATTTTCTATAGAAAAATTTTTGATAACAAAAATTTTCTATAGAAAAATTTTTAATAAAAAAAAATTTTCTATAGAAAAATTTTTGATAAGCAAAATTTTCTATAGAATTTTTGATAAAAAAATGTTTATAGAAACATTTTTAATAGCAAAATATTCTATAGAATAATTAAAAAAAAAAAAATTTCTTTATAAAAGATTTTCTACAAAAAAATTTTTGATAAATAAATTTATTTATTAAAATTTTTCAATAGAAAAGTGTGTGATAAAAAAGTTTTCTATTTAAAAATTAAAAAAAAAAAAAAAATCTATAGAAAAATTTTTGATAAATAATTTTTTTTATTAAAGTTTTTCTATAGAAAAATTTTTGATAAACAAATTTTCTATAGAAAAATTTTTGATAAAAAAATTTTCTATAGAAAAATTTTTGATAAAAAAATTTTCTATAGAAAAATTTTTGATAAAAAAATTTTCTATTGAAAAATTTTTGATAAAAAAATTTTCTATAGAAAAATTTTTGATAAAAAAATTTTCTATAGAAAAATTTTTGATAAAAAAATTTTCTATAGAAAAATTTTTGATAAAAAAATTTTGTGTAGAAAAATTTTCTATAAAAAAATTTTCTATAGAAAAATTTTTGATAAAAAAATTTTCTATAGAAAAATTTTTGGTAAAAAAATTTTCTATAGAAAAATTTTTGATAAAAAAATTTTCTATAGAACAATTTTTGATAAAAAAATTTTCTATAGAAAAATTTTTGATAAAAAAATTTTCTATTCAAAAATTTTTGATAAAAAAATTTTCTATAGAAAAACTTTTGATACAAAAATTTTCTATAGAAAAATTTTCAATAGAAAAATTTTTTGTAAAAAAATTTTCTGTAGAAAAATTTTTGATAAAAAATTTTCTTTAGAAAAATTTTTGATAAAAAAATTTTCTATGAAAAATTTTTGATAAAAAAATTTTCTATAGCAAAATTTATGATAAAAAAAATTTCTATAAAAAAAAATGTTCTACAAAAAATTTGCGATACAAAAATTTTCTGCAGAAAAATTTTTTTATCTAAAAATTTTCTGTAGAAATATTTTGATAAAAAAATTTTCTATAGAAAAATCTTTTCTGTAGAAATATTTTGATAAAAAAATTTTCTGTAGAAAAATTGTTGATAAAAAAATTTTCTATAGAAAAATTTTTGATAAAAAAATTTTTATTAAAAAAATTTTCTGTAGAAAAATTTTTGATAAAAAAATTGTTTATAGAATTTTTTTTATTAAAGTTTTTCTATAGAAAAATTTTTGATAAAAAAATTTTCTATAGAAAAATTTCTGATAAAAATTTTTCTATAGAAAAATTTTTGATAAAAAAATTTTCTATAGAAAAATTTTTGATAAAAAAATTTTCTATAGAAAAATTTTTGATAAAAAAATTTTCTATAGAAAAATTTTTGATAAAAAAATTTTCTATAGAAAAATTTTTGATAAAAAAATTTTCTATAGAAAAATTTTTGATAAAAAAATTTTCTATAGAAAAATTTTTGATAAAAAGATTTTTATTAATATTAGTGATTTTCGACCTTTTTGATCAATTATTTAAAAAGATTTTCTATAGAAAAATTTTTGATAAAAAATTTTCTATAGAAAAATTTTTGATAAAAAAAATTTTCTATAGAAAAATTTTTGATAACAAAAATTTTCTATAGAAAAATTTTTGATAAAAAAAATTTTCTACAAAATAATTTTTGATAAATAAATTTATTTATTAAAATTTTTTAATAAAAAAGTGTGTGATAAAAAAGTTTTCTATTTAAAAATTTTTGAGAAAAAAAAATTTAAGATAAAAATATTTTTTAGTAAAAACATTTTCATAAAAAAATTTTCTGTGGAAAAATTTTTGAAAAAATCTATAGAAAAATTTTTCAAAATTATTTCATCCATTTTTCTTCAGTCTCAAAAACTCTTTAATTAGTTGCTTAAACCTATAAAAAATTTCCGTCCTTTTTGAAATGTCTTCTTGTTGGTCAATTAAAAGCAAAATCATGTTTTTCGAAAACCAACAAGAAAAGTTTTATTTTTTTTTTTCATGTTTTATTAGAGCCTTTTTCCTTCCTCCTTCCCCGTGTCTTTCTCTAGTATTTGCTTTGGATTTTATGATTTATTCTAATTCCTACTCTTCCTTTGCAGTCATCAATAATTTAGGATTTTTCTCGGTTTTTCTTTTAGTTCTTAACCACTTCAATTGCAAAACTCTTAAATCTTAACTAAAATGTTGGCATTTTTCTTTTTTATTTTTTTGAGCAATTTAAAAAAAGTTTTCTAACAAGAAAATACATTCGCTTAAATATTTATATTCACAAAAATGTTTCCACAAAAAAAAAGACTAAATAACCCTTTAATTATTCTCTTAGCTATAAAATATTCGTTTGTTTTTAGCCAAAATGTTGGAGTTTAGAAAACCTTAAACTAAAAATGAGCGTATTTAAGTTCTTTTTTTTTAAGCATCAGGATAATTAACAAACCATCAAACGATTTTTTTGTGGTTTCAAAAAAAAAAAAGAAATAACACACGCAAACAATTACTCACTTGTGTCCTTTTCAAATGAACTAAAACATTAAGATAACCTTTGACCAGACATTGGGGGGTTACTTGTTGAATGAAAGGTTAAGGGTTATATTAAGGTTTTTCAAAAATGATTCAAAATGTTGAAACTTGTCAAAATGCCAAATCGAGTCAGAAATATAAAGGCACTCTTCGCTGTCTTTGAAAGGGTAAGATCTGGTTTTTCTGCACTCCCTTACATAAATTTCTGTGTTTCTCGTGCGCGATGCCACAAATGCTGGACTTCTTTTATCACAATTGCCAATTGCTTGCCGTACAAGATTGCTTTGAGCAAAACTTGTTCACTATGAATACTTTTTTCGGAACACTCTTTAATATTCAATTTTTTATACTTGTTCCGTTTTTATTCTTTAGTGCCGTTAAAGTCCTTTTTTTTGAGTACATTTTATATGTTTCCAATTTTCAAAACGTTATTATTAGACGTAGGCAGCCCATACCACCAGAAGCCGAAGACTTTTTATAATTTTCGTAAATACCACGATCATTAATGAAACTCGTGAAAATGAGCATTAAAATCATTCAGTTGGAATTTGGATGTTACCAAAGTCTGTTGGTCAGTTAAAGAAATTACAAAAACAAAATCAAATTCCAATGTATGGCAATAAAATACATGGTTCGAGAGAACAAAGAAATGTAATCAGGAACATTGTTGCTACGACAATATTATTTTTGTAAACATTGTTTGAAATAAATTTAACCGTATTGGGAATATTTGTCGAGATAGAAATTAATTCTAATAAATATTAAAGAATTGTATATTTTTGTTGAAAAATGTTTGACAAAAAAAAACATTTTTCTTTGGAAAATTTTTTGACACAAATATTCTTCTTTGAAAAATTTTCTCAAAAAATATTTTTCTATAAAAAAATTTTCGATAAAAATTGTTTTCTAAAGAAAAATTTTGGATAATAATATTTAAGATAGAAATATTTTTCTATTGATAAATATTTGATAAAAAAAAATTCTATAGAAAAATTTTTGATACAAAATTTAAGATAAAAATATTTTTTCTGTAGAAACATTTTGATACAAAAATTTCTACAGAAAATTTTTTGATAAAAAAAATATTCTATAGAATAATTTTTTATAAAAAAAGAACTTTTTTTTATATAGAATTTATATAAAAAATTTTCTATAGAAAAATTTTGGATAAAAAAAATTTTTCTATTGAAAAATTTTTGATAAAAAAATTTCCTATAGAAAAATTTTTGATAAAAAAATTTTTTATAGAAAAATTTTTGATAAAAAAATTTTTTATAGAAAAATTTTTGATAAATAAATTTTCTATAGAAAAATTTTTAATAAAAAATTTTCTATAGAAAAATTTTTAATAAAAAATTTTCTATAGAAAAATTTTTATTAAAAAATTTTCTATAGAAAAATTTTTGATAGAAAAATTTTTTAATAAGTAAATTTTTTATTAAAATTTTTCTATAGAAAATGTGTGATAAAAAAATTTTCTATTTAACAATTTTTGATAAATAAATTTTCTATAGAAAAATTTTTGATAAAAAAATTTTCTATAGAAAAATTTTTGATAAAAAAATTTTCTATAAAATTTTGGATCAAGAAGTTTCTATAGAAAAGTTTTTAATAAAAAAAATATTCTATAGACAAATTTTAGACAAAAAAAATTTCTATATAAAAATTTCTACAAAAAAATTTGTGTTTTTAAAAAATTTTCTATAGAAAAATTTTTGATATAAAAATTTTCTATAGAAACATTTTTGTTAAAAAAAATGTTCTTTTGAAACATTTATGATAAAAAAAATTTCCTATAAAAAAATGTTTCTATAGAATTCTTTATAAAAAAATTGTACATAGAAAAAGTTTTGATAAATAAATTTTCTATAAAAAAATTTTTGATAAAAAAATTTCTATAGAAAGTTTTTGAAAAATTATCTATAGAAACATTTTTGATAAACAAATTTTCCTATAAAAAAATTTGTGATAAAATATTTTTCTTTTGAAAAATTTTTAATAAAAAAACTTTTCTATAGAAAAATTTTTGATAAAAAAATTTCCTATAGAAAACTTTTTGATAAAAAAACTTTCTATAGAAAGTTTTTGATAAAAAAAATTATCTATAGAAACATTTTTAATCACAAATTTTTCTATAGAAAAATTTGTGATTAAATTGATAGATATATTTTTCTTTTGAAAAATTTTTGATAAAAAAATTTTCTATAAAATTTTGGATCAAGAAGTTGCTATAGAGAAGTTTTTAATAAAAAAATATTCTATAGAAAAATTTTAGACAAAAAAAATTTCTATATAAAAATTTCTACAAAAAAATTTGTGTTTAAAAAATTTTCTATAGAAAATTTTTTTTTATATAAAAATTTTCTATAGAAACTTTTCTGTTAAAAAAATGTTCTTTTGAAACATTTATGATAAAAAAATTTCCTATAGAAAAATTTTTCTATAGAATTCTTGATAAAAAAATTGTATATAGAAAAAGTTTTGAAAAATAAAATTTCTATAGAAAATTTTTTGATAAAAAAAATTTCTATAGAAAGTTTTTGAAAAATTATCTAAAGAAACATTTTTGATAAACAAAATTTCCTATAAAAAAATTTGTGATAAAATATTTTTCTTTTGAAAAATTTTTAATAAAAAAAATTTTCTATAGAAAATTTTTTCATATAAAAATTTTCTTTTGAAACATGTATGATAAAAAAATTTCTTATAGAAAACTTTTTGATATAAAAATTTTCTATAGAAAAATTTTTGATAAACAAATTTTCTATAGAAAAATTTTTGATAAAAAAATTTTCTATAGAAAAATTTTTGATAAATAAATTTTTTTATTAAAATATTTTCTATAGAAAAATTTGTGATAACAAAATTTTCTATAGAAAACTTTTTGATAAAAAAAATTTCTATAGAAAGTTTTTGATAAAAAAATTATCTATAGAAACATTTTTGATAAATACATTTTCCTATAGAAAAATTTGTGATTAGATTGATAGATATATTTTTCTTTTGAAAAATTTAAAAAAAAAAATTTTTTTTTAGAATTTATTCTATTAAAAAATTTTTCATAGAAAAATTTTCTATAGAAAAATTCTTGATAAAAAAATTTTCTATAGAAAAATTTTTGATAAAAAAATTTTCTATAGAAAAATTTTTGATAAAAAAATTTTCTATAAAAAATTTTTTGATAAAAAAATTTTCTATAGAAAAATGTTTGATAAAAAAAATTTTCTAAAGAAAAATTTTTGATAAAAAATTTTCTATAGAAAAATTTTTGATAAAAACATTTTCTATAGAAAAATTTTTGATAAAAAAATTTTCTATAGAAACATTTTTGATAAAAAAATTTTCTATAGAAAAATTTTTGATAAAATAATTTTCTAAAGAAAAATTTTTGATAAATAAATTTTTTAAATAAAAGCTTTTCTATAGAAAAGTTTGTGATAAAAAAATTGTTGACAAAAAAATTTCTATATAAAAAAATTTCTATATAAAAAAATTTCTAAATAAAAAAATTTTGTACAAATTATTTTGATAACAAAATTTTCTACAAAAGAAATTTAGATAAAAATATTTTTTCTATAGAAAAATTTTTGATGAAAAAATTTTCTATAGAAAAATTTTTGATAAAAAAATTTTCTTTAGAAAAATTTTTGATAAAAAAAATTTCTACAGAAAAATTTTTGATAAAAAAATTTTTCTATAGAAAAATTTTTGATAAAAAAAATTTTGATAAAAACATTTTCTATAGAAAAATTTTTGATAAAAACATTTTCTATAGAAAAATTTTTGATAAAAACATTTTCTATAGAAAAATTTTTGATAAAAACATTTTCTAAAGAAAAATTTTTGATAAATAAATTTTTTAAATAAAAGCTTTTCTATAGAAAAGTTTGTGATAAAAAAAATTGTTGACAAAAAAATTTCTATATAAAAAAATTTCTAAATAAAAAAATTTTCTACAAAAAAAATTTTGATAACAAAATTTTCTACAAAAAAAATTTAGATAAAAATATTTTTTCTATAGAAAAATTTTTGGTGAAAAAATTTTCTATAGAAAAATTTTTTGATAAAAAAATTTTCTATAGAAAAATTTTTGATAAAAAAATTTTCTACAGAAAAATTTTTGATAAAAAAATTTTCTATAGAAAGTTTTTGGTAAAAAAAACTTTCTAAAGAAAAATTTTTGATAAATAAATTTTTTTATTAAAAATTTTTCTATAGAAAAATTTGTGATAAAAAATATTCTATAGAAAAATTTTTGATAAAAAAAATTTTCTACAGAATTTTAAATAAAAACATAGAAAAATTTTTGATAAAAAAATTTTATATAGAAAAATTTTTGATAAAAAAATTTTTCTATTTAAAAGTTTTCTATAGAAAAATTTGTGACAAAAAAATTTTCTATAGAAAAATTTTTGATAAAAAAATTTTCTATAGAAAGTTTTTGGTAAAAAAAACTTTCTAAAGAAAAATTTTTGATAAATAAATTTTTTTATTAAAAATTTTTCTATAGAAAAATTTGTGATAAAAAATATTCTATAGAAAAATTTTTGATAAAAAAAAATTTCTACAGAGTTTTAAATAAAAAAATTTCTGTAGAAACATTTTTTAAAAATAAATAAATTTTTTTATTAAAAATTTTTCTAATGAAAAATTTAAGGCAAATTTGTCTATAGAAAAATTTTTGATAAAAAAATTTTATATAGAAAAATTTTTGATGAAAAAATTTTATATAGAAAAATTTTTGATAAACAAATTTTTTTATTTTAAAGTTTTCTATAGAAAAATTTGTGACAAAAAAATTTTCTATAGAAAAATTTTTGATAAAAAAATTTTCTAAAGAAAAATTTTTGATAAAAAAAATTTCTATAGAAAAATTTTTTTGATAAAAAAATTTTCTATAGAAAAATTTTTGATGAAAAAATTTTATATAGAAAAATTTTTGATAAAAAAATTTTCTATAGAAAAATTTTTGATAAAAAAATTTTCTACAGAAAAATTTTTGATAAAAAAATTTTCTATAGAAAGTTTTTGGTAAAAAAAACTTTCTAAAGAAAAATTTTTGATAAATAAATTTTTTTATTAAAATTTTTTCTATAGAAAAATTTGTGATAAAAAATATTCTATAGAAAAATTTTTGATAAAAAAAATTTTCTACAGAATTTTAAATAAAAACATAGAAAAATTTTTGATAAAAAAATTTTATATAGAAAAATTTTTGATAAAAAATTTTTCTATTTAAAAGTTTTCTATAGAAAAATTTGTGACAAAAAAATTTTCTATAGAAAAATTTTTGATAAAAAAATTTTCTAAAGAAAAATTTTTGATAAAAAAATTTTCTATAGAAAAATTTTTTTGATAAAAAAATTTTCTATAGAAAAATTTTTGGTAAAAAAAATTTTCTATAGAAAAATTTTTGATAAAAAAATTTTATATAGAAAAATTTTGGATAAATAATTGTTTTCTAGAAATGTTTAAAAAAATGGAGTTGAAAACTTTTTCTTATTAAAACATCGGAACTACACATTAAAAAAAAATACTTATTATAGTTAAAAGTTCTTTTGCGCCGACCCCTGGTTATCATTTAAATTTACAATGGATAATTTTTCAAATAGTTTATTCATATATTTTTGGTTTTGTTGAGGGTTTCCCAAAATTTATAATAGCCATGGTAACTTTAAAATGTCTAAGTGTAGTCATTATTTGCTTTAAAGTAGCTCTAATTCTAAAATAATCTTAAAAGTAGTAGCTATTTAGATAAAATCCTAAAACTAGTTTCAAACACAAAATTCTTGAAAATCCTTTAATTGCTGTAAATTTCCCAGAATCATTTTACCCTGATAACCCTAAAACTCTGCTATCAATAACATTTTTACTAAGTAGGATGTAATTTTTAAACTATGCACTGATAGTAGCAGTTGTTTGTATAGTAGTTTTCTAGTAATAGTTACCACCAAAAAATTTCAGTGGCATGCAACACAAAAAAAAAAAAAAACAGAAAAACTAGAAACCAAAAACATTTCGAAAACATGCATGTTCTCGCATTAAATACAATTGAGTTAAAGTTCTAATACGTAATACGTATCTGTGTAGTCTTTCATACTAACATATTGCATTTCCGAAAATCCGCACGTAATATTACATTAGTTTATCTGGCAAGAGTCAGACAGGCAGGATGGATTGAGTTCTGTGGTATGAGTGTTTTTGTGGTAAATCATTCAAAAGTTTTTTTCTTCTTTAATTTTTTTAAATTCTTTCGTAGATTTTTACTTTTCTGTTCATCTGTTCGTTCATTTATTCATTCATTCATTTGCAATTTATATAGACTTGAAGCTGTTACTACTTTTCGAGTATTGCTCCTGCCTAAGCAATTGTCGAAAAGTAGTAGCCTTAAGGGATTTATAGGTAATGAGTTTGAGCAAAAACTCTATTTAAGTAGAAGATTTTACTTTTTTTTAACTTTTGAAAGGTATTTGTTTGTACTCTATAATATTGTTTCAGATAGTGGTCTCGAAATAGTCATTAATTAAAAAATAGCTTTAAAGTAGTCAATATTTAAAAAAGCTTTAATTAAGTCATTATTCATAAAATCAATTAAAAAAAAGTTATTATGTTAAAAATAGCTTAAAAATAGTTTTTACACTTAAAACATCTTAATAGTAGTAATTACTACAAATGTAGCTTAATAGTAGCAATTCTTTTAAAACTAACTTAAAGGTAACTGTTATCAAAATATTCTCTTTAAAAAAGTCATTGTTAAAAAAGTAGCACAAAGTTTTTTTTTTTTATTAAAAGAGAAGCCTAAAAGTAGCCATTTTTTAAAAAGTAGCTTAAAAATAGTTTGATTTTCAAAAGTAGCACAAAATTAGTAGTTATTTAAAAGTAACTCAAAAATAATCATTATTCAAAAGTAGCTTAAAAATAGTCTTCGATAAAAGTGATACCTAGTCCAAAAGTGGCTTAAAAAAAGTTATTTTATGAAAAGTACCTTAAGAATAGTCATCATTCAAAAATGACTTAAAAGTGATTGTTTTTCAAAAAGTAGCTTTGAAATAGTCATTATTTATAAAGAAGCTTAAAAGTAGTCATTATTCAAAAGCAGTAAAAAATTAGTAATTTTTCATAAAGTAGCTTAAAATCAGCCAATATTCTAAAGTAGCTTAAAAGTAGTCATTGGGCGAAAGTAGCTTAAAAGTATTCATTGTTTAAAAGTAGCTTAAATGTTACCATTTTATTAAAGTAGTTTAAAATAGTCGTTATTTAAAACAAGTCCAAAAGTTGCTTAAAAATAGTTGTTTTTTTAAAAAGTAACTTAAAACTTTTTTATTAGAAAAGAAGCTTAAAAGTAGTCATTATTTAAAAAGTTGCTTGCAAATAATGATTTGATTTTTAAAAGTAGCCCAAAATTAGTAGGTATTCAAAAGTAACTCAAAAATAGTCTTTATTCAAAAGTAGCTTGAAAATAGTCTTAAAATAAAAGTGATTCTTAGTCCAAAAGTTGCTTACAAATAGTTATTTTATAAAATTGTCATCATTCAAAAATTACTTAAAAGTGATCGTTTTTCAAAAAGTAGCTTTGAAATAGTCATTATTCAAAAGAAGCTTAAAATAGTCACTATTCAAAAGTAGTCAAATAATAGTTATTATATGTAAATAGCTTAAAATTTGGCAATATTCTAAAGTAGCTTGAAAGTAGTCATTATAAGAAGGTAGCTTAAAAGTATCATAAATGTTACGATTTCTTTAAAAGTAGCTTAAAATAGTCATTATGTAAAATGAGTTCAAAAATTGACTTAAAAAATGTTATTTTATAAAAACGTAACTTAAAAGCTTTTTTATTACAAAATGAAGCTTAAGAGTAGTCGTTATTTAAAAAGTAGCTTGAAATTGTTTGATTTTCAAAAGTAGCTCAAAATTAGTCGTTATTCAAAAGTAACCCAAAAAAATATTCATTATTCAAAAGTAGCTTAAAAATAGTATTTGAATAAAAGTGATACTTTGTTCAAAAGTTGCTTAAAAATAGCTATTTTATAAAATAATCATCATTTAAAAATTACTTAAAAGTAATCGTTTTTCAAAAAGTGGCTTTGAAGTAGTCATTATTCATAAAGTAGCTTGAAAGTAGTCATTATGCGAAAGTAGCTTTAAAGTAGTCATTGTTCAAAAGTAGCTTAAATGTTACGATTGTTTTTAAAATAGCTTAAAATAGTCATTATTTAAAACAAGTTCAAAAGTTTCTTAAAAATAGTTATTTTATAAAAAGTAGCTTAAAAATAGGCATCATTCAAAAATTCCTTTAAAGTGACCGTTTTTTCAAAAAGTACCTTTAAAATAGTAATTATTCAAAAGAAGCTTGAAAGTAGTCATTATGCGAAAGTTGTTAAAAAATAGTCATTATTTATAAAGTAGCTTAAAATTAGTCAATATTCTAAAGTAGCTTGAAAGTAGTCATTATAAGAAAGTAGTTAAAAAGTAGTCATTGTTACGATTTTTTAAAAAGTAGCTTAAAATAATTGTTAATAAAAATAATCTAAAAGTTTTCGTTATTCAAAAAATAGTTTAAAAACAGTCATTATTAAAAAGTAGCCATCTTTATTCAAAGTAGATTTTTTTTTCTATTAAAGAGGAGCTTAAAAGTAGTCATAATTTAAAAAGTAGCTTAAAAATAGTCATTATTTAAAAGAAGCTTTAAAGTAGTCATTATTAAAAAGTAGTAAAAAAATAGTTATTATTCATAAATTAGCTTGAAAGTATTCAAAATTCTAAAGTAGCTTGAAAGTAGTCATTATGAGAAAGTAGCTTTAAAGTAGTCATTGTTTAAAAGTAGCTTAAATGTTATGATTTTTGAAAAAGTAGTTTAAAATAGCCTTTTTTAATGAATATTTAAAGCTACTTTGTAACAAATCGTATCATTTAAGCTACTTTTGAACATTGACTACTTTTAAGCTACCTTTTTATAATGACTACTTTCAAGCATAAAAAGTAGCTAGTCTTTTTATAATGACTATTTAATTCGTAACATTTAAGCTATTTTTGAACATTGACTACTTTTAAGCTACTTTTCCATAATGATTACTTTCAATCATAAAAAGTAACTTAAAATAGTCTTTTAATAATGACTATTTTAAGCTACTTTTTAACAAATCGTAACATTTAAGCTAATTTTGAACAATGACTACCTTTAAGCTACTTTCTCAGAATGACAACTCTCAAGCTATTTTGGAAAAGTGACTAATTTTAAAGCATTTTATGAAAAAACAAAATTTTTGAGAAATATTTTTTTTTGTCCAAAAAGTAGTTTAAAAAGTTCATAACTAAAAAGTAGCTTAAAGGCTATCATTATTCAAAAAGTCACTTTATTTAAATTTATCAAATTTGAAAAAGGGCTTAAAATAGCCTTTTAATAATGACATTTAAGCTACTTTTGAACATTGACTACTTTAAAGCTACTTTCTTATAATGACTACTTTTAAGCATAAAAAGTAGCTTAAAATAGTCTTTTAATAATGACTATTTTAAGCTACTTTTTAACAAATCGTTTCATTTAAGCTACTTTTGAAAAATGACTACTTTTAAGTCACTTTCTCATAATGACTACTTTGAAGCTACTTTAGAATACTGACTAATTTTAAGCTACTTTGTGAATAATGACTACTTCTGAGCCAAAAGTTTTCTTTATTCAAAAAGTAGTTTAAAAATTTATAATTAAAAAGTAGCTTAAAAGCTATTAAAAATAGTCATTATTGAAAAGATAGCTTTAATGTAGTCATTACTCAAAAATGGTTCCAAGAAAGTCGTTTAAAAAAAGTAGTAGAAAGCAAAAGGAGCTTTAAAGTAGTCATACTTGAAAAGGTACTTGAGAAATTATTAAAATTATTCTCTAAAACTGCACTCATTCCTCATTCTCCATTATTGCGAATTTTCATTTGTGGCTTTAATATTTCCCCATAGAGCTTCGTAAGTACTAGAGAGGAATTTAGTTGGAAAACTATGAAAAATAATATTTTTATGTTTCCATTGCCATTACAACTGGTTGGTGGTTGCCACTGAAAATGTTCTGTTTTTGGGTTGTGGGTTTGTTTGTAAAAATAACTTTTAGAACCAAAAAATATAAAATAAATAAATTTTAATGAAAATTGAAATTTTTTGAAAACATTAAAAATATAATTATTTTTCTAAAAACAAAAATAAAATTGTTACTTACTTAATTTAACAAAAATTTCAATATACATTTTTGATTAAAAAAATAACATTCGAATGATTTAAAGATGTTATAAATGTTAATATACAAAATTAATATTACATATGCAATTTCTTTTAAAACACTTAAAATATTACAAATTTTCAAACAAAAGGAATTTTTAAAAGGTCATATTTTCAAGCCAGGGCTTTAATTATTCATATGCTTTAATTTTTCTTTAAAGCCTAAAAAGATATTTTTAAATTTTTCCACAAAAAAAAAACTTAATTAATTAGAAATTATTTAAGCCAAATTGTATTCGTGCAGCTTATCACCAGGATTCCTTTCTTCACTCCATTAACTTTGCAATTAATATTAAATTAGTATATCCCAAGTAATTTTCCATTTATGTACGAGTACCTAGAACATAATCTCAAATTATTGGCTTTCGTGCTATTGAATTATGCACATGAATAAAAGTTGGAAAAAATGCGAAATAATTAATTAATTGATTTGAATTGAAACTGTTTCCTTTGGCAATTTCTTAAGCTATTTTTTCTTAAAATGTCGATTGAAATGAAAGTAGCTATAATCTAAAACAACGGGGGAGTTTTATTGTGTTAAGTCATAAAATTTGGTTAGAAAATGTTTAGGTATGAAACGATTTACTAATGCAATATTAATATTTAATAATGAGTAACGAATTTTTTTTCAAAAAATAGCTAATAGTCATGATTTTAATAAAGCTTTATAATCGTCTATGTTCTAAAGTAGCTTAAAAGTAGTCATTATGCAAAAGTAGCTTAAGTCAATCTTTTGTTTTTTAAATTAATTCGAAAAAGTGTCAACATATTTTTTAGGAGTCGTTATTTTAAAAGTAGCATAAAAAGTAGTAGTCAATATATTTTAAAAAAGTCAGTTAAAAAAAAAGTAGTCATATGGAAAATTTTTTTATCAAGAATTTTTCTATAGAAAATTTTTTTATCAAAAATTTTTCTCTAGAAAATTTTTTTATCAAAAATTTTTCTATAGAATTTTTTTTTATCAAAAATTTTTCTATAGAAAATTTTTTTAACAAAAATGTTTCTATAGAAAATTTTTTTATCAAAAATTTTTTTATCAAAAATTTTTTTATCAAAAATGTTTCTACAGAAAACTTTTTTATCAAGAATTTAGCTATAGAAAATTTTTTTATCAAAAATGTTTCTATAGAAAATTTTTTTTATCAAAAATGTTTCTATAGAAAATTTTTTTTATCAAAAATTTTTCTATAGAAAATTTTTTTATCAAAAATTTTTCTATAGATAATTTTTTTATCAAAAATTTTTCTATAGAAAATTTTTTTATCAAAAATTTTTCTATAGAAAATTTTTTTATCAAAAATTTTTCTACAGAAAATTTTTTTATCAAAAATTTTTCTATAGAAAATTATTTATCAAAAATTTTTCTATAGAAAATTTTTTTATCAAAAATTTTTCTATAGAAAATTTTTTATAAAATTTTTTCTATGGAAAATTTTTATCATCAATTTTTCTATAGAAAATATTTTTATCAAAAATTTTTCTATAGAAAATTTTTGATAAAAAAATTTTCTTTTTATCAAAAATTTTTCTATAGAAAATTTTTTTATTAAAAATTTTTCTATAGAAAATTTTTTTTATCAAAAATTTGTCTATAGAACATTTTTTTATTAAAAATTTTTCGATAGAAAATTTTTTTATCAAAAATTTTTCTATGGAAAATTTTTTTACCAAAAATTTTTCTATAGAAATTTCTTTTATCAAAAATTTTTCTATACAACATTTTTTTTATCAAAATTTTTTTATAGAAATTTGTTTTAACCAAAAATTTTTCTATCAAAAATTTTTTTATCAAAAATTTGTTTATGGAAATTTTTTTATAAAAAATTGTTCTATAGATAATTTTTTTATCAAAAATTTTTCTATAGAGAATTTTTTTATCAAAAATTTATCAGTAAAAAATAATTTTATCGAAAATTTTTCTATAGTAAATTTTTTTATCAAAAATTTTTCTATAGAAAATTTTTTTATCAAAAATTTATTTGTAAAAAATAATTTTATCGAACATTTTTCTATAGTAAATTTTTTTATCAAAAATTTTTCTATAGAAAATTTTTTTTATCAAAAATTTTGTCTATGGAAAATTTTTTACCAAAAATTTTTCTATAAAAAATAATTTTATCGAAAATTTTTCTATAGTAAATTTTTTTATAAAAAATTTTCTAAAGAATTTTTTTTTTATCAAAAATTTTTCTATAGAAAATTTTTTTGTCAAAAATTTTTCTATAGAAAATTTTTTTATCGAAAAATTTTTCAATAGAAAATTTTCTTACAAAAATTTTTCTATGGAAAATTTCTTATCAAATATTTTTCTATGAAAATTTTTTTATCAAAAATTTTTCTATAGAAAATTATCAACAAATTTTCTGTAGAAAATTTTTTTATTAAAAATTTTTCTTTAAAAAAAATTGTCTATGGGAAATTTTTTATCAAAAATTTTTCTATGAAAATTTTTTTATCAAAAATTTTTTTATATTTTTTTTTTCAAAAATTTTTGTATAAAAAATTTTTTTATCTATAGAAATTTTTTTTATCAAATATTTTTCTGTAGAAAATTTTTTTATCAACAATTTTTCTTTAGATAATTTTCTTACAAAAGTTTTTCTATAAAAATTTTTCTGTAGGAAATATTTTATGTTGATGGTCGTGGGTTCGAGTCGGGCTCAAGTTCATGTCATAAATTATTTTTTTAATTTATGATTTTTAAATTAGATGAATAAATTTTAGGAATACTGAAAAAACTATGTGACACTTGGCAGTGTGGAAGAATGCTGCATTTTCTGTCCCGCTACCGACTTCATCAGCACACTGTGTCACCAACTGTTAGATGCCAGTAGTTAAGATCATCTATTTAACTGAATTCTTAAGCGAAATTGAAAACGAGAATTATGTTAACACTCATTTCTATTTCACCTATCATAGGTGATGAAGTCCGTAGCGGGACAGAAAATGCAGCATTCCACACTGCTAAGTGTCACATAGTTTTTTCAGTATTCCTAAAATTTATTCATCTAATTTAAAAATCATAAATTAAAAAAATAATTTATGACATGAACCTGAGCCCGACTCGAACCCACGACCATCAACATAAATTCTGGTTCAACTAAAATTAATTTCTTTCAAGGAAATATTTTATCAAAAATTTTTCAATAGAAAATTTTCTAACAACAATTTTTTTATCAAAAATTGTTCTGTAGAAAATATTTTATCAAAAATTCTTCTATAGAAAATTTTCTTACAAAAAATTGTCTATATAAATTTTTTCACAAAAATTTTTCTATAAAAATTTTTTTTTTATCAAAAATTTTTCTATGGAAAATTTCTTATCAAAAATTATTCTATGGAAAATTTGTTAACAAAAATTTTTCTATGAATTTTTTTCTGTTTTGAAAAATACTCCCAATACTCGAACCATGTATTTGGTTGCTATAAATTGGATTTTGATTTGTTTCTTGCCTATTTTGTTGTTGTCTTTTCTTTAACAAAGCGACACCAACCAACTCCAAATTTCAACTGAATGATTTTAATACTCATTTTCACGAGTTTTATTATTGATCGTATTATTTACGAAAATTAAAAAAATGCATCGTTTGCTGGTGGTAGAGGCTGCCTACTCCTGCTTATAAGTAGTCATAATTTTAAAAATAGCTTAAAAAGTAGCAGTTTATACTAAAAAGTCTTAAATATATTTATAAGTAGTAATTTTTAAAAATAGCATAAAAGGAGTCAATATATTTTAAAGGTAGTCATTTTTTAAAAAATATCATAAAAGTATAAGTCAATAAATAGCATAAAAGAGTCAATATATTTATAAGTAGTAATTTTGTTAAATAACATAAAAAAGTCAAAACTATAATTATTATCTTTCAAAAAACAAAAGTTATAGTTTTTCTAAACAAAAAGCTCCGTTCTTTAATTTAAGCTCTAACTATTATTTACATAAAATTTAAACCTCTTTTGTGTTTTTTCCAATATTTTTTTCTAAAGATTTCCCTATGTTTTTTTCAGTAACTGATATTGTTGTTCTTGTTAGTAAATTGTTACACTAGAAACATGTAAAAAAAAATGTTACATGTAAACTTATGTAAACCGATACCATAAATAAAAGAATACACACAAAAATCCTTATACGAGTGAGTACCTGCAACAAACATTTACTTAACTTCAAAGGCACGAAATTCGACTGAATTTTGCGTAAAGTGTTCGAGTGCATAAGATAGTGTAAATTTTCTTTTTTTTGTGTTTGGGTCATTTGGGTGGCTCCAGTACAAATTTGGAAACAAACATGATTTCACCCAAATGCATAGCTCAAATATTGAAGGTGTTGTTGTGTAATCAATGCCCCAATTCCCAGGAATGACCAGCAACCAGCAACCAACATTTTCTGTTGCATTAATAACTTGTGCCAAGTTATGAATTTGTTTGAGGGTGTGTGTTATGCAGCCAAAAGTCCTTTCACATCCTTTGCATATGACAATACAATTTCGAAACAAAACATACATTTTCATTGTTATTTCCTTTGTGCATTTTCCAAGTAATTGATGGTATTTCTTCTCATTTGGTTAATCGATTTGCTTTAAAATTGTTTAAAGATTTAATTAGATTTGTTTATTTTTATAGGAAATTTTTAAAAAATGTCCTAATTTTTATCGGAAATTTTTCAAAAATTTCCTATTTTTATAGGAAACTTTTAAAAAAATTCCTATTTTTATAGGAAATTTTCAAAAATTTAATATTTTTATAGGAAATTTTTCAAAAATTTCCTATTTTTATAGGAAATTTTTCAAAAATTTCCTATTTTTATAGGAAATTTTTCAAAAATTTCCTATTTTTATAGGAAATTTTTCAAAAATTTCCTATTTTTATAGGAAATTTTTCAAAAATTTCCTATTTTTATAGGAAATTTTTCAAAAATTTCCTATTTTTATAGGAAATTTTTCAAAAATTTCCTATTTTTATAGGAAATTTTTCAAAAATTTCCTATTTTTATAGGAAATTTTTTAAAAATTTCCTATTTTTATAGGAAATTTTTCAAAAATTTCCTATTTTTATAGGAAATTTTTCAAAAATTTCCTATTTTTATAGGAAATTTTTCAAAAATTTCCTATTTTTATAGGAAATTTTTCAAAAATTTCCTATTTTTATAGGAAATTTTTCAAAAATTTCCTATTTTTATAGGAAATTTTTCAAAAATTTCCTATTTTTATAGAAAATTTTTCAAAAATTTCCTATTTTTAAAGGAAATTTTTCAAAAATTTCCTATTTTTATAGGAAATTTTTCAAAAATTTCCTATTTTTATAGGAAATTTTTCAAAAATTTCCTATTTTTATAGGAAATTTTTCAAAAATTTCCTATTTTTATAGGAAATTTTTTAAAAATTTCCTATTTTTATAGGAAATTTTTCAAAAATTTCCTATTTTTATAGGAAATTTTTCAAAAATTTCCTATTTTTATAGGAAATTTTTCAAAAATTTCCTATTTTTATAGGAAATTTTTCAAAAATTTCCTATTTTTATAGGAAATTTTTCAAAAATTTCCTATTTTTATAGGAAATTTTTGAAAAATTTCCTATAAAAATAGGAAATTTTTGAAAAATTTCCTATAAAAATAGGAAATTTTTCAAAAATTTCCTATTTTTATAAGAAAATTTTTAAAAATGTCCTATTTTTATAAGAAAATTTTTAAAAATGTCCTATTTTTATAAGAAAATTTTTAAAAATGTCCTATTTTTATGAGAAATTTTTCAAAAATTTTCTATTTTTATAGGAAGTTTTTCAAAAATTTCCTATTTGTATAGGAAATTTTTCAAAAATTTCCTATTTTTATAGGAAATTTTTCAAAAATTTAATATTTTTATAGGAAATTTTTCAAAAATTTCCTATTTTTAAAGGAAATTTTTCAAAAATTTCCTATTTTTATAGGAAATTTTCCAAAAATTTCCTATTTTTATAGGAAATTTTTCAAAAATTTCCTATTTTTATAGGAAATTTTTCAAAAATTTCCTATTTTTATAGGAAAAAAATAGGAAATTTTTGAATAATTTCCTATAAAAATAGGAAATTTTTCAAAAATTTCCTAATTTTATAGGAAATTTTTCAAAAATTTCCTATTTTTATAGGACATTTTTCAAAAATTTCCTATTTTTATAGGAAATTTTTCAAAAATTTCCTATTTTTATAGGAAAATTTTCAAAAATTTAATATTTTTATAGGAAATTTTTCAAAAATTTCCTATTTTTATAGGATATTTTTCAAAAATTTCCTATTTTTATAGGAAATTTTCCAAAAATTTCCTATTTTTATAGGAAATTTTTCAATAATTTCCTATTTTTATAGGAAATTTTTCAATAATTTCCTATTTTTATAGGAAATTTTTCAATAATTTCCTATTTTTATAGGAAATTTTTCAATAATTTCCTATTTTTATAGGAAATTTTTCAAGAATTTCCTATTTTTATAGGAAATTTTTCAATAATTTCCTATTTTTATAGGAAATTTTTCAATAATTTCCTATTTTTATAGGAAATTTTTCAATAATTTCCTATTTTTATAGGAAATTTTTCAATAATTTCCTATTTTTATAGGAAATTTTTCAAAAATTTAATATTTTTATAGGAAATTTTTCAAAAATTTAATATTTTTATAGGAAATTTTTCAAAAATTTCCTATTTTTAAAGGAAATTTTTCAAAAGTTTCCTATTTTTATATTAATTTTTTTAAAAATTTCCTATTTTTATATTAAATTTTTTAAAAATTTCCTATTTTTATAGGAAATTTTTTAAAAATTTCCTATTTTTATAGGAAATTTTCCAAAAATTTCCTATTTTTATAGGAAATTTTTCAAAAATTTCCTATTTTTATAGGAAATTTTTCAAAAATTTCCTATTTTTATAGGAAATTTTGTCAAAAATTTCCTATTTTTATAGGAAATTTGTCAAAAATTTCCTATTTTTATAGGAAATTTGTCAAAAATTTCCTATTTTTATAGGAAATTTCTCAAAAATTTCCTATTTTTTACATAAAATTTTTCAAAAATTTCATATCTTTGTAGGAAATTTCTTAAAAATGTTTAATTTGTATAGGAAATTTTTTTCCTATTAATCTAAATCATTAAAATAATAAATTGTTTAAGAACACTTTTTGCCCCTTTATTTAATTTGTTAACATTTCGTTTCGCTCTGAGATAAATTTCAATTCCATTAAAAGTTAATGTGTAAATATTCTAATGAAAAGCAAACTCATGTATCACTTTAACAATTTATAAAATTAAACCGAAACTTGGTAGTCCTTTACACAAACACGCAAATAATATCCTTTACAAACACAACAACACACACTCATACTTAGACTTAAACAATCCTTTACAATATATCTCACGCAAACATGCAATCTCTTCTCAAATCTACTATAAAATCATTTTAGAGATTCAATTCGATTTAAATTAAAAGGCAAAAGGAATTATAAATGATTTAATAAGAATTTGATATGAATTTGCGTGTAACTCTGGGAGTGAGTAAGTGAAGTGAAGTGAGTGTGTGAATGATTATAAATGTGATTAAGGATTTAAGGCAAGGACTCGTGCATTCTATTTCCTTCACTCTCTGATACATATGTCCTCCATCTCTCTCTTCCTACAGCGCTAGCTTTCCCTAACGAGCAATTTATTAATTTTGTTACTTCAAACATCTCATATGTATTCGATAAATAAAATAGGTTTAAGCCTTGGGGTTTTCAGGGAGTCCTTATAAATTATTAATGAATTAACTGAAAATCAATAGAGAAAATCCTTTAATGTGTTAAAAAGTGTAATAAATAACCTTTGACTGACGGACATATTTACATACTTACACATGAAGGCATTAACTTCAAAATTAAATAATTTAATTCAGTTAAATTGGAAAAAGGATCAAAAATAAATTTATGCAATCATTTTAATTAAGCAATTGGAAAAGTATTAGAAGTTTACAAAATAAAGAAATTTTTAAAAATTTCTTAATTTTTTAAAGGAAATTATTCAAAAATTTTTTAGTTTTTTATAGAAATTTCTTTAAAATTTTAAAATTTTTATAAAAAAAATTGTTAACATTTTTTTTATTTTTTATAGGAAATTTTTCAATTTTTTTTTCATTTCTATAGGAAATTTCTTAGTTTTATAGGAAATTAAAAAAAAATATTTTTATAGGAATATTTTCATATTTTTTTTTTTATATGAAATTTTTTTATTTTTATAGGAAATTTTTTTAGAAATTTCTTATTTTTAAGGAAATTTTTCAAAAATTTCTTATTTTTATAGGAAATTTTTCAAAAATTTTTTATTTTTATAGGAAATTTTTCTAAATTTTCTTATCTTTATAGGAAATATTTCAAAAATTTTTTTTATAGGAAATTTTTCAAAAATTTCTAATTAGTGTAAAAAATTTTTCAAAAATTTCTTATTTTTATAGGAAATTTTTCAAAAATTTCTTATTTTGATAGAAAATTTTTCAAAAATTTTTTATTTTGATAGAAAATTTTTCAAAAATACTTATTTTTATAGGAAAATTTTCAAAAATTTCTTATTTTTATAGAAAATTTTTCAAAAATTTTTGTATTTTATAAGAAATTTTTCGAAAATTTCTTATTTTTATAGGAAATTTTTAAAAAATTTCTTATTTTTATAGGAAATTTTTGAAAAATTTCTTATTTTTATAAGAAATTTTTTAAAAATTTCTTATTTTTATAGGAAATTTTACAAAAATATCTTATTTTTATAGGAAATTTTTCAAAAATTTGCTGATTTTTATAGGAAATTTTTCAAAAATTTCCTATTTTTGTATAAAATTTTTCAAAAATTTCTTATTTTTATAGAAAATTTTTCAATGATTTCTTATTTTTATAGGAAATTTTTCAAAAATTTCTTTTGTTTTATAGGAATTTTTTTTTTTAAATTTCTTATTTTTATAAGAAATTTTTCAAACCTTGCTTATTTTTATTGGAAACTTTTAAAAAATTTCTTATTTTTATAGGAAATTTTTCAAAAATTTCTTATTTTTATAGGAACTTTTTTTAATTTTCTTATTTATATAAAAAATTTTTCAAAGGTTTCTTATTTTAATAGGAAATTTTTTTCAATTTTTTAATTTTTATAGGAAATTTTTCAAAAATTTCTCTTTTTTTATAGGAAATTTTTCAAAAATTTCTAATTATTATAAGAATATTTTTATAGGAAGTTTTTAAAAAATTTCTTATTTCTATAGGAAATTTTTCAAAACTTTCTTATTTTTATAAGAAATTTTTCAAAAATTTCTTATTTTTATAGGAACTTTTTTTAATTTTCTTATTTATATAAAAATTTTTTCTAAGGTTTCTTATTTTAATAGGAAATTTTTCACAATTTTCTAATTTTTATAGGAAATTTTTCAAAATTTTCTGTTTTTTTATAGGAAATTTTTTAAAAATTTCTAATAATTATAAGAATATTTTTATAGCAAGTTTTTAAAAAATTTCTTATTTCTATAGGAAATTTTTCAAAACTTTCTTATTTATATAAGAAATTTTTCAAAAATTTCTTATTTTTATAGGAAATTTTTCAAAAATTTCTTTTTTTTTTATAGGAAATTTGTTAAAAATTTCTTATTTTTATAGGAAATTTTTCAAATTTTTTTATTTTTATAGGAATTTTTTTAAAAAATTTCTTATTTTTATAGGAAATTTTTCAAAATTTTCTTATTTATGTAGGAAATTTTTCAAAATTTTCACATTTTTATTGGAAATTTTTCAAAATTTTCTCATTATTATAGGAAATGTTTCAAAAATTTTTAATTTTTATAGGAAATTTTTCAAAAATTTCTTATTTTTTTAGGAGATTTTTACAAAAAAAAATTTGTTATTTGTATTAAAGACTAAACAAACTTTTGGTATTCAAGTGATTAAGCACTCGAAAATAAGAATTATTTTTACTTACAACATGGGAACACTTTACACCTGGTTATTTTTTGACACAAAAAATAAAACTTAACCTCTTATTTTGACTTATCTACTCATTTAGATTAATTTATCTAATGCACAGTGATTTTGCCAAACGTGTTTTTTGGAGAAAATTTAAAAATATGTACAAATTTTTCATATAGAAACATTTTTATACGAATAATTTTCATAAAAAGCGAAGAATTTCAAAAAAATCTTATCTAAATTGAATAAAGAGTTAAAAAAAAGTTTATTTGTGGCAAAATTAAAAGGTTGTATCTAAATAAGTAAATGCCTTTTTTTAATCCTCTAGGAACCACTGTCTGAAATGAAACACTTAGCAATGAAAATACAATTTGCTTGTCATTAACCTTGACTTTGTTTTTCTGTAGCAGCCTTTTGGGAGCATTTTCTTTGCCTTTCACTAACACTAACACACGCGTGCCAAAGCTTTTTACATTTTTGTGATACTCATGTTAAACATTTATTTTAGGGCTTAAAATGTGACAGCAACAACAATTTAAATGACTTTTAATTTATTTTCGTGCAATTATCTTTTAATTCTAAACATTTATTTAGGACCAAAATTAAAAAATCCTTAATGAAAAAGAGTAATGACTTGTCGCGTTTGATTTGATAAAACCGATGACAATCACTTTTAGTTTAAATAATGAAATTTATAAAAACCAAATTTAAATTGTCATTACTTCTTTTTAATGTTCATTTTATATTTAATATTTTATTGCATTATATTATTTTGTAAATTTAATAAAATAAAATATTGTTATCAGTTTTTTTGTTGTTGATAAATTTCCTGTTTATTTATATGTATGAATGTATGTATTTTTAATTAAATTTTTAAAAATCATGATTTATTTATTTTATTTAAAATTAAATTTAATTAAATTGAAACAAGTTTGATGGCTTTTGTTTTAAATCATGGATATTATTTATTATAAAATCTATTTTTAAATGCCTTCCTCTTTTTTGAAATTAACACAGATGGAAACGAAAAATAAAAAGTTAAAACTTTTTTCTTTTTCTAAGAAATTTCTCAAAAATTCTAAAAATGTACAATTCTTATTTTGATGGAAAATTTTTCGAATTATCTTATTTTTATAGAAAATTTTTCAAAAAAATTTTTATTTTAAAAGAAAATTTTTTAAAAATTTCCTATTTTTATAGGAAATTTTTCAAAAATTTGCAATTTTCATAGGAAATTTTTCAAAAATTTGCTATTTTTATAGGAAATTTTTCAAAAATTTACTATTTTTCTAGGAAATTTTTCAAAAATTTACTATTTTTCTAGGAAATTTTTCAAAAATTTACTATTTTTCTAGGAAATTTTTCAAAAATTTACTATTTTTCTAGGAAATTTTTCAAAAATTTACTATTTTTCTAGGAAATTTTTCAAAAATTTTCTATTTTTATAGGAAATTTTTCAAACATTTACTATTTTTATAGGAAATTTTTCAAAAATTTACTATTTCTATAGGAAATTTTTCGAAAATTTACTATTTTTATAGGAAATTTTTCAAAAATTTCCTATTATTATAGGAAAATTTTCAAAAATTTCCTATTTTTATAGGAAATTTTTCAAAAATTTCCTATTTTTATAGGAAATTTTTCAAAAATTTCCTATTTTTATAGGAAATTTTTCAAAAATTTCCTATTTTTATAGGAAATTTTTCAAAAATTTCCTATTTTTATAGGAAAATTTTCAAAAATTTCCTATTTTTATAGGAAATTTTTCAAAAATTTCCTATTTTTATAGGAAATTTTTCAAAAATTTCCTATTTTTATAGGAAATTTTTCAAAAATTTCCTATTTTTATAGGAAATTTTTCAAAAATTTCCTATTTTTATAGGAAATTTTTCAAAAATTTCCTATTTTTATAGGAAATTTTTCAAAAATTTCCTATTTTTATAGGAAATTTTTCAAAAATTTCCTATTTTTATAGGAAATTTTTCAAAAATTTCCTATTTTTATAGGAAATTTTTCAAAAATTTCCTATTTTTATAGGAAATTTTTCAAAAATTTCCTATCTTTATAGGAAATTTTTCAAAAATTTCCTATTTTTATAGGAAATTTTTCAAAAATTTCCTATTTTTATAGGAAATTTTTCAAAAATTTCCTATTTTTATAGGAAATTTTTCAAAAATTTCCTATTTTTATGGGAAATTTTTCAAAAATTTCCTATTTTTATGGGAAATTTTTCAAAAATTTCCTATTTTTATAGGAAATTTTTCAAAAATTTCCTATTTTTATAGGAAATTTTTCAAAAATTTCCTATTTTTATAGGAAATTTTTCAAAAATTTCCTATTTTTATAGGAAATTTTTCAAAAATTTCCTATTTTTATAGGAAATTTTTCAAAAATTTCCTATTTTTATAGGAAATTTTTCAAAAATTTCCTATTTTTATAAGAAATTTTTCAAAAATTTCCTATTTTTAAAGGAAATTTTTCAAAAATTTCCTATTTTTATAGGAAATTTTTCAAAAATTTCCTATTTTTATAGGAAATTTTTCAAAAATTTCCTATTTTTAAGGAAATTTTATAAGAAAATTTTATAAGAAAATTTTCAAAACTTACTTTTTTTATAGGGAATTTTTCAAAAATTTCTTAATTTTATAGGAAATTTTTCAAAAATTTCTTGTTTTTATAGGAAAATTTTCAGAAATTTCATATTTTTATAGGAACATTTTCAAAAATTTCTTATTTTTATAGAAAATTTTTCAAAATTTTCTTATTTTTATAGGGAATTTTTCAAAAATTTCTTATTTTTATAGAAGATTTTTTAAAAGTTTCATATTTTTATAAGAAATTTTTCAAAAATTTATTTTTTGATATGAAATTTTTCAAAAATTTCATATTTTTGCAGGAAATTTTTGAAAAATTTTTCATTTTTATAGAAATTTTTTTTAAAAATTTCTTATTTTTTTAGAAAATTAAAAAACTAAAAAAATCTTTATTTTTATAGAGAACATTTTAAAAATTTTTTAAGAACATTTTTCAAAAATTTTATATTTTGATATGAAAATTTTAAAAAATTTCATTTTTTTATAAGAAATTTTTCAAATTATTTTTATAGAAAGTTTTTCAAAAATTTCTTATTTTGTAGGAAATTTTTAAAAATATTTTTTTTTTTTAGGAAATTTTTGAGAAATTTCTTTTTTATAGAAAATTTTGATTTTTATAGGATTACCCAAATTATGGGCTATAGGACTAATATATTATAGTAAGCATTAAAAGGTATTATCAGGCTTTCATCATTGGAGTGAAAACCAAAATTGTGTTGAAGTATTGCTATAAAAAAGGGTGCATTCTTACTTGCGCAAACTTGCGCAATTTGAAATAAGGTTTTAATTGCATGTGAAATTCAGTCAATTGATTTCCGTAAGCTACTGAATTATCCCCAAACTTTGTAAAAAATCAAAAATCCTATTTAAAATATCTTAAAAGGTTTTTGATACTAAATAATACCTTTAAGCCAGAAATTAAATGAATCCTGGATAAATCCTATTAATTCCTTAAATCTGCTAATGCACTAAAAAAATATACCAAATAAATCGCTCGTTAAATCTGTTTTAGCTTAACACAAAATCTCTATTTAAGAAACATAATGTATTTTTAATTTTCCCTTATTCCCTGATTTTACATTCGATATTTCCTTCTTCCCCCCATAAAATACATAATTAATATCCGTATTTATTTCCTACTTATTTTTCATTATCTTTTTGAAAAATTTTAATTTTCCCATTTGCAATTACTCGCATTACAACATTTTTATTCAATTTAATTTCATTTTGTTGCAACCTTTTGCCCTATTTAAAAGAACAGAGAGAGTGGAAAAAAAGAAAATCTGTTATTTAATTTCATTTATTAACTTAATGAAAATTCATAAATTTTTTAACAACATTTGGGCAGGGAAACAGATTGAACGGTGGCATGTTTGTCATTAAATTGGTTATATTTTGGTATAGATTTTCGACTTGATATAATCGATTCTTAGGTAATATAAAAACAACAAGATATAAAATTTCCTTAAACTTTTGTATAAGTTCATTTTTATCATATTTAACCCTTAGACGACTAAAGGCCTTAAGGAGACCCACAAATAATTCTCATAATCTTTGTCTACAAGAAAATTAGCACAAAAAATACCTTAAATATACTCAATCACATTCAAATAACTTTCGTTGGTATATATTTGTTTGCCTCGCTCTTTAAAGGGTTAATTTGCCATTAATATTATTTATTTGGTTTGATTACTCGAGACATTTGGCACGTGTCAATTATTGATGTCTTCTCATTTATTTCTTTAAAAATAAAACCTACAACCCCACTGTGCCGTTGCTGTCTTAACAACGTAAATGAAAAAGAACTCGAAAAATTCCCAAAATAAATAAAAACTAAAATTAAAGATAAAATTTCTTTGTTATTTGGAGGAAAACCAAAAAAAAAAAATTTTGAAATAAAAATAACAAAGAAATACAAAATTTTTTTTTTGGAAAAAAGCAGAAAGAAAATTTTTAATTTTAAACTTATGGTCCTCCACATTAAAGAAATTTAAAATTACAAGAAACAGTGTAGAGCGAAATTAGAAAATCTTTGTTTTTAGAAATTATGTCAATGAAACTCCATGATATCAAGTTATTTAAAATTCATCCAATTGGAAATTTTGACTTTTTTTAATAAAAATTGAAAACCAAAATTGGTCTTAAAGTCTTAGGAGTACATAAGATTAATTTCTACGTGCGCAACTTTGCGCAATTTTGAGTTAAAGTTGTTTATCTATACGAAACTACGAAAAATTTTCATTATAAAAAATTTTTCTATAGAAAAATTTTCTTTATAAAAAATGTTTCTATGAAAAATTTTCTGTATAAAAAATCTTTCTATAGAAAAATTTTCTTTATAAAAAATTTTTCTATAGAAAAATTTTCTTTATAAAAAATTTTTCTATAGAAAAATTTTCTTTATAAAAAATTTTTCTATAGAAAAATTTTCTTTATAAAAAATTTTTCTATAGAAAAATTTTCTTTATAAAAAATTTTTCTATAGAAAAATTTTCTTTATAAAAAATTTTTCTATAGAAAAATTTTCTTTATAAAAAATTTTTCTATAGAAAAATTTTCTTTATAAAAAATTTTTCTATAGAAAAATTTTCTTTATAAAAAATTTTTCTATAGAAAAATTTTCTTTATAAAAAATTTTTCTATAGAAAAATTTTCTTTATAAAAAATTTTTCTATAGAAAAATTTTCTTTATAAAAAATTTTTCTATAGAAAAATTTTCTTTATAAAAAATTTTTCTATAGAAAAATTTTCTTTATAAAAAATTTTTCTATAGAAAAATTTTCTTTATAAAAAATTTTCCTATAGAAAAATTTTCTTTATAAAAAATTTTTCTATAGAAAAATTTTCTTTATAAAATATTTTTCTATAGAAAAAATTTTTTATTAAGAAAATTTTTCTATAGAAAAATTTTTTATAAAGAAAATTTTTCTATAGAAAAATTTTTTATAAAGAAAATTTTTCTATAGAAAAATTTTTTATAAAGAAAATTTTTCTATAGAAAAATTTTTTATAAAGAAAATTTTTCTATAGAAAAATTTTTTATAAAGAAAATTTTTCCCTAGAAACATTTTTTATAAAAAATTTTTCTATAGAAACATTTTTAGCTTTAAAAAAATTTCTATAGAAAAATGTTCATTATTAAAAATGTTTTTATAGAAAAATTTTCATTATACAAATTTTTCTATAGAAAAATTTTCTTTATAAAAAATCTTTCTATAGAAAAATTTTCAATAGGAAAATTGTTTCTATAGAAAAAAATGTTGTTTATAAAAATTTTTTCTACTGAAAAAATTTTTTATAGAAAATTTTTTTAGAAAATAATTTTATAGAAAAATTTTCATTAAAAAATTTGTTTTCTATAGCTGAACTTTCATGTTAAAATTTTTTCTGTAAAAAAATTTGCATGATAAAAATTTTATCTGCAGAAAAATTTTTATATAAAAAAGTTTTTCTACAGAAAAATTTTCATGTTAGAATATTTTTCTATAGAAAAATTTTCATTAAAAAAATTTTTTCTATAGAAAATTTCCATTCTAAAATTTTTTTCTACAGAAAAATTTTCATGATAAAAATTTTTTCTATAGAAAAATTTTCATGATAAAAATTTTTTCTATAGAAAAATTTTCATGATAAAAATTTTTTCTATAGAAAAATTTTCATAATAAAAATTTTTTCTATAGAAAAATTTTCATGATAAAAATTTTTTCTGTAGAAAAATTTTCATGATAAAAATTTTTTCTATAGAAAAATATTCATGATAGAATTTTTTTCCATAGAAAAATTTTCATTATAAAAATTTTCTATGGAAATATTTTCATGATAAAAATTTTTTTTATAGAAAAGTTTTCATTAAAAAAATTTTCTATAGAAAATTTTCATTCTAAAATTTTTTTCTACAGGAAAAATTTCATTATACAAATTTTTTCTATAGAAAAATTTTCATAATAAAAATTGTTTCTATAGAAAAATTTTCATTATAAAAATTTTTTTTAAAGAAAAATTTACAATTTAAAAATTTTTTCTACAGAAAAATTTTCAGGATAAAAATTTTTTCTATAGAAAAATTTTCATGATAAAAATTTTCTCTATAGAAAAATTATCATTATAAAAATTTTTCTATGGAAAAATTTTCATGATAAAAATTTTTTCCATAGAAAAATTTTCATTCAAAAAAAATTTTTTATAGAAAATTTTCATTCTAAATTTTTTTTTATAGAAAATTTTCATTCTAAAATTTTCTTTCTACAGAAAAATTTTCATGTTTAAAATATGTTTCTATAGAAACATTTTTTCTATAGAAAAAATTTCATTAGAAAAATTTTTTCTACAGAAAAAATTTCATTAGAACAATTTTTTCTATAGAAAAAATTTCATTAGAAAAATTTTTTCTATAAAAAAAATTTCATTAGAAAAATTTTTTCTATAAAAAAAATTTCATCAGAAAAATTTTTTCTATAGAAAAAATTTCATTTGAAAAATTTTTTCTACAGAAAAAATTTCATTAGAAAAATTTTTTCTATAGAAAAAATTTCATTAGAAAAATTTTTTCTACAGAAAAAATTTCATCAGAAAAAATTTTTCTAAAGAAAACACTTTTCTAATGTTTTAAATAACAAATTTTTTCTTCCATTAAAAAAATTTTTCTTTAGAAAAAATTTCATGAAAAAAATTTTTTCTGTAGAAAAAGTTTCATTAGAAAAATTTTTTCTGTAAAAAATTTCATTTGAAAAAATTTCATAAGAAAAATTTGTTCTATAAAGAAATGTTCATCATAAAAGTTTGTACTATAGAAAAATATTAACTTAAAAAATTTTCATTAGAACAATTTTTTCTATAAAAAATTTTCATAAGAAAAATTTTTTCTATAGAAAAATTTTTTCTATAGAAAAATTTTCATAAGAAAATTTTTTTCTATAGAAAAATTTTCATAAGAAAATTTTTTTCTGTAGAAAAATGTTCATAAGAAAATTTTTTTCTACAGAAAAATTTTCATAAGAAAATTTTTTTCTATAGAAAAGTTTTTTTTTATTGAAAAATTTTAATAAGAAAATTTTTTTCTATAGAAAAATTTTGAAAATAAAACTTTTTTATAAAAAAATTTTCATAATAAAAATTTTCATGAGAAAAATTTTCATTTGAAGAATTTTTGCTAAAGAAACATTTTTTTATAGAAAAATTTTCATTTTAAATATTTTCTGTAGAAAATTTTTTTCTATAGAAAAATTTTTTGTATAAAAAAATTTTTTCTATAGAAAATTTTTTTCTATAGAAGAATTTTTTTATAGAAAATCCTTTCTAAAAAGAATTTTTTACATAGAAACATTTTTTCTATAAAAAAAAAATTTTCCATAGAAACATTTTTTCTATAGAAAAAATTTTCATTAGAAAAATTTTTTCTATGAATTGTTTTGAATTCTGTTAACAAGTGTAATTAACTTTTTCATTGCTTCAACATTTTTCTCAAAATCCAGCTTATTCTCATTCGAAATGATTAAAATTGTCTACATAACTTCATCGCATTTTAAGCATGACTAAATAAACATATGTAAGAGTATGATATCGTGTATGCTATCCTATTAAGGACATATCGTTGTATGTGTGTCTGTATGTGTCTGTGTGTTCTTTAGTTTTTCCATTTCCGTATTTATTATTTCCGCTCCTTTTAGCTTAGTCAAATGGTTGGTTACACTGATTAAAGCTCTAAAAGTTAAGAACGAAATCAAGAAGATGTTGATGCTGATGCTCTTGTTGAGGAAGACTTGGTCGTTGCTGATGATAAAGACAAATAATAAACCAAAATACAACCAAATGTTTGTTACTTTGCTTAAGGGAATTTTCTACATATTAAAGGAATTATTTTGTATAAATAAGGATTTGCTAAAGATTTTTATTTCAGCGACATTTTATTCGTGTTTATTCGTGTTATGTTTTTTTTTTTGTGTTGGTATCCTTTAGGCACTTAGAACAAAAGTGATGGGGTAATTTTCTATTTTTGCTGGTGTGAAACATATTTTATAGGTTTTTAGTACATTTACATTAATGTTGAATAGTGTTTTTATTTCTTCAAGATGTTGGAAACATAACTAGTCATAAAGTGGAATTATCTTAAATATAATTTTCCTAAAAAAATTAGAATGAAATTTTTCTTTGTTTAACGAAAATTTTTCTATAGAAAAAATTTTGTTTAACAAAAATTTTTCTATAGAAAAAATTTTGTTTAACAAAAATTTTTCTATAGAAAAAATTTTGTTTAACAAAAATTTTTCTATAGAAAAAATTTTGTTTAACAAAAATTTTTCTATAGAAAAAATTTAGTTTAACAAAAATTTTTCTATAGAAAAAATTTTGTTTAACAAAAATTTTTCTATAGAAAAAATTTTGTTTAACAAAAATTTTTCTATAGAAAAAATTTTGTTTAACAAAAATTTTTCTATAGAAAAAATTTTGTTTAACAAAAATTTTTCTATAGAAAAAATTTTGTTTAACAAAAATTTTTCTATAGAAAAATTTTTGTTAAACAAAATTTTTCTATGGAAAAAATTTTGTTTAACAAAAATTTTTCTATAGAAATAATTTTGTTTAACAAAAATTTTTCTATAGAAAGAATTTTGTTTAACGAATATTTTGTCTTTTACAATTTTTTTTTTAAGATTTGCTTTTTTATCTAAAACATCCTTCTATATTTTACTAAAAATCTTATGGTAATAAATTCTTAAAACTTTTTTTGTTACCTTAAAGTTTTAAAAACTCGTGTCGCTGGTCTATTTATATGAAACCCAAGTGGTTAAATGGATATCTTTATTTCCATTTTATCCTCCTCCAACTTTTGTCTGAAACCACAGGGACAAATACTGAGCACCCGAGCGAAATAGAGTCTTTTTTCTAAATTTATTTTTAAGCTTTTAGGATGATTAAATGTGTATTTTATTTGTGGGTTTGGTTAGTTTGGCCTCCTTTGTACGTTTGGGTCCTCAATCCAAAAATGCCACACACGCTCTGCATGAACATGCATGACCATAAACACGTCGTTAGAGTAAAACTACTCCACTCATTTGCTTCGGTTGTAATAGAATCATTTTAATGAAACTTCATATCCTCGTTCCTAGGTCCTAGTGCCTGGCAGATGTGTTCTTGTTGCAGAGGAACTAGAAGGACATAATTCGTTGTGGGTTAGCATTTGTATTTCTGGTGTTAAGTTTCCTTCTAAAGTCTCTAAAGTATTTTAAATTATATTTATGATTAGGAGCAAATAACATAAGTAAATGACGACGATGATGGCAACTAACTCAAATTAGTAAGAGGAGGAAAAAATTAAAATTAAATGAAGTTAAGAAGAAATGAAGTTATTTCAAAGAAATTTTTATAAAATAGCAATAATGAAAGTAAATATTTAGAAGGATTTTTCATTAATTATAAATATGTTATTTGGAGGACTTGTTATGCCGTTGGTGGGAGTAATTAGACTCGAAGGATTTATTAGGTCATCTAACTTTTGACTTAAATTATAAAATTATAGAAATATAAAAATTTCTTATTTTTATAGAAATTTTTTAAAAAACTTATTTTTATAGGAAATTTTTAAAAAACTTATTTTTATAGGAAATTTTCTCAAAATTTTTTATAGGAAATTTTCTCAAAATTTTTTATAGGAAATTTTTGAAAAATTTCTTTTTTTAATAGATTTTTTTTTAATTTTTTAATTTTTATAGGAAATTTTTCAAATTTTTTTTATTTTTATGGAAAATTTAAAAATTTTTTATTTTTAAGGGAAATTTTTCAAAAATTTACCATTTTTATAGTAAATTTTTCAAAAACTTCAATAATAGGAAGTTTTAACAAATGGAAATTTTTAAGAAATTTTTCAATAATTTAATATTTTTATAGGAAACTTTTCAAAAATTTGCTATTGTTATAGGAAATTTTATATTTTTAAAGGAAATTTTTCAACAATTTCTTATTTATAGCAAATTTTTTAAACATTTCTTATTTTTATAGGAAATTTTTGAAAAATTTCTTAGTTTTAAAGAAAGTTTTTCAAAAATTTACTATATTTATAAAATTTTTTTGAAAATTTCCTATTTTTATATCAAATTTTTTAAAAATTTTTATAGGAAACGTTCTAAAAATTTTATAGGAATTTTTCCAAAAATTTACTATTTTTATAGGAAATTATTAAAAATTTTATATTTTCATTGGAAATTTTTCAAAAATTTTGTTAATTTTATAGGAAATTTTTCAAAAGTGTCTTAGTTTTATTGCAAATTTTTAAAAAATTTCTTATTTTTATTGCAAAATTTTCAAGATTTTCTTATTTTCATATAAATTTGTTCAAAAATTTCTTAGTTTTATAGGAAATTTTTGAAAAATTTCTTATTTTAAGAAAATTGTTCAAAAATTTACTATTTTTATAGGATTTTTTTTTAAATTTCTTATTTTTATAGAAAATTTTTAAAAAATTTATTAGCTTTATAGAAAATTTTCCAAAGATTTTTTATTTTTATAGGAAATGTTCAATAATTTACTATTTTTATAGGAAATTTTTCAAAAAAAAAAAAACTACTTTTATAGAAAATTTTAAAAATTTCTTATTTTTATAGGAAATTTTTCAAAAATTTCTTTTTTTTATAAGAAATTTCTCAAAAATTTACTTTTTTATAGGAAAATTTTCAAAAATTTACTATTGTTATAGAAAAGTTATTAAAAATTTACTATTTTTATAGGAAGTTTAAAAAAATTTAATTTTTCAAAAATTTACTATTTTTTTTGGAAAATTTTCAAAAAATTACTATTTTCATAGGAAATTTAAGGAAATTTCCTTTTTTGATATGAAATTTTTCAAAAGGAAATTTAAGGATAGGATATTTTTTTAAATTTCTTATTTTTATAGGAAATTTTTCAAAAATGTACTATTTTGTAGGAAAATTTTCAAAAATTTCTTATTTTTATAGAAAATTTTTCAAAAATTTCTTATTTTTTTAGGTAGTTTTTCAAAATTTTTTTATTTTTATAGGAAATTTGTAAAATATTACTTATTTTTATAGGAAATTTCTTAAAAATTTGTTTATTTGTATAGCAAATTTTTAAAAAATTTACTATTTTTGTCGGAAATTTATTAAAATTTTTCTATTTTTATAGGAAATTTTTCAGAAATTTCTTATTATTATAGAAAATTTTTCAAAAACATTTTATTTTTGTAGGAAATTTTAAAAAAATTTCTTATTTTTATGTCTTATTTTTATCGGAAAATTTTCAAGAATTTCTTATTTTTAAAAGATATTTTTTAAAAATTTCGTATTAAATTTAAATTTTCTTTTTTTATAGCAACTTTTTCAAAAATTTCCTATTTTTATAGGAAATTTTTCAACAATTTCTTATTTTTAAGGAAATTTTGCAAAAGTTTTATATTTTTGAAGGCGACATTAAAAAGATTCTTATTAAATTTGAAGATTTAAATTTCTTACGTATTAATTTCTCATCTTATGGTCAATCACAATTTATCGACTTAGGTATTGGTACTTGATCCCAGTGGGTTTTCCTATCAACAAAATAGGACAAAGTAATTCGATTTCTGATATTTTATGACCAGCCTACACAGAATTTCAAAAATTTTTATATTTGAAATTATTATGTCAACTCAGTTTTAAACTTTTTTAAAGTTAAATTGCCCAGACATAAACTGTTAAAAAAAGAACTACCTTAAATGTTATTTAACTTGCAACAAAAAGAACTTAAGGACTTTTAAGAATCCCAGGGAATTTCCTCATCCTAACAGGGAAGTAAAAACGTTTTGGGTAAATTATTTTTTGGGGGTTTTATAAAGTTTACTTAAGTTTGGTTACCCATTTAGCAAAATGTATTAAAGTTAAGTAGAGCTAGAGTCCTTTATCAGATCCTGATAGAGGGAGAGGATGTGGTAAATATTTGTGGTTTCTCTATTGAAATTTAATTTAAATAAATAGCAAAACAATAAGGCCGGAAAATCATATGAACAATATTCGAAATATTTCTACTTAACTATAAATTTTATATTTTAAATCCTTCTTTTAGAGAAGATATATTTTATTTCAAAAATATGTGGGTTAAATTGTTAGTATTTAGAAAAATGTTCAGGTATTCCTTAGATTCATATAAATTTACTTTGAAATATCTTTATACATAAATTTATTTTCTTGCTAAAATTTATTTTCTTCTTTTCATTTTAGGTAATTTATCTTTAATCTTGAAAGAAACCACAGGCCTCATGAAAGCATTTAATTGAAATATAATTTTGTATACAAATTAAGGTAAACTTTTTCACATAACTCTATTTAAGGATTAAGGATAAGACTTAAAAGCAAAATATTTGAAATTGAAAACTGTTTTTATAGAGAAATTTGTAATATGAATGTTTTGAAAACTTCCTATAAAAATAAGAAATTTTTGAAAAACTTCCTATAAAAATATGATATTCTTGAAACACTTCCTATAAAAATAAGAAATTTTTGAAAATTTCCTATAAAAATAAGAAATGTTTGAAAAATTTCCTATAAAAATAAGAAATTTTTGAAAAACTTCCTATAAAAATATGATATTCTTGAAACATTTCCTATAAAAATAAGAAATTTTTAAAAATTTCCTATAAAAATAAGAAATGTTTGTAAAATTTCCTATAAAAATAAGAAATTTTTGAAAAACTTCCTATAAAAATATGATATTCTTGAAACATTTCCTATAAAAATAAGAAATTTTTAAAAATTTCCTATAAAAATAAGAAATGTTTGAAAAATTTCCTATAAAAATAAGAAATTTTTGAAAAACTTCCTATAAAAATATGATATTCTTGAAACATTTCCTATAAAAATAAGAAATTTTTAAAAATTTCCTATAAAAATAAGAAATGTTTGAAAAATTTCCTATAAAAATTAGAAATTTTTGAAAAATTTCCTATAAAAATGAGAAATTTTTGAAAAATTGTCTATAAAAATAAGAAATTTTTGAAAAATTTCCTATAAAAATAAGAAATTTTTGAAAAATTTCCTATAAAAATAGGAAATTTTTGAAAAATTTCCTATAAAAATAGGAAATTTTTGAAAAATTTCCTGTAAAAATAGCAAATTTTTGAAAAATTTCCTATAAAAATAGGAAATTTTTGAAAAATTTCCTATAAAAATAGGAAATTTTTAAAAAATTTTCTATAAAAATGAGAAATTTTTGAAAAATTGCCTATAAAAATAAGAAATTTTTGAAAAATTTCCTATAAAAATATGATATTCTTGAATAATTTCCTATAAAAATAAGAAATTTTTAAAAATTTGCTATAAAAATAAGAAATTTTTTAAAAATTGCCTATAAAAATAAGAAATTTTTGAAAAATTTCCTATAAAAATATGATATTCTTGAATAATTTCCTATAAAAATAAGAAATTTTTAAAAATTTCCTATAAAAATAAGAAATGTTTGAAAAATTTCCTATAAAAATAAGAAATTTTTGAAAAACTTCCTATAAAAATATGATATTCTTGAAACATTTCCTATAAAAATAAGAAATTTTTAAAAATTTCCTATAAAAATAAAAATGTTTGTAAAATTTCCTATAAAAATAAGAAATTTTTGAAAAACTTCCTATAAAAATATGATATTCTTGAAACATTTCCTATAAAAATAAGAAATTTTTAAAAATTTCCTATAAAAATAAGAAATGTTTGAAAAATTTCCTATAAAAATAAGAAATTTTTGAAAAACTTCCCATAAAAATATGATATTCTTGAAACATTTCCTATAAAAATAAGAAATTTTTAAAAATTTCCTATAAAAATAAGAAATGTTTGAAAAATTTCCTATAAAAATAAGAAATTTTTGAAAAATTTCCTATAAAAATGAGAAATTTTTGAAAAATTGTCTATAAAAATAAGAAATTTTTGAAAAATTTCCTATAAAAATAAGAAATTTTTGAAAAATTTCCTTTAAAAATAAGAAATTTTTGAAAAATTTCCTATAAAAATAGGAAATTTTTGAAAAATGTCCAAAAAAAAATAAGAAATTTTGAAAAATTTCTTACAGAAAAAAAATTTTTTGAAAAACTAAAAAAGAAAATATAAATTTTTGTTTAATTTCTTTTAAAAATAAGAAATTTTTGAAAAATTTCCTATAAAAATAAGAAATTTTTGAAAAATTTCCTTTAAAAATAAGAAATTTTTGAAAAATTTCCTATAAAAATAAGAAATTTTTGAAAACTTTTCTAGCAAAATAAGAAACTTTTGAAAAATTTCCTATAAAAATAATAAATTTTTAAAAATTTCCTATAAAAATAATAAATTTTTGAAAAATTTCCTATAAAAATGAGAAATTTTTAAAAAATTTCTTATAAAAATAAAAAAAAAATTTTAAAAATTTCTTCTAAAAATAAGAAATTTTTGAAAAAAGATTAAAAATTTTTGAAAAATTTCTTATTAAAAATAAAAAAAAAAAAATTTTTTAAAAAATTGCATAAAAATAAGAAATTAAAAAAAAATCCTAAATAAATAAGAAACTTTTGAAAAAAATCCCATTAAAAGTTTTGAAAAATTTCTTAGAAAAATAAGAAATATTTGAAAAATTTCCTATTAAAATAAGACATTTTTGAAAAATTTTCTATAAAGATTAAAAATTTCTATAAAACTAAGTCATTTTTGAAAAATTTCTTATAAAAATAAGAAGTTTGGAAAAAAAATTAATTTTTTTTTTTAAATTTCCGCTAAAAATAAGAAATTTGTGAAAATTTTTCTATAAAAATAAGAAATTTAAAAAATTTCCCATAAAATTGAATCTTTTGAAAAATTTCCTTTAAAAATAAAAAATTTTTTAAAAATTTCCTATAAAAGCAAAAAGTTTCATATAAAAATAATATATTTTTGAAAAATGTCCTATAAAAATTTTTCAAAAATTTCCTATAAAAATTTTTCAAAAATTTCTTATAAAAATTTTTGAAAAATTTCTTATAAAAATTTTTGAAAAATTTCTTATAAAAATTTTTGAAAAATTTCCTATAAAAATTTTTCAAAAATTTCCTATAAAAATTTTTGAAAAATTTCTTATAAAAATTTTTGAAAAATTTCTTATACAAATTTTTAAAAAATTTCCTGTAAAAATTTTTGAAAAATTTCCTATAAAAATCAAAAATTTTTGAAAAATTTCCTACAAAAGTAAGCAATTTAAAAAAAAAGCCCGATAAAAAATAAGAAATTGCTAAGAAATTTCGTATAAAAAAATATGAAGTTTTTGGAAAATTTTCTTAAGAAAAATATGAAATTTTTGAAAATTGAGCTATAGAAATATATACAATTTCTTAGGAATCAAAATAGACATTTTTGAAAAATTTGCTATAGAAAAATTAAAGATTTTTTTACAATGTCTTTTAGAAAAAAAAATGTTTTTCTTTTTTTTTTTTTCATAAAAACCTTGATCAATTAAAGTTCAATGAGGAACAATCAATTTAATTGCACTTGTGAATTATTGGTTTTGAAGTTTTTCCTGGGAACTATTATTATCTAACACTTTCTAACCATATTAATTGTAGTTTTTTGTTCATGTTTTGGTAAATCTTATCACAATAATTTCCTTTAATAAATCATTTTTGTTTTCTGTTTCCATTATAAAATTTGTAACCAGTTTTTTGTTGTAAATTTGACTGTAAAGTTGAATTATTTAAAGAAAAACTTAACAATATAAGCGTTAAACAAAAAATTTTGTAATAACGAAAACAATTTACTAAAAATAGTGAATATTAACAAAAAACTCATTTATATGATGACAAGATCAGCAAAAACCATAAATACAATATCATGATTATGATTATTTGTGATAAAAAATACCAGTAATTTGCGGCTGCTAATAGCCAATAGCTGGCCCAAGCCTGGAAACGTAATAGAGTCTGCAATAAAAATATCATTAGAGAGCAGTTGGTGGTTTTTGAACTTGAATTTTTGCCTCAGTCATTAAAGGCTATATCAATATTATCTTTTATTACTTAAAAAAGAGACTTTCATTCATTTATTGTTTTTTAATATATTTATATTTTTTTCGTTTCATTTCACTTTCAATATTGCATCGAGACACGCATCTTGGATTGAGTGATGATGGAATGAAATGATCATGGCAACAAAAAAATCACTTAAAAACAAAAATTAAATAATTTATGTGTTTTGATTGTTAAGATACAAAAAACAGAGTGACAAGTGATTTTAAAGACAATTTGTCCATGTTTTCACAGCAAAATTGAATTTGTTTTTCTTTGGTCAAATTATGCGATACGCAACAGGCAGACAGACAGACAGAGCAGACTTTTGATGTAAGACTTTTTAATGACACTTGAGTAATTTGTCATTAAAGGAAAAATTTACAGTCGGAGCATAAACTATTGATTATTTATAAATTACATTTTAAAATTTTAAATAATAATTTTTTACAACTTATTCATGAATACCAAAAAATTTTTCTTATACCAGAAGTTTTTACGTTGAATGAATAATGACAGAAATATTGTTAAATTATTGTTAATGCAAAGAAATGAAAGTTTTAAAAATTTTGTTAAACAATTTCGTAGAAATAAATAAAATTTTGAAAATTCGCATTACAAAGTAATTTTTAAGAAATCTTGCAAAACGAATTAGAAAGTGATATTTAAATATAATTTAATCAAATTGTTTATCATAAAGAAACTTTTGTTTAACAAAAATGTATTTTTGCTTAACAAAAATATACTTTTGTTTAGAACGAAAAATTTGTATAAAAAAACTATTTTAAAATTAAATTTTTTCAGAAATTTCTTATTTTTAAAAGCAATTTTTCAACAATTTCATATTTTTGCATGAAATTTTCCAAAAATTTCCTAAAACTACAGGAAATTTTTCAAAAATGTCTGTTTTTATAGGAAATTTTTCAAAAATTTCTTATTTTTATATAAAATTTTTCAAAGCTTTCTTATTATTATAGGAAATTTTTCAAAAATTTATTATAGTTATAGGAATTTTTTTCAAAAATTTCTTATATTTATAGGAATTTTTTAAAAAATTTACTATTTTTATAGGAAATTTTAAAAAAATTTTAATATTTTAGGAAATTTTTCAAAAATTTCTTATTTTTATAGGAAATTTTCCAAAATTTTGTTGTTTTTTTAGGAAATTTTTCAAAAATTTTTTATTTTTATAGGAAAATTTTCAAAAATTTCTTATTTTTATAGAAAATTTTTCAAAAGTTTCTTATTTTTATAAGAAAATTTTTTAAAAATTTCTTATTTTTATAGGAAATTTCTCAAAAATTGTATATTTTTATTGGAAATTTTTCAAAAATTTCTTATTTTTATAAAAAAATTTTCAAAACTTTCTTATTTTTATAAAAATCTTTTCAAAAATTTCTTATTTTAATAAGAAGTTTTTCAAAAGATTTTTATTTTTATAGGAAATTTTTCAAAAATTTCTTTTTTCCATAGGAAATTTTTCAGAAATTTCTTGTTTTTATAAGAAAAATTTATCAAAAATTTCCTGTTTTTATAGGAAATTTATCAAAAATTTCTTATTTTTATAGGAAATTTTTGAAAAATTTCCTATTTTTATAGGAAATTTTTCAAAAATTTCCTATTTTTATAGGAAATTTTTCAAAAATTTCCTATTCTTATAGGAAATTTTTCAAAAATTTCCTATTCTTATAGGAAATTTTTCAAAAATTTCCTATTTTTATAGGAAATTTTTCAAAAATTTTCTATTTTTATAGGAAATTTTTCAAAAATTTTCTATTTTTATAGGAAATTTTTCAAAAATTTCCTATTTTTATAGGAAATTTTTCAAAAATTTCCTATTTTTATAGGAAATTTTTCAAAAATTTCCTATTTTTATAGGAAATTTTTCAAAAATTTCCTATTTTTATAGGAAATTTTTCAAAAATTTCCTATTTTTATAGGAAATTTTTCAAAAATTTCCTATTTTTATAGGAAAATTTTCAAAAATTTCCTATTTTTATAGGAAATTTTTCAAAAATTTCCTATTTTTATAGGAAATTTTTCAAAAATTTCCTATTTTTATAGGAAATTTTTCAAAAATTTCCTATTTTTATAGGAAATTTTTCAAAAATTTCTAATTTTTATAGGAAATTTTTCAAAAATTTCCTATTTTTATAGGAAATTTTTCAAAAATTTCCTATTTTTATAGGAAATTTTTCAAAAATTTCCTATTTTTATAGGAAATTTTTCAAAAATTTCCTATTTTTATAGGAAATTTTGCAAAAATTTCCTATTTTTATAGGAAATTTTTCAAAAATTTCCTATTTTTATAGGAAATTTTTCAAAAATTTCCTATTTTTATAGGAAATTTTTCAAAAATTTCCTATTTTTATAGGAATTTTTTCAAAAATTTCCTATTTTTATAGGAAATTTTTCAAAAATTTCCTATTTTTATAGGAAATTTTTCAAAAATTTCCTATTTTTATAGGAAATTTTTCAAAAATTTCCTATTTTTATAGGAAATTTTTCAAAAATTTCCTATTTTTATAGGAAATTTTTCAAAAATTTCCTATTTTTATAGGAAATTTTTCAAAAATTTCCTGTTTTTATAGGAAATTTTTCAAAAATTTCCTATTTTTATAGGAAATTTTTCAAAAATTTCCTATTTTTATAGGAAATTTTTCAAAAATTTCCTATTTTTATAGGAAATTTTTCAAAAATTTCCTATTTTTATAGGAAATTTTTCAAAAATTTCCTATTTTTATAGGAAATTTTTCAAAAATTTCCTATTTTTATAGGAAATTTTTCAAAAATTTCCTATTTTTATAGGAAATTTTTCAAAAATTTCCTATTTTTATAGGAAATTTTTCAAAAATTTCCTATTTTTATAGGAAATTTTTCAAAAATTTCCTATTTTTATAGGAAATTTTTCAAAAATTTCCTATTTTTATAGGAAATTTTTCAAAAATTTCCTATTTTTATAGGAAATTTTTCAAAAATTTCCTATTTTTATAGGAAATTTTTCAAAAATTTCCTATTTTTATAGGAAATTTTTCAAAAATTTCCTATTTTTATAGGAAATTTTTCAAAAATTTCCTATTTTTATAGGAAATTTTTCAAAAATTTCCTATTTTTATAGGAAATTTTTCAAAAATTTCCTATTTTTATAGGAAATTTTTCAAAAATTTCCTTTTTTTATAGGAAATTTTTCAAAAATTTCCTATTTTTATAGGAAATTTTTCAAAAATTTCCTATTTTTATAGGAAATTTTTCAAAAATTTCCTATTTTTATAGGAAATTTTTCAAAAATTTCCTATTTTTATAGGAAATTTTTCAAAAATTTCCTATTTTTATAGGAAATTTTTCAAAAATTTCCTATTTTTATAGGAAATTTTTCAAAAATTTCCTATTTTTATAGGAAATTTTTCAAAAATTTCCTATTTTTATAGGAAATTTTTCAAAAATTTCCTATTTTTATAGGAAATTTTTCAAAAATTTCTTATTTTTATAGGAAATTTTTCAAAAATTTCCTATTTTTATAGGAAATTTTTCAAAAATTTCCTATTTTTATAGGAAATTTTTCAAAAATTTCCTATTTTTATAGGAAATTTTCAAAAATTTCCTATTTTTATTGGAAATTTTTCAAAAATTTCCTATTTTCATAGGAAATTTTTCAAAAATTTCCTATTTTTATAGGAAATTTTTCAAAAATTTCCTATTTTTATAGGAAATTTTTCAAAAATTTCCTATTTTTATAGGAAATTTTTCAAAAATTTCCTATTTTTATAGGAAATTTTTCAAAAATTTCCTATTTTTATAGGAAATTTTTCAAAAATTTCCTATTTTTATAGGAAATTTTTCAAAAATTTCCTATTTTTATAGGAAATTTTTCAAAAATTTCCTATTTTTATAGGAAATTTTTCAAAAATTTCCTATTTTTATAGGAAATTTTTCAAAAATTTCCTATTTTTATAGGAAATTTTTCAAAAATTTCCTATTTTTATAGGAAATTTTTCAAAAATTTCCTATTTTTATAGGAAATTTTTCAAAAATTTCCTATTTTTATAGGAAATTTTTCAAAAATTTCCTATTTTTATAGGAAATTTTTTAAAAATTTTCCTCTTTTTATAGGAAATTTTTCAAAAATTTCCTATTTTTATAGGAAATTTTTCAAAAATTTCCTATTTTTATAGGAAATTTTTCAAAAATTTCCTATTTTTATAGGAAATTTTTCAAAAATTTCCTATTTTTATAGGAAATTTTTCAAAAATTTCCTATTTTTATAGGAAATTTTTCAAAAATTTCCTATTTTTATAGGAAATTTTTCAAAAATTTCCTATTTTTATAGGAAATTTTTCAAAAATTTCCTATTTTTATAGGAAATTTTTCAAAAATTTCCTATTTTTATAGGAAATTTTTCAAAAATTTCCTATTTTTATAGGAAATTTTTCAAAAATTTCCTATTTTTATAGGAAATTTTTCAAAAATTTCCTATTTTTATAGGAAATTTTTCAAAAATTTCCTATTTTTATAGGAAATTTTTCAAAAAGTTTCTTCTAATTTTTAAAGGAGATTTTTCATGAATTTAATTTTTTCAAAATTTTTTAAAAAATTTTATTTTTTTAGTAGGAAATTTTTCAATAATTTCTTATTTTTATAGGAAAATTTTAAAAAAATTCTTATTTGGATACGAAATTTTTTAAAATTTTTTCTTATTTTTAAAATAATTTTTTTTTAAATTTCTTATTTTTATGGAATTTTTTTCAAAAATTTCTTATTTATATAGGAAATTTTTCAAAAATTTCTTATTTTTATAGGAAATTTTTCAAAAATTTCTTATTTTTATAGGAAATTTTTCAAAAATTTCTTATTTTTATAAAAAATTTTTCAAAAATTTCTTATTTTTATAGGAAATTTTTCAAAAATTTCTTGATTTTATAAGAAATTTTTAAAAAATTTCTTATTTTTATAGGAAATTTTTCAAAATTTTTTTATTTTTATAGAAAATTTTTCAAAAGTTTCTTATTTTTTTTAGATAATTTTTTTAAAATTTCTTATTTTTTTTATGAAATTTTTTAAAAATTTCTTATCTTTATAGGGGGAAGTTTTCAAAAATGTATTATTTTTAAGGAAATTTTTAAATAACTTTTTTTTTTTATAGGAAATATTCATTCCAAGAATTTCTTATTTTTCTAAAAAACTTTTTAAAAATTTCTTATTTTGATAAGAAATTTTTCAAAAATTTCTTATTTTTAATGAAATTTTTTTTAAATGTCTTATTTTCGTAGGAAATTTTTCAAAAATTTGTTATTTTTATAAGAAATTTTTTAAAAATTTCTTATTTTTTTTGGAATTTTTTTCATATATAATCGCGAAATATATATATGTAGTATTTGGCTTCAACCTTAATTTTGACACTAATATTTCGTTTAACATTTATGTATTTAAATCAAATCTGTCACACTTGTCATGTCAATATTTCATGTGTCCACTAAATAAATACATCAAAAATTAAGTTACAAAATCAAACAATTTCAAATAGAGTAAAACAAAAACAACACCCACTTGTGTAATGGAAAAAAGATTAACCCCGAAATAATTATAAAAATGGAGATATCAAAATGTTAAAATTAAAAAAACTAGATGGATTTAAGTCGAATAAGTTGAAATCAATTTGAGTACAACAAAATTTCGAAATTGAGACATTAAAAAGCTAACAAGTTGGATCTGTGACATATGATATTAACGCTAAAGACCTGGTTTTGTTGAAATTGCATATTTGTAAAAAGCCTTAACTTTCAGAGTGTCTTATTTCAAAATTTTATTTTTTTATCAAAAAATTATTCGCATTTGATCCCAGTCTATTACATTTATTTATTAATGTAATAGCAATTTATTGATAAAAGCCAAAAACTGTTTGTGGGGGACAACCAATTCCTCGACGTGTTTTAATTTAATATCAAAATAATCTCTCTTTTCGATAAAAAAAAAATCAAGCAGTTCAATACTTTTAAACACAAATTAAAAAGTGTCTTTTTTTGAGTTACTACTTTTTTGCAATACAAGAGCTCTTCATGATCTTTTTTAAGCTTTTAAGTAAAAATGAGTAACAACTTAAATTTTTTATGCGTAAATTTACAAACGTAATAAAACGAGACCACGCATTATTTCATTTCTTTATTCAAATTTTTAAATATCCCCAAAAATAAGAGTGGGTAGACCTTTTATTGACTTAATTGTGCCTCAAAACAAGTGATTTTCAATTTTAAGTTCAAATTTCAAATTATAAAACTGACGAATGAAATGATAAATTAAATTTCAATTTTTAAATGTCAAAATATGTTTTTGACTTAACTTTTTTTGTGGAAGTTCTCAAAATTTAAATGTTGTTAGCATGTAATTGAAAAATTTAGGAAACATTAATCATTTGAAATGTTTATTTTGTCAAAAAAAGTTTAATGAACTTTGAAATGGTTTCAAATGTTAAGAAATTCATAATTATAAATTTAGTTATTTACATTTGAAACCATTTTCATTATAACTTCTCAAAAATGTTTTTTTTAATAGGAAATTTTATAAATTTTTTTATTTTTATAGGAAATTTTTCAAAAATTTCCTATTTTTATAGGAAATTTTTCAAAATTTCAAAAATTTCCTATTTTTATAGGAAATTTTTCAAAATTTCCTATTTTTATAGGAAATTTTTCAAAAATTTCCTATTTTTGTAGGAAATTTTTCAAAAGTTTCTTATTTTTTAGGAAATTTTTCAAAAATTTCATAGTTTTATAGGAAGTTTTTCAAAACTTTCTTACTTTTATAGGAAAAGTTTAAAAAATGTCTTATTTTTATAGGAAATTTTGCAAAATTTTCTTATTTTTATAGGAAACTTTTCAAAAATTTCCTATTTTTATAGGAAATCGTTCAAAAATGTCTTAGTTTTATAGGAAATTTTTTTAAAATTTCATAGTTTGATCGGAAATTTTTCAAAAATTTCTTAGTTTTATAAGAAATTTTTTTATAGGAAATTTTCAAAAAATTTGTATTTTTATAAGAAATTTTTTAAAAATTTCTTATTTTTATAGAAAATTCTTTACAAAATTTCTTATTTTTATAGGAAATTTTTTAAAAATTTCCTATTTTTATAGGAAATTTTTCAAAAGTTTCTTATTTTTTAGGAAATTTTGCAAAATTTTCTTATTTTTATAGGAAACTTTTCAAAAATTTCTCATTTTTATAGGAAATTTTTCAAAAATTTCTTAGTTTTATAGGAAATTTTTCAAAAATTTCTTAGTTTTATCGGAAATTTTTCAAAAATTTCTTTAGTTTTATATGAAATTTCTCAAAAATTTCTCATTTTAATAGGAAATTTTTCAAAATTTTCTTGTTTTTAAATGAAACCTTTCAAAATGTTCATATTTTTATCGGAAATTTTTCAAAAATTTCTTATTTTTTATTTTTTATGGAAATCTAAAAAAATTTCCTATTTTTATACTAAATTTTTTAAAAATTTCTTCTTTTCTATCTGAAATTTTTAAAAATTTTCTTATTTTTATAGGAAATTTTTCAAAAATTTCATATTTTTATAGGATATTTTTCAAAAATTTCATTTTTTTTATAGGATATTTGTCAAAAATTTCCGATTTTTTTTGGGAAATTTTTGAAAAATTTCCTAATTTTATAGGAAACTTTTTAAAAATTACCAATTTTAAAGGAAATTTTTCAAAAATTTCTTATTTTTATAGGAAATTTTTCAAAAATTTCTTATTTATATAGGAAATTTTTCAAAAATTTCTTATTTTTATAGGAAATTTTTCAAAAATTTCCTATTTTTAGAGCAAATTTTTCAAAAATTTCCTAATTTTATAGGAAATTTTTCAAAAATTCCTTTTTTTATAAGAAATTTTTCAAAAATTTCTTATTTTTATAGGAAATTTTTCAAAAATTTCTTTAGTGTTATATGAAATTTCTCAAAAATTTCTCATTTTAATAGGAAATTTTTCAAAATTTTCTTGTTTTTAAAGGAAACTTTTCAAAATGTTCATATTTTTATCGGAAAATTTTCAAACATTTCTTATTTTGATAGGTAATTTTTCAAGAATTTCTTATTTTTTATTTTTTATGGAAATCTAAAAAAATGTCCTATTTTTATACTAAATTTTTTAAAAATTTCTTCTTTTCTATCTGAAATTTTTCAAAAATTTCTTATTTTTATAAGAAATTATTCAAAAATTTCTTATTTTTATAGGAAATTTTGGAAATTTTTTTTTATTTTTATAAGGAATTTTTCAAAAATTTCCTATTTTTTATAGGATATTATTCAAAAATATCTTATCTGTATAAACAAATTTTCAAAAATTTCTTATTTTTGTACGATTTTTTCCTATTTTTATAGGAAATTTTTCAAAAATTTCTTATTTTCATAGGAAAATTTTTCAAAAATTTCTTATTTTCATAGGAAAATTTTCCTATTTTTATAGGAAAGTTTTCAAAAATTTCCTATTTCAGTTTTGAAATGGTAATTTCCTTTAATTGATATTAACTACAAGTAATACTAGAGAGTAACTCTATCATGACAATGAACAAGTACTTAATACATAGAAAATAATAGATATCCTAACTATGAAATACTTCTATTAAAACTAAAGTAAAAGACAATAGTTAAAAATACAATTTTATTTGTAATTTGGGTCATTCATTTGAAAGTGTTCGAAATGTCCTTTTTGTAAAGGATACCAGTAAATAGAGCAACTCATATTGTTTTTAAAATTTAAGTTTATTTTTCATTTAAAAAAAATGTATCTCTGAATGTTCATAGAATTAAAAATATGTTATTTATGTATTGAGGGTATTCACAAGATATCTTATCTGGTGGAAATGTCGTACGTCGTATTATGAAAATTAGTCTAGTTTTAAGTTTTAGAAAAATATTAAAAAAAAAACATTTTCCGAAACGATTAATAAAATTGTAAAACTCTTATTGCAGAAATTTTGGATTAATTTGTTTTATATTTGTTTGAAAGTTGTTTTGAAAATACGACTTTACGCAATACTTCTGGATAGGAGAATATGAATTCCACAAATGTTCTATATAAATATTGCATGATACTTGTCTAAAAGTTAACTTTTTTCATATTTTTATAAAATACATATTTTTTTTTTATTTCTATTTTTTGTTTCCAATGGACCTAATACCTTTCTACATTATCTATTTACATTATCTATTAGTGACTTTGTTTGTAGTAAATATTCATTGTATTGTAATACAAACTCAAACAGATTAATTCATTTAGATTTACAACATTTGATGAACATGAAAAAGTTTAACGCAAAACTTTTGCAACTACATCAAAATTCTATGAATTTTTTTGTTTTATTTTCACAAACAGAGGAAAAGTTTTTGAAAATATTAAGCAATTTTGAGTACTCTACAGGAGGTATAATTATTTGGCAAACAAAATTTCTGACAAATTTGTATAAAAAAATTTTCGGTGTAAGATTTTTGATAGAAACTTTTTCGGTGCAAAGATTTTGAGAGAAAATATTTTGGGTAAAAATTTTTAAAGAAAATTTTTTGGTGTAAAAATTTTTCTAGAAAATTTTCAGTGTAAAAATTTTTATAGAAAATTTTTTTCGATAGAAATATCTCGGTGCAAAATTTTTATAGAAAAATTTTCGGTTTAAAATTTTTATGGAAAAATTTTGGATGTATAATTTTGATAGAAAAATTTTCGGTGTATAATTTTTATACAAAAATTTTCATAGAAAAATATTCGGTGTAAATGTTTATAGAAAAATTTTCGGTGTAAAATTTTTATAGAAAAATTTTCGGTGTAAAATTTTTATAGAAAAATTTTCGGTGTAAAATTTTTATAGAAAAATTTTCGGTGTAAAATTTTTATAGAAAAATTTTCGGTGTAAAATTTTTATAGAAAAATTTTCGGTGTAAAATTTTTGTAGAAAAATTTTCGGCGTAAAATTTTTATAGAAAAATTATCGGTGTAAAATTTTTATAGAAAAATTTTCGATGTAAAAATTTTTATAGAAAAATTTTCGGTGTAAAAATTTTTATAGAAAAATTTTCGGTGTAAAAATTTTTATAGAAAAATTTTCGGTGTAAAAATTTTTATAGAAAAATTTTCGGTGTAAAAATTTTATAGAAAAATTTTCGGTGTAAAAATTTTTATAGAAAAATTTTCGGTGTAAAAATTTGAAACCAAAAATTTTTCTATAAAATTTTTAATACCGGAAATTTTTCCATTGAAATTTTGATATCGATAAATTTTCTATAAAAATTTTAGTCTGAAAATTTTTCTATAAAGATTTTTCCACTAAAATTTTTCTTATAAAAAATTTTACACGGAATGTTTTTTTATAAAAATTTTTAAACCAAACATTTTTCTATACAAATTTTTAAACCGAAAATTTTTCTATAAAAACTTCTAAACCGAAAATTTTTTATTAAAATGTTTAAACCGAAATTTTTTTTATAAAAATTGTAAACCAAAAAATTTTTTATATTAAAAATTTTTCGATAAAATTTTTTTTACACCGATTATTTTTCTATAAAAATTTTTACACCGAAAAATTTTCTAGAAAAAATTTTCTTTAAACATTTTTAAAACGAAAATCATTCTATAAAAATTTTTCTGTAAAAATTTTTAAACCAAAAATTTTTCTATAAAAATTTCTAAATAGAAAATTTTTATAGAAATTTTTTCTATAAAAAATTTTTAAACCATAAATTTTTCTATAAAAATGATTAAACCGAAAATTTTTCTATAAAAAAAAATATAATAAAAATTTTTGCTCCGAAAATTTTTCTGTAAAAATTTTTAAACCGAAAATTTTTTATAAAAATTCTTAAACCGACAATTTTTCTATTTAAATCTTTAAAACGAAATTTTGTTTATAAAATTTTTGAACCGAAATTTTTTCTATAAAAATGTTTTAACCAAAAATTTGTCTAAAAAAATTTTTAAACCGAAAAATTTTCTACAAAATTTTTGCACTGAAAATCTTTTTATGAAAATTTTAAAATTGAAACTTTTTCCATAAAAATTATAAAACCGAAAAATTTTTTATACAAATTTTTATACCGAAAATTTTTCTATAAAAATTTTTTAACCTTAAATTTTTCTATAAAAATTTTTTTACCTAGAATTTTTCTATAAAAATTTTTACTCTAAAAATCTTTCTATAAATATTTTAAAACCGAAAATTTTTCTACAAAAATTTTTATACCCAAAATTTTTCTATAAACATTTTCACTAAAAATTTTTCTATAAAAAAATTTCATCGAAAATTTTTCTATAAAAAAATTACACCGAAAATTTTTACAATAAAAATTTTTTGACCGAAAATTTGTCTATAAAAAAATTTACACCGAAAAATTTACAATAAAGATTTTTTGACCGAAAATTTTTCTATAAAATTTTTATACCTAGAATTTTTCGTTTAAAATTTTGTATACCCAAAATTTTTTTGTAAATAAAACTTTTCTGTAAAAATTTTCTATAAAAATTTTTACACCGAAAATTTTTCTATAAAAATCTTTACACCAAAAATTTTTCTATAAAAATTTTTACACCGAAAATTTTTCTATAAAAATTTTTAAACTGAAGTTTTTTCTATAAAAGTTTTTAAGCCGAAAATTTTTCTATCAAAATTTTTACTCCGAAAATTTTTCTATAAAAATTTGTATACCCAAAAATTTTCGATGTAAAGAAAGTAGTGAACATTTTAGTCTATTTTCGTATGTATATTTATTTTTGATATATTTATTTTATATTCTACTCCTTCACTCTACAAATGTCTGGTTTATATATTTTGTGTTTATTTTCGCTTTGTTTAAATCCAAGAAATATATATTTTTTCCATAAAACTTTTGCAGAAATAGTGATTGATGACTGTAATTTTTTCCTTTTTTTTCTGCAAACAAATAAAACATAATATTTAATAACAACGAGAAAATATTTCAAATGAAACTGATGGATCGCTCGGGAGAGTTATAGATTATTATTTCTGGTTGAAAAGTTATTAAGGAAAAATTAAAAATAAGTAAAGTTTTCAAATTTCAAAGAATCTTGTAAAGTTTTTGAGCGAACTTGTGTATTTTTGTATTCGAACAAATTAGTCTAGGTCATAATGAAATTATCAAGGTGAGGGGCTATTTGAAACCATCATTAAACAAATTTGGATCAATTATCGGTTTAAATTTGAGCTACCGGTCGAATTTCGAATTTATTTTCATTTAAAAAATTGATTTATTGCATCAAAGCTTAACAGTGTTAACACGCTGCCGATGCAGAAGTAGAAATTAAATTGACTGTACAACAAACAAGTGTTAGCAATGTGTCTACCTAACAACAGATGGTGCAACTTCACTTTTTTAAAAATAGAACATTTTTTTGGGTAAACATTTTTTTAGGCAAATTTTAAATGCAAAAATCTTTATAAAACAATTTTCGGTGTAAACAATTTTATAGAAAATTTTCGATACAAAACTTTTAGGGGGTAATATTTTTGTAAAAAAAATTTCTATGGTGGATAAGTTCGTTTAAGTGAATCGATCAGATGGTCATAGGTGAAATAGAAATGAGTGTTGACATAATTCTCGTTTTCCATTTCGCTTAAGAATTCAGTTAAATAGATGATCTTAACTACTGGCATCTAACAGTTGGTGACACAATGTGCTGATGAAGTCGGTAGCGGGACAGAAAATGCAGCATTCTTCCACACTGCCAAGTGTCACATAGTTTTTTCAGTGTTCCTAAAATTTATTCATCTTATTTAAAAATCATAAATTAAAAAAATAATTTATGACATGAACCTAAGCCCGACTCGAACTCATGACAATCAAAAAAAATTTCTAGAAAAAAAAAATTGTCATAAAAATTTTTGTATATAAATTTTTCGAAGCAAAAATTTTCTCATAGAAAATTCTTCCTTAAAAAAATTTCTTCTAAAAAGTTTCATCAACAAATTTTGTATTCTTCTTCTATACCTTTTCGTCATAATATCAAACATCTGGACATTTTTAGTAAAAACTTTTCTTGTTCTCGTGCAAAAGATTGATTATATGATGTTATGGCATAAAGCTAAAATGAAATTATATTTCTGTGATTATTAATAATTAATAAGGATTATATAAGCGTTTTATATGCTAGAATAAGAAACATGTGTTCCAAAGTCGTAAATTTAGTTTCAAACATTAATTATGAAAATACAAAAATTTCTAAGATATTCATCATTAGCAATCAAACCAAACCTATTTTTCCAAATTTTGTTGGTATCACCTTTTTTTGTCATTCAGAGTTTTCTCTATTATTCTTCGACAAAATTTAAAGGAAAAGTAAAGCATTTTTCTTTCGGGAACTCATTTATGATTTTTGTGTCAATTCTTTTTAATTCTTTGTCTATTTAAAAAGAAAATTTAATTCTAGTTTATCGCCTTTAATCACAATTTCTTAATATTTTTAGTTAACAAACTAACACCTTCTTTCAATAGAAATTGCCAAATGCAATCAACCAATTCGAGTGTTTTTCTTATCTTTGCAACATTTGTCCCAGTTTTGTTTATTTCCAATAGAATGAGCAGCAACGGCAGCAGCATTTCCATTGTTGGCTTATCATCACCCCATTCCTTATTATCATTCCTGACTAAGGACACCTCAAATTCTTTGCTGCACTACAATAGTCGGGATATGAAAACTATTATTTTCTATTAAATGAATGGAATGGAATTCCATTACTTGTCATAATACCAATTGTAAGACTTTAAGTAGAGCAAACAAATACAAATGCAAACACAAGCACAAACACAAACCCTCACACACGCACACATTCCTTTCTATTGCACATACAATGAAATACCTTAAAAATCTTTATAGGAACTGGTATTATATCGAAAAAGTCAAGTATTTATTACAAATCCCTATATCTACATTTACTAGTTCGATCTTTGGAAATATAATAAAATACATACTCATTCATTTAAACTTACTCACACTTATAAAAGGGAAAAGATAAGTAAAATAAATAGTGTTAGACCAAACAGATGATTATACTCAGGGACGTAGGCAAACCTTTCCCATGAGGTAAAAATCTTCAAAAAAATGTTATAAAAATTTTTTTCAAAAATTCACTATCAAAAATTCATCAAATTTTTCTATAAAAAAAAATAATCACTACATGTTTCTATAGAAAAATTCATCATCAAATTTTTCTATAAAAAAAAATAATCACTAAATTTTTCTATAGCAAAACTCATCATTAAATTTTACTATAGAAAAATTTATCATAAAATGTTTCTATAGAAAATTCACCATCAAATTTTTCTATAGAAAAATTCATCATAAAATTTTTCTATAGAAAAATTCACCATCAAATTTTTCTATAGAAAAATTCATCATCAAATTTTTCTATAGAAAAATTCACCAACAAATTTTTCTATAGAAAAATTCATCATAAAATTTTTCCATAGAAAAATTCATCATGAAATTTTTCTATAGAAAAATTCATTATCAAATTTTTCTACAGAAAAATTTTATGAAAAACATTTATTATCAAATTTTTCTAACGAAAAATTTTTTACCGAATTTTTTTATAGCAAAATTCACCATCAAATTTTTCTAAAAAAAATTTACCATCAAATTTTTCTATAGAAAAATTCATCATCAAATTTTTCTATAGAAAAATTCATCATCAAATTTTTCTATAGAAAAGTTCATCACCAAATTTTTTTATAGAAAAATTCATCATCAAAATTTTCTACAGACAAATTCATCATCAAATTTTTCTATAGAAAAATTCACCATAAATTGTTCTATAGTAAAATTCATTATCAATTTTTTTCTACAAAAAAATGCATCATCAAATTTTTCTAAAGAAAAATTCTTTATCAAATTTTTCTGTAGAAAAATTTATCATCAAATTTCTTATAAAAAAATCCAACATATCTTTCTAAAGAAAAATTCATCCCAAAATTTTTCTATACAAAATTTCATCATCAAATTTTTCTATAAAAAAATTATCATAAAATTTTTCTATGCAAAAATTCATTATAAAATTTTTCTATGGAAAAATTCATCATAAAATTTTTTTATAGAAAAATTCATTATCAAAATTTTCTATAGAAAAATTCATCATCAAATTTTTCTATAGACAAATTCATTCAAATTTGTTTATAGAAAAATTCATCATCAAATTTTTCTATAGAAAAATTCATCATCAAAATTTTCTATAGAAAAATTCATCATCAAATTTTCCTATAGACAAATTCAATTAAATTTTTTTATAGAAAAATTCATCATCAAATTTTTCTATAGAAGAATTCATAATCAAATTTTTCTATAGAAAAATGCATCATCAAATTTTTTTTTAATAGAAAAATTCATCATCAAATTATTCTATAGAAAAATTAATCATCAATTTTCTTATAGAAAAATTCATAATCAAATTTTTCTTAAGAAAAATTTTTGTTAAACAAAATTTTTTCTATAGAAAAATTTTTGTTAAACAAAATTTTTTCTATAGAAAAATTTTTGTTAAACAAAATTTTTTCTATAGAAAAATTTTTGTTAAACAAAATTTTTTCTATAGAAAAATTTTTGTTAAACAAAATTTTTTCTATAGAAAAAATTTTTTCTATAGAAAAATTTTTGTTAAAAAAAATTTTTTCTATAAAAAAATTTTTGTTAAACAAAATTTTTTCTATAAAAAATTTTTGTTAAACACAATTTTTTCTATAGAAAAATGTTTGTTAAACAAAATTTTTTCTATAGAAAAATTTTTGTTAAACAAAGTTTTTTCTATAGAAAAATTTTTGTTAAACAAAATTTTTTCTATAGAAAAATTTTTGTTAAACAAAATTTTTTCTATAGAAAAATTTTTGTTAAAAAAAAATTTTTCTATAGACAAATTTTTGTTAAAAAAAATTTTTTCTATAGAAAAATTTTTGTTAAACAAAATTTTTTTTCTATAGAAAAATTTTTGTTAAACAAAATTTTTTCTATAGAAAAACTTTTCTTAAACAAAATTTTTTCTATAGAAAAATTTTTCTTAACAAAATTTTTTCTATAGAAAAATTTTTCTTAAACAAAATTTTTTCTATAGAAAAATTTTTCTTAAACAAAATTTGTTCTATAGAAAAATTTTTCTTAACAAAATTTTTTCTGTAGAAAAATTTTTCTTAAACAAAATTTTTTCTATAGAAAAATTTTTCTTAAACAAAATTTTTTTTATAGAAAAATTTTTCTTAAACAAAATTTTTTCTATAAAAAAATTTTTCTTAAACAAAATTTTTTCTATAGAAAAATTTTTCTTAAACAAAATTTTTTCTATAGAAAAATTTTTCTTAAACAAAATTTTTTCTATAGAAAAATTTTTCTTAAACAAAATTTTTTCTATAGAAAAATTTTTCTTAAACAAAATTTTTTCTATAGAAAAATTTTTCTTAAACAAAATTTTTTCTATAGAAAAATTTTTGTTAAACAAAATTTTTTCTATAGAAAAATTTTTGTTAAACAAAATTTTTTCTATAGAAAAATTTTTGTTAAACAAAATTTTTTCTATAGAAAAATTTTTGTTAAACAAAATTTTTTCTATAGAAAAATTTTTGTTAAACAAAATTTTTTCTATAGAAAAATTTTGTTAAACAAAATTTTTTCTATAGAAAAATTTTTGTTAAACAAAATTTTTTCTATAGAAAAATTTTTGTTAAACAAAATTTTTTCTATAGACAAATTTTTGTTAAACAAAATTTTTTCTATAGAAAAATTTTTTTAAACAAAATTTTTTCTCTAGAAAAATTTTTGTTAAACAAAATTTTTCTATATAAAAATTTTCGTTAAACAAAATTTTTTCTATAGAAAAATCTTTCGTTAAACAAAATTTTTTCTATAGAAAAATTTTTCGTGAAACAAAATTTTTTCTTTAGAAAAATTTTTCGTGAAACAAAATATCACAAAATATATAGCTACGCCCCTGACTATACTCACACGCAAAACTTTTATACACTCATAAGTCGAAACATTGCAAAATATTTTAACAAAAAGATATTAATAATAGATGAGAAATGTTTAACTTTAGACACATACAGCAAAAAGTAAATATTTCAGATGTGAATGTAGAAAACCTCGATCGAGTCCTTGTATAACAGAAAAAAAAAACAATAATATTTTTCCCAAGAATTTCTATTTATAGCAGCTGGTTAAAGGCGAGTGGTATTTCATTCATAAACATTTTCATTTCGTACATCTCAACATATTTCCTATATCCTTTTTTTTCTATATCATATGAGTATTCACAGATGATACTCTGTTGAGGAACAAAGGAACAATTGTTTGTCATGGAGAAGTGGAAGTGGAAATACGCCAACATTTCTACACAATTGGTTTTTAGATTGAATGTGACTTTTTGATATGAAGTTGTATAAAATAATAATTGTTTAAGACAAATCGAATTGGAGTTGATGTGAAAGAAAAAATTAAATTGAATTTCTATCGAATTTATTCAGTGCCTTTGAAAATTTTGAATATAAATAAAATGTTACATAACAAATGTCTATAGAAAAATTAAAACTATAACAAATCTATAAGGCACATTTTTCGGTAAAAAAAAACGTTAGTAAATATTTTTCTTTATAAATTTTTTACTGAAGGAAAATTTTAACCAAAATATCAAAACATTTTGCTGCACTGGAGCCATGTCTATTGAAATTGTACCATTTTCCAAAAATTTGAAATTTCGTTATAAACGGTTGATATTTAATTGACCTATTTTTTTTTTTATTTCAAAAATTTATCGAATATAACATCGTTGGCTGGTTCGTTTGATTTATTATCGCCCAGCTCAAACGGCAAATGCTAACGAACTAAAAAGTCGAACAGCGGGTACCTTTATCGATGTCTAGATTTACATAGAAAGAATTTTTGAAAATTCTCCGCTGAGGGAGTAAAAAAGTGAAAAATTAGAACAAAATTGTTTTTGTGTTTAGGGGACTCGAGCATTGTAGTTTTTCGAAAATTAAAAAAAACAAGGGATAACAGTAATTCATGGTACTTTTTTGACCCATATCTATATTTTGAACTAATACAAATGGATACAACATTTTTACTGCATTCGAAAAACTTTAAAAAATATCAACACGTCTTCGGTACTTTTTCTTTATATAAAAATTTACATTTTGGGGGCTAAAAAAGGGTACAAATCGGTAAACTTTTTTCTTCTAAACCAATAGGAATATAAATTTAACTGAGTTAATATCAGCTTTATCTCTCTTATTGATCAACTTTCATCCCTCTACTATCCCCTTTCTAAAGAAGGTACCCAATAGTATAGCTAATATTTGCCTGAAGTGAAAACAAATAGTTGGTACTTTTTTTTTACCCTTATGCCTATTTTGTGCCAATAAACATAGGTAAAAAATTTATACCGTAATCAACAAAAACTATGAATCACTTGTTAAGTAGTTTTTCTTTACAAGTGGTCAAAAAGGGTAAAAACGGCAAAACAATTTTGAACTGCTGAGACACCCTAAAACTTTCTGAGTTACCCTAAAGCTCGTATGTCACCCTTTATCTCTCTTCCTGATCATCTTTCATCCCTCTTCAATCCCCTTTCTAATTACCCGATTACCCAATTAGTTCTTTCAACAAATACAATTGTATAGCCAATATTTGCCTGAGGTAAAAACAAATAGTTGGTACTTTTTTTACCCTTATGCTTCTATTGTACCAACGAACATAGAAAGAAAACTCATACCGTTATCAACAAAAATATCAATCACTTGTTTAGTACTTTATATATTCAAGGGTCCAAAAAGGGTAAAAACGGCAAAACAATTTTTAACTGCTGAGACACCCCAAAACTTTCTGAGTCATCCTAAAAGTCCTATGTTATTCTCAAAGTTAAAAGTCATACTAAATACTGAGTCTTAATTAAACTACTGAGTCATCCTAAAACTACTGAGTCACCCGGAAACTACTGAATCATCCTACAGCTACTGAGTCATCCTAAATCCTATAACTCTCCTAAACCGCAGTGTCATCATAATACTGCTGACTTATTCTAAAACTGCTGACTCATCCTAAAAGTGCTGAGTTTTGCCAAAAGTGATGAGTCATTTTAAAACTACATGCTTAAATAGCTGTGTCATCCTTAAAGAAATGAGTCATCCTCAAAGAAATAAGTCACTTTTTGGATAACTCAGTTTATCCTAAAAGTACTGAGTCATCCTACAGCAAGCTGAGTTATCCTAAATCTGCTGACTTTTCTTAACTGCCGAGTCATCATAAAACTGTTGACTTATTCTAAAACTGCCGACTCGTCCTAAAATTGCTGAGTCATGCTAAAAGTGCTACGTCATTCTAAAACTGCCGTCTCATGCTAAAAATGTTGAGTCATCCTAAAACTGCCGAGTCATCCTGAAACTGCTGCTGCATTATAAAACTGCTGAGTCATCCTAAAACAATTGAGTCATCCTAAAACTGCTGAATCATCCTAAACTGCCAACTCACTTTAAAACTGCTGAGTTCTCACAAAAAATGTTAAGTTATCTTGAAAGGGCTAAGTTATCCTTAAAATACTAAGTCATCATAAAAATGCCTAAATAATCCTAAAATTACTGAGCCATGTTTAAATTTCTGAGTCATCCTAAAACTGCTAAGTTATACTAAAACTGTTGAGTTATACTGAAAATGTTAAGCCATCTTTAAGGTGCTAATTCATCCTAAAATTGCTAAGTCATCTTATACTGCTGACTTATATTAGAACAGCTGAGTCATCCTTAAATTACTGAATCTTCCTAAAAACTCTGAGTCATTCCAAAACTACTGAGTCATCCTAAAAATGCTATGTCATCCTAAAAAAAAAACTGAGCCATGTTTAAATTATTGAGTCATTCTAAAACTGCTGAGTCATCCTAAAACTGCTAAGTTATACTAAAACTGCTGAGTTATACTGAAAATTTTAAGTCATCTTTAAAGTGTTAGGTCATTCTAAAACTGCTAAGTCATCTTAAACTGCTGACTCATACTAGAACAGCTGAGTCATCCTTAAATAACTGAGTCATCCTAAAAATTTTGAGTCATTCTAAGACTGTTGAGTCATCCTTAAAGTTTTAAGTCATCCTAAAAAAAAGTTGAGTCATCCCAAAATACGTAGTCATCCTAAAAATGCTGTCATCCTAAAATGGTGAGTCAGTTTAAAAATCCTAAAACTGCTAAGTCATCTTAAACTGCTGACTCATACAAGAACAGCTGAGTCATCCTAAAAATGTTGTGTCATCCTAAAAATGCTGAGCCATCCTAAAATTATGAGTCATCCTAAAAATGCTGTCATCCCAAAATGGTGAATCAGTTTAAAAATCCTAAAACTACTAAGTCATCTTAAACTGCTGACTCATACAAGAACAGCTGAGTCATCCTAAAAATGGTGAGTCATCCTAAATATGCTGAGTCATCCTAAAACTGTGAGTCAGTCCAAAAATGCTGAGCCATCCTAAAACAACTGAGTCATCCTAGAAATGCTGAGGCATCCTTAAACTGCTGAATCATCCTAAAACTGCTGAGTTGTGCTTAAATTTCTGAGTCATCGTAAAACAGCTGAGTAATCCTCAAATCAATTTTTGCACTTTTAACCCATAATTCAGACATAAAAAACTAATTTTATACCAAAATCGAATCAACTACTAAACACGAGTTCGGTTCTTTTTCGAATTATTAGGAAATGGGTGCTTTTTTAGGTAATGCTTGGTAATTTCGCCAATTTAAATTGTACAGCTCTTAAAGACCTACAAAACCTTTTCTGCAATTAAAGCCATCTGGGCCATCAAGATTGAACTTTTTATACCCTTCACCACCATAGGTGGAAAGGGTATTATACGTTTGTGCTGATGTATGTAACGCAAAGAAATATGTGTCTTAGACCCACCTTTTAGTATACCAATAGGTTTATAATCTTTTTCTGAGTCGATTTAGCGATGTCCGTCCGTCCGTCCGTCTGGCTGGCTGGACGCCCATGTAAACCTTGTAATCAAACTACAGGTCGCAATTCTAAAGATAATTAGATGAAATTTGGCACAGAGCATTTTTTTGATAATGGGACCATGGCTATTGATGATATTGTCAAAATCGGACCATTATTTATGGTACCTCCCATAGGTCCCACTTCCCGGAATTGATATATTGGCCACAAATATCAATATTTTTTCATGAAATTTAAATCAGATACTGCTTATGTAAACTAAAATCACTGTCCCAAATTTCGTTGAAATCGGTCCACATTTGACCATAGCTCCCATACAAACTATTCTTTAAAAACGCACTAAATGAGACAAAAACAAGTAAGAAAGCGCTATAGTCGGTCAAGCCGACCATACGATACCCTTCACCACTAAGGTCAAAGGTGTTATTTTTCCTGTATAAAGACAAATATTTGCTAAATTTTGCCATCATACAAACATTTTCTCAAAACGTATATATTCAACCTGTTTCCGTCATTTGGACTTATATGAGAGCTAGGGTCAAATGTGAACCGATTATCTCGAAATTTGGCAAATTGATTACAGTAGTTACAAAAATTATGTATGCAAAAAATAAACTCAAAATTTTCATTATCTTTAGATTTACGAGCGTTTTAGTGATTTTTTGTCTCATTTAGTGCGTTTTTGAAGAAGAGTTTGTATGGGAGCTATGGTCAAATGTGGACCGATTTCAACGAAATTTGGTACAGGGATTTAAGTTTACATAAGCAGTATCTGTTTTAAATTTCATGAAAAAATATTGAAATTCGTGGCCAATATAGCAATTCCGAGAAGTGGGACCTATGGGAGGTACCATAAATAATGGACCGATTTTGACCAATTTCAATAGCCATGGTCCCATTATCAAAAAAATGATCTGTGCCAAATTTCATCAAATTATCTTTAGAATTGCGACCTGTAGTTTGATTACAAGGTTTACATGGGGGTCCAGCCAGCCAGCCAGCCGTCCAGCCAGCCAGACGGACGGACGGACGGACATCGCTAAATCGACTCAGAAAGTGATTCTAAGCCTATTGGTATACTAAAAGATGGGTCTAAGACAAATATTTCTATGCGTTACAAACATCAGCACAAACTTATAATACCCTTTCCACCTATGGTGGTGAAGGGTATAATCACTAAAACGCTCGTAAATCTAAAGATAATGAGAATTTTAAGGTTATTTTTTAATAGATAATCGTTCCACATTTGACCCTAGCTCTCATGTAAGTCAAAATGACAAAAACAGCTTAAATGTGTAAGTTTTGAGAAAATGTTTGTATGATGGCAAAATTTAGCAAATATTTGTCTTTATACAGGAAAAAGAACACCTTTGACCATAATGGTGAAGGGTATTGTATGATCGGTCTTGACCGACTATAGCACTTTCTTACTTGTTTTTATTAGTCTTTACTGGATGAATGGGTACGTGAACAAAGAAAGAACGATACTAGTTTTAAATTAGATCGATTAGAGTCTAATGTCTAATCGGAGATGCTGATGTTCGAAACTCGTATATTTCGTTCTAAAATTTTGGAATTGACTTAGTAAATAAACTTTAAGTTTTCTTCAATAAATTTGGTTAAAGAAATTATTTTGTTCAAAACATTTCCTTGTATTTATACTTGATATTTTTTCAATATTACAATTAAAAACTACCCAGTAAAACTTTTCATTACCAAATAATGAGTTAAACAGTTAAACTATTGAACACGAACTACTTACTCATTCGCTGTTTAAGTCATTACATTAACATGGGGATGTCATTGGAGGCAAGTACTTACCAATTGCAGAAAAGTAATGACTTGGGTAAGCAATTTGAAAGCAACAACAACAACAGCAACAACTTTTTTGTTGTTGTTTTATTAAAAACATATATTTTTAAACGAAATACAAAATTTTTTCTATGATCCCATGGGGGCTCGAACCCAGACCCTCCGACTGCTAGGCAAAGACTCTTCCACTGAGCTACTTCATATGTTGAAAACTTAGCAGCTTATAATTAATATAAACAATTTTTATTTTTAGATCCAAAATCATGTGAAAATAACTTTGTTGTTCCCTGCTTTTTTTTTTGCTTTGTTGTAATTTTTGGAAAAATATTTTTATACGATTTTTTGTAATTATTTTAAAACTTTTTTAAAATTATTTTAAAACTTAAACAATTTAAATCTTCTTTTTTGTATAAGTTTTTACATAAGATTGACTCTTACTTACTTAAATGTTACATCCTGTTAAGGTCAAAGTCCGAGCATATTTTAGAATTCCATGGATTTCGATCTTGTGAGAATATTCTATAATTTTATAGGCCAAGCTTTGAAAAATATTCCTCTACATCCTCCTCTAACATTAGGTAGTGGGACATTTCAATTCTAATTTTATCCTCTTCATTGTATTTTTTTTTTCAAGAGAGGGTTACTAGCCCGTAATCCTAACCCATTTTTATCGATCTTATGGGACAACTCTCGGAACATGTTAACTCACAATATTAATGGGTGTTAAACTAGCTCACCGGGTGATACCATGAGGAGGTGTGTGTCCACAGTTGAGATGAAGGATGGCCCAGATAAGTTGGGCTTACCAAGTTAAGACCAATTAGAATCGTGTTTGGTATTCAACATCCCCTACATAATCAAAATTGACTCATGATGGTATTTTTTCATTAACGTGAGTTAGTTTTACAATTTTTTTTTACAGAAGATAATATTTAAGTTCTTAAAATTTAAAAATCATTTAAAAAGACTCTTTTAATAAAAAAAAAAAAACTAAAAAAAAAATGTTGCTCTTGGTGGGATTTGAACCGGGGCCATTCAGTTTAAATTACCATCTTAATTACAAATAAGTACTTCTGTAATAACTTATTATTTCTTCGGATGGTATGTTGTAGTCGTTACAAGGTAACCAGTTATCAGAGTACTTGCCATTACCAAAGTTTTGCTGGGTAATAAAACATTTTCGTTCTGGTTCTTTGTTTAAATATTTAACATACAAATTAAGAAAATTTTAAAATATTTTTCAATAATTCAATTAAAAGTCAAGAGCAGAATAGAATCATACAAAGTTACTAACTCAAAACCTAATATATTTCTATTTAAAAAAAACTACTCGTACTCGTTGCATTTTAAAACTACTTACATAAAGCCAACACTAAAAAGATCAAAGAAACTACTTGTATTCTTGTCTATTCTATTCCATTCTAAAATTCTATTTTCTATATTCTCAATTCTACTTCAGAGCCAAACGAATGACATTAAAACTGAAAACAAAACTTCATAAAAAAAAACATAAGTGCCAGAACAAAAGTCATTTATTGTTTGTTGGAAATAAAATCTTGTTCTCTTTCAGATTTAAGTTCAATTTTATTTTTCAAGTTCTTTTTTTTTCTTTTATACTTTCGACTTTAAATTCCAAATTAAATTAAGAATTTAATATGTCATTTTTAAAGTTAAACTGCATTTGCATGGCTACTAGGAACCGAATAAATATTTTTGATATTCTCGAATAAAAATGGTTTTTAACCTTAAACTGACATAATAGAGTAGTATCTTTCACATGAACTAAACTTTAGTTCATGTGAAAGATATAAAAGAATAATGTTGGGAATAAAAATTTAAATATCATGTTAATTACGACTTAAAATTTATTAGAAATTAAAAATTTCTGGAATACAGTAAAACAAATATTCTTTCCGCTTGTATAGCTTTAGATTTTCAATTTATGACGAAATTTTAAAATTCTCTAGATTTTTGCTTCATGGCATAATTTAGTTTTTTCCTTATAACTTTCAAAAATGTCAACTAAACTATTTTCTAACAAAATCAGGAAATATACAATACCTTACCCAATAATATTCTAAAAGTTATGTTTAAATATTTATGCTCCTATTTGGGAATTAATTATTCGAACTTTAAATTAAATTAATTGAAAAATTAGGATTTATCAGGCTTGAGTTCATTTTTAACTTTCAAATTATTAATTTGAAAATTTGAAAGTAAAATGTAATAATGCTCCTGTGAAAACAAAAATCGTTCAAAGTCAAAACTTTTTTAGAAAACCCTTAACCAAATTTTATTTAACTTATTATCAAAATTTTATTTAACATCAAAAATTATCAACAAAATTTTTCTATACGAAAAAATCTAACATTTAATTCTATTGAAAAATCTAACAAAAATTTTTGTACAGAAAAAGTCATCAAAATTCCAAAATTTTATCATCAAATTTTTCTTTAAAAAAATTCGTCATCAAATTTTTCTTTAGAACAATTCGTCATCAAATTTTTCTTTAGAAAAAATCGTCATCAAATTTTTCTGTAAAAAAATTCTTCATCAAATATTTATAGAAAAATTCATCAAAAAATTTTTCTAAAAAAAATCACCTTAAAAATTTTCTATAGAAAAAATCACTATCTAATTTTTTAAGTAAAAATCACCAAATTTTTCTACAGAAAAATAAATTATCAATTTTTTGTATAGAAAAATGTATAATCAAATTTATCATAAAATTTTCGTATAGAAAAAATTCATTATAAAATTTTTCTATATAAATTTTCATCATCAAATTTTTCTAAAGAAAAATTGATTGTCAAATTTTTCTATAAAAAATTCGTTTTCAAATTTTTCTATAGAAAAATTTATCATCAAATTTTTCAATAGAAAAAAAAATTATCACTGAACTTTTTTTATAGAAAAATTCATCATCATAAAATTTTTCTATAGAAAAATAATCATTAAATTTTTCTATAGAAAAATTCATCATAAAATGTTACTATAGAAAAATTAATTAGCAAAAATTTACATCAAATATTTTTATTCATCATCATCAAATTTTTCTATAGAAAAATTTGTCATCAAATTTTTTATACAATTTTTCTATACAAAAATTCATCATCAAATTTTTCTATATAAATTTTCATCATCAAATTTTGCAATGAATTTTTCTATAGAAAAATTTTTCATAAAATTTTTTTTAGAAAAATTGAAAAATTTTTTATAAAATTTTTCTATAGAAAAATTCATCATCAAATTTTGCAATAGAAAAACTCATCATCAAAATTTGCAATAGAAAAATTCATCATCAACTTTCTATATAGAAAAATTCTTCAAAAAATTTTTCTATAGAAAAATTTATCACCAAATTTTTTATAAAATTTTTCTACAGAAAAATTCCTCATCAAATTTTTCTATAAAAAATTTCATCATCAAATTCTTTTACAGAAAACTTTCATCATCAAATTTTTCTACATAAAAATTCTATAGAAAAATTTATCACCAAATTTTTTATAAAATTTTTCTACAGAAAAATTCCTCATCAAATTTTTCTATAAAAAATTTCATCATCAAATTTTTTTACAGAAAAATTTCATCATCAAATTTTTCTATATAAAAATTCATCATCAAATTTTTCTATTGAAAAAATCATCATCAAAATTTCCTATAAAAAATTTCATAATCAAATTTTTCTATACAAAAATTCATGATCAAATTTTTTAAAACAAAAATTCATCATCAAATTTTTCCATAGAAAAATTCATCGTCAAATTTTTCCATAGAAAAATTCATCATCAAATTTTCCTGTTGAAAAATTCTTTAACAAATTTTTCTATAAAAAAAGTTTACATACATTTTTTTATAGAAAAATTCATCATTAAATTTTTCTATAAAAATTTTTATCATCAAATTTTTCTATAAAAAATTTCATCATCAAATTTTTTATAGAAAAATTGTTCATCAAATTTATCTATAGTTTTCTATTCTATTCATCATCAAATTTTTCCATAGAAAAATTCATCATCAAATTTTTCTATAGAAAAATTCATCATAAAATTTTTCTAAACAAAAATTAATCAACAATTTTTCTATAGAAAAATTCATCAACAATTTTTCTGTAGAAAAATTTATCAAATTTTTCACAAAATTTTTCTATAGAAAATTTCATTATCAAATTTTTCTACCAAAAAATTCATCATCAAATTTTTCTATACAAAAATTCATCACCAAATTTTTCTATAGAAAATTTCATCGTCAAATTTGTATAGAAAAATTCATCATGAAATTTTTCTATAAAAAAATTCATTACAAAATTTTTCTATAGAAAATTTCATTATCAAATCTTTCTATAGAAAAATTCATCATCAAATTTTTCTACACAAAAAATTAATCATCAAATTTTTCTATAGAAAAATTAGTTATTAAATTTTTCTATAGAAAAATTCGTCATAAAATTTTTCTATAGAAAAATTTATCATCAAATTTTTTCATAGAAATATTAATCATCAAATTTTTCTATAGAAAAATTCATCATCAAATTTTTCCCTAGAAAAATTAATCATCAGTTTATGTATAGAAAATTTAATCATACAATTTTTTTATAAAAAATTTCATTATAAAATTTTTCTATAGAAAAATTTTGTAAAGAACAAGTCATTATTAAATTTTTTCTAAAAAAAAAAAATCATCATGAAATATTTCTATAGAAAAATTCATTATCAAATTTTTCTGTAGAAAAATTTATCATCAGTTTTTCTATAGCAAATTTAGTCATAAAATGTTTCTTTACAAAAATTCAACATCAAATTTTTCTATGGAAAAATTCAACATGAAATTCTTCTTTAAAAAAATTCTTTATATAATTTTTCTATAGAAAATTTCATAATCAAATTTTATAATAGAAACATTTTTCTATAAAAAAATTCATCCTTAAAATTTTCTATTGAAAAATTCATCATTTTTCTACAAAAAAAATTGATCATTAACATTTTCTATTTAAAAATAATAAAGAAAATTTCATCATCAAATTTTTCTATAAAAAACTTCAGCATCAAATTTTTTTATAGAAAAATTCATAATAAAATTTTTCTATAGAAAGTTTCATGATCAAAATTTTCAATAGAAAATTTCATCATCAAAGTTTTCTATAAAAACAACTAATCAAAAATTTTCTTAGCAAAATTTTTGTATAGAAGAATTTCATCAAAATTTTTTTGAAAGAAAAATTTCATCAATAATTTTTTTATAGAAAAATTTCATCAATAATTTTTTTATAGAAAAATTTCATCAATAATTTTTTTATAGAAAAATTTCATCAATAATTTTTTTATAGAAAAATTTTTGCGGAAATTTTTCTTAAGAAAAATTCCATCAACAATTATAATAATCTCAATTTTCTGTACTAAAATCCATCATTAGACTTTTTTAAAATAGAATTCATCATGATTCTTTTTATAGAAAAATTGTTTATAAAATTTTTCTATAGAAAACATTATTAGAAATTTTTCTTTAGAAAGTTTCTCTTATCTATTTTTCTTTACAAAAATTTCATTACAAAATTTTCTATACAAAAATTTAATCGACAATTTTCCATCAAAAATGTTCCTTTAAAAAAATTCCATCAACAATTTTTCTAAAGAAAAATTCAATCAACAATTTTTCTAAAGAAAAATTCAATCAAAAATTTTTCTAGAAAAAAATTTCATCAACAATTTTTTTTAAAGAAAAATTCAATCAAAAATTTTTCGATTAAAAAATTTGATCAACAATTTTTTTAAGGAAAAATTTCATTATTAACAATTTTTCTATAGAAAATTATGAAAAATTCCAGCAAAAATCTTTCTTTAAAAAATTCACCAAATATTATTCGTTGGTCTTAAAATTGTGGTATTATTTTCTAGGGAACCTCCTTTTGAAAGCCAAACAAATATTGAAGCATACTTTTGAGACTAAAAAAATTTCCCAGTAATATTTCTGTTGCATATGTCAAGGAGTTAAGTTTCAAATTTAATTATTGCATACTTCTTTGCTTGCAGCAAACAGAGTGTAATGTTGAGAATTCATTATGCAACTTCGGAGAATTTTTAATATTAGTAGACTAAGAATTTTGGTACACTGAGAATTTTGCACACTGAATATGGCTTTCGCTGCTATAAACTCAGTGGAGTCTATAACATATGAAATTTCTAGAAAATTTTTGAAAATTTAAAATTTTCAGAAAATTTTTTTAAATTGACACTTCATAGGAAAATTGTTAAGTATTTTCTATTAATTAAAAAAAATTTTTCAAAACTTCACAGTTTAGAAGAAATTTTTCAAAATTTCGAAAGGAACTAATTGCTTTACAAAATGACTTATATATATTGGGATTTATAATTGAAATCTTTTATTTTTGTTAGATCTTTTAAGCTTATGGTATGTAACCAAAGAAGCTTATGCAATTTTCAAATTAATCCTTATTAAGAATTTTAATTTAGGTTGTAAAGAAGCCTACACTTGACTCATAAAAGTAGACTCTTTCGAAATATCTAAAAGCTTTAGGCCTTAACAGTTTAAATTTTTTTACTTTGACCATTTTCAACTTTGAAATAAAATGCGTAATCAATTGTGAATTTTATTCATATTAAATAAAAAATATTTTAGTTTCAATCTAGAAATTTTTTGAAAAAATACGCCTTCTCAAAAAAACTAATATTCAACAATTTGTATAAACGTTTGAATATGTTGTCATGACCAAAAAGGGAACCAAGCCAGCACATGTTTTAAATTTCTTACGTTTTTCGTTTAGAGTATCTGAAAGACGGATTGAGTGACTGAATGACTGAATGACTGACGACTGACTTTTGTAGAGTGGATTTGTTTATTGAAATACAAATAAACTTGAAATTTTAAAATCAAGTTGCAGAAACAGAAATTGTGGGCGTTATTGGTTGGACTGTTAGAAACTAACAAGTGAGATTGAGTAAGAAAATATAAAAAAAATTGAAGTTGATTGTTAAAGCATAATTTTTTTTTTTTCATTAAAGAAATCCAATTTTTTCTCGATTTTCAAATGTTAAGTAAAAAACTTGTTTTAAAAATGTGACATTTATAAATGAATGAAAAATTTTACATTTTATAACTCAATTTTTGTTTAGTATTTCAAAACTGATTTCGAAATTTTTGATGAATTTTTCCAAAAACAAATTTTTTTTTAATTTCTTTTAGAGATCATATTTTGATGGAAATTTTATAGAGAAACGTTTTTTTTTCGATATTTTTCTAGCAAAAAAATTTTGAAGAACTTTCATAGAAAAAAGTTTTTAAAAAAATTTTCTAAAGACAAATTTTTGATGAAATTTTTCTAGAGAAACGTTTTTGATGGAATTTTTTCTAAGAAGTTTTTTTTATTATATTTTCCTACAGAAAAATTTTTGAAGAATTTTTTATAAGAAAAATTTTGGTAGGAAAAAGTTTTTCTTGATACAAATTTTCTGATGAAATTTTCTGAAAAAAATTTTTGATGAATTTTTCTATAGAAAAATTGTTGATGAATTTTTCTGTAGAAAAATTTTTGATGAATTTTTCTATATAAAAAAATTTTTGATGAATTTTTCTATTTAAAAATTTTTGATGAATTTTTCTATAGCAAAAATGTTGATGAATTTTTCTATAGAAAAATTTTTGATGAATTTTTCTATATAAAAAATTGTTGATGAATTTTTCTATAGAAAAATTTTTGATGAATTATTCTATAGAAAAATTTTTGATGAATTTTTCTATAGAAAAATTTTTAATGAATTTTTCTATAGAAAATTTTTTGATGAATTTTTCTACAGAAAAATTTTTGACGAATTTTTCTATAGAAAAATTTTTAATTAATTTTTCTATAGAAAAATTTTTGATGAATTTTTCTAGAGAAAAATTTTTGATGAATTTTTCTAGAGAAAAGTTTTTGATGAATTTTTCTAGAGAAAAATTTTTGATGAATTTTTCTAGAGAAAAATTTTTGATGAATTTTTGTATAGAAAAATTTTTGATGAATTTTTCTATAGAAAAATTTGTTGATGAATTTTTCTATAGAAAAATTTGTTGATGAATTTTTCTATAGAAAAATTTGTTGATGAATTTTTCTATAGAAAAATTTTTCATGAATTTTTCTAAAGAAAAATTTTTGATGAATTTTTCTATAGAAAAATTTTTGATGAATTTTTCTAGAGAAAAATTTTTGATGAATTTTTCTAGAGAAAAATTTTTGATGAATTTTTCTATAGAAAAGTTTTTAATTAATTTTTTCTATAGAAAAATTTTTTGTTGAATTTTTCTATAGAAAAATTGTTGATGAATTTTTCTATAGAAAAATTTTTGATGAATTTTTCTATAGAAAAATTTTTGATGAATTTTTCTATAGAAAAATTTTTGATGAATTTTTCTACAGAAAAATTTTTGATGAATTTTTCTACAGAAAAATTTTTGATGAATTTTTGCCATAGAAAAAATTTTAATGAATTTTTCTATAGAAAAATTTTTGATGAATTTTTCTATAGAAAATTTTTTGATGAATTTTTCTATAGAAAAATTGTTGATGAATTTTTCTATAGAAAAATTTTTGATGAATTTTTCTAGAGAAAAATTGTTGATGAATTTTTCTAGAGAAAATTTTTTGATGAATTTTTCTATAGAAAAATTTTTGATGAATTTTTCTATAGAAAACTTTTTAATGAATTTTTTTATAGAAAAATTTTTTGATGAATTTTTCTATATAAAAATTTTTTGATGAATTTTTCTAGAGAAAAATTTTTGATGAATTTTTCTAGAGAAAAATTTTTGATAAATTTTTCTATAGAAAAATTTTTGATGAATTTTTCTATAGAAAAATTTTTGATGAATTTTTTTATAGAAAAATTTTTTGATGAATTTTTCTATATAAAAATTTTTTGATGAATTTTTCTAGAGAAAAATTTTTGATGAATTTTTCTAGAGAAAAATTTTTGATAAATTTTTCTATAGAAAAATTTTTGATGAATTTTTGTATAGAAAAATTTTTGATGAATTTTTCTATAGAAAAATTTGTTGATGAATTTTTCTATAGAAAAATTTTTGATGAATTTTTCTATAGAAAAATTTTTTATGAATTTTTCTATAGAAAAATTTTTGATGAATTTTTCCATAGAAAAATTTTTTGATGAATTTTTCTATAGAAAAATTTTTGATGAATTTTTCTATAGAAAAATTTTTGGTGAATTTTTCTATAGAAAAATTTTTGATGAATTTTTCTATAGAAAAATTTTTGATGAATTTTTCTATAGAAAAATTTTTGATGAATTTTTCTATAGAAAAATTTTTGATGAATTTTTCAATAGAAAAATTTTTGATGAATTTTTCAATAGAAAAATTTTTGATAAATTTTTCTATAGAAAAATTTTTGATGAATTTTTCTATAGAAAAATTTTTGATGAATTTTTTCCAGACAAACATTTTTGATGAAATTTTTCTAGATATACATTTTTTGATGAATTTTTCTAAAGAAAAATTTTTGATGAATTAAAAAAAAAATAGTAAAAATTTTTGATGAAATTTTTCTAGAGAAAATTTTTTGATGAAATTTTTCTTGAGAAAAAGTTTTGATGAAATTTTTCTAAAGAAACATTTTTGATGAAAATTTTTTAGTGAAAAATTTTTAATTAAATTTTTCTAAAAAGAAAGAAAATAGATTATTTTTTTGTAGAGATGAACATTTTTATTGTAGAAAAAAAATGTTTAATAAATTTTTTCCAGAGAAACATTTTTTTAGAAAAAAATATATAAAATTTTTGATGAAAATGCAAATTTTGTCTGAAAATATTTTTGATGACATTTTTCTTTTAAAACTTTTGTGATGTCTCTAATATTTAACTTTTTTTCCAAATCACAATTTCTTTCGACTTTAGTTTTCTAAATCCTCTTAAGGCCTCCCAAACTCCTCGAGTATTATCTCTTAAAAGTTAAATCTATTGTTTTGTTCTCTAGAAAAGGAGTTTGCATAAAATAAAATAAATAATAACAAGAATAAAACTAAATGCCGTGAAACACATTAAAAATTCTTTGTATAAAATTCCACTGATATTTGCTTTTAAATACAAAGAATTACCTCCCCTCGAACAATTGTTTATTGTTTAATACAAAAGACTCCCTCCCATTCATTGTTGGAGTTAAATTAAAAAAAAAAAAAAACTAAAAGAATTGAGGAAAAACAATTGTATTGCATATAATGGAAGCCAATGGTAAATTTGTAATAAGCCCCTAAAGATATGCTTTTTCTATTTACCCATAAAAGTTGACAACATATTTTTTTTGTTGATAAAACTGTATTTAAAGAATAGAAAAAATGTATTGTCTACTTTTAGGAGGAAAAATTGTTCATAAATATTTGCATACTTATGCTTCTTATCTAGCAAATTTGTTGCATGTTATTAAAGAAACTTTTCTAAAAACTTGAAATTTATTTATTGCCTTTATTTGAATTTAGTCGCATCTAAATAATAACAATTAAATTTAATAAATTCCAAAGCTTAAATTTAATTGTGAACGATTTGAAAGTACCATAATGACAAGATTAATTAGAGTAATAAAATAATATTTTAATACAATTGAAATGATAACCATCTAAATCATAAAATATCACAACAAAAAAAATGTACAAAAAATTTAAAAATTTCCATATATTTACTAAAAATGTCAAAAATTTCTAAATTTTTTCTATAGAAAATTTTTTATCAAAAATATAAAAATATTCATCAGAAAAGTTTCTATTGAAACATTTGTTGAGGTTTTACTGTACAAATGTAAAATTACTATTTTACACGACAATTTCAAAATAACGCCCAAATGTAGGCAGTAAAATTTAATATTATGACAGGCTAAATGGAAATCATTATAAAATCAATTTATATCATTTTTGGGGCTATAGAATTTGTTTGAATAAAAATTTAAATTAATTTTTGAAACATAAAAAATGTCCTATCAAACTAAAATTGTTTTTAGGATATTTGTTTGATAGCACAATTTGAGGTTCCTTATTTTTTATCAATCAACTTATTTTTGATGCAATACCTGAAACCTTTAACGAATATAAAAACATTTTCTAAAATTTAACGTGGAAAACTCCCCGAACAAAAATACCTTAGATCCATGAAAAGCCACAAAAAGTTGTTGCCATTAATGTTGTCGCTGTTGTCATTCTAACCCCTTAGAAATCCATTGTCGAAATTGAAAAAAAAAATGTGAGTAAAAACCAACAAAAAATATCTAAAACTGACATTTTAGAAGAAGCCGTGTTAGGGTACCAAAGTAAATGTCAATGACACTAGACGACAATGGAAAAAAAGTTTAATGTTATATTTTACCTTTGAACACATATGAGAAATTTGTTAATGGTGAAAAAAAATAGGGAGGCTCAAGAACCGTTGGCATTTAATTCTACGTCAAAAAATTTTATAGGAAATTTTTCAAACTCTATAAAAAAAAATTCTTATTTTTATAGGAAAGTTTTCAAAAATTTCTTATTTCTTACGAAATTTTTCAAAAATTTCTTATTTTTATGGGAATTTTTTTAAAAATGTCTTATTTGTATAGAAATATTTTTCAAAAACTTAAAAAAAAAAAATTTTTAAATTCTTATTTTTATAGGAAATTTTTCAAAATTTTCCTTTTTTATGAGAAATTTTAAAAAAATTTCTTATTTTCGAAAGAAATTTTTCAACATTTTTCTATTTTATAAGTAATTTTTTAAAAATTTCATATTTTTATAGGAAATTTTTCAAAAATTTCTTATTTTTAACAGAAATTTTTCAAAAATTTCTTATTTTTAAAAGAAATTTTTCAAAATTCTTTTTTTTATAGACATTTTTTTAAAAATTTTATTTTTTGATGGAAAATTTTTCAAATTTCATATTTTTATAGGAAACTTTTCAAAAATTTCTTATTTTTATTCATAATTTTTCAAACATTTCTTATTTTTATAGGAAATTTTTCAAAAATTTCTTATTTTTATAGGAAATTTTTCAAAAATTTCTTATTTTTATAGGAAATTTTTCAAAAATTTCTTTTTATTTTAAGAAATTTTTCAAAAATTTCTTATTATTTTAAGAAATTTTTCAAAAACTTTTTTTTTAAGAAAATTTTCGAAAATTTCTTCTTTTTAAAAGAGATTTTTCAAAAATTTTATATTTTTTTAAGAAACTTTTCAAAAATTTCTTTTTATTTTAGAAATTTTTCAAAAATTTCTTTTTATTTTAGAAATTTTTCAAAAATTTCTTTTTATTTTAGAAATTTTTCAAAAATTTCTTATTTTTTTTAAGAAAATTTTCGAAAATTTCTAATTTTTTTTAAGAAATTTTCAAAAATTTTATTTAAAAATTTCTCATTTTTAAAGGAAATTTTTCAAATATTTCTTATTTTTATAGGAAATTTTTCAAAAATTTCTTATTTCTATAGGAAATTTTTCAAAAATTTCTTATTTCTATAAGAAATTTTCAACATTTTTTTATTTTTATAGGAAATTTTTTAAAAATTCCTTATTTTATAGGAAATTTTTCAAAAGTTTCTTATTTTTATAGAAAATTTTTTAAAAATTCCTTATTTTTATAGTAAATTTTTCAAAAATTTAAAAAAGAGATTTTTTAAATTCTTATTTTTATAGGAAATTTTTCAAAATTTTCCTTTTTTTATGAGAAATTTTAAAAAAATTTCTTATTTTCGAAAGAAATTTTTCAACATTTTTCTATTTTATAAGAAATTTTTCAAAAATTTCATATTTTTATAGGAAATTTTTCAAAAATTTCTTATTTTTAACAGAAATTTTTCAAAAATGTCTTATTTTTAAAAGAAATTTTTCAAAATTCTTTTTTTTATAGACATTTTTTTAAAAATTTTATTTTTTGATGGAAAATTTTTCAAATTTCATATTTTTATAGGAAACTTTTCAAAAATTTCTTATTTTTATTCATAATTTTTCAAACATTTCTTATTTTTATAGGAAATTTTTTAAAAATTTCTTATTTTTGTAGGAAATTTTTCAAAAATTTCTTATTTTTATAGGAAATTTTTCAAAAATTTCTTTTTATTTTAAGAAATTTTTCAAAAATTTCTTATTATTTTAAGAAATTTTTCAAAAACTCCTTTTTTTTAGAAAATTTTCGAAAATTTCTTCTTTTTTAAAGAGATTTTTCAAAAATTATATATTTTTTTAATTATATTTCTTTTTATTTTAGAAATTTTTCAAAAATTTCTTTTTATTTTAGAAATTTTTCAAAAATTTCTTATTATTTTAAGAAATTTTTCAAAAATTTCTTTTTTTTTTTAAGAAAATTTTCGAAAATTTCTAATTTTTTTTAAGAAATTTTCAAAAATTTCACATTTTTATAGGAAATTTTTTAAAAATTTCTTATTTCTATAGGAAATTTTTCAAAAATTCCTTATTTTATAGGAAATTTTTCAAAAGTTTCTTATTTTTATAGAAAATTTTTTAAAAATTCCTTATTTTTATAGTAAATTTTTCAAAAATTCCTTATTTTTATTTCCTACAAAAATTTCTTATTTTTTAAAAAAATTTTCTTATTTTTATAGAATTTTTTTTTTAAATTTCTTTCTTTGATGAAAAATTTTTAAAAATTTCATATTTTAATAGGAAATTTTTCAAAATTTTTAAATTTTTATGGAAAATTTTTCAAAAATTTTTTCAAAATTTCTTTCTTTGATGAAAAATTTGTCAAAAATTTCATATTTTTAAAGGATTTTTAAATTTTTTTTTTATTTTTATAGGAAATTTTTCAAAAATTTCTTATTTTTATAGGAAATTTTTCAAAAAATTCTTATTTTTGTGTGACATTTTTCAAAAATTTCTTATAGAAAATTTTTCAAAAATTTCTAATTTTTATAGAAAATTTTTCAAAAATTTCTTATTTTTATAGGAAAATTTTCAAAAACTTATTTTTTATATAGGAAGTTTTTCAAAAATTCCTTATTTTTATAGGAATTTTTTTAAAAATTTCTTATTTTTATAGGAAATTTTAAAAAAATTTCTTATTTTTATAGGAAATTTTTTAAGAATTTCTTATTTTTATAGAAAATTTTTCAAAAATTTCTTATTTTTACAGGAAATTTTTGAAAAAAATTTTAATTTTTATAGAAAATTTTTCAAAAAGTTCTCTTTTCTATAGGACATTTTTCAAAAATTCCTTTTTTGTATAGGAAATTTTTAAAAAATTTTTTGTCGTTGAATGAAAATTTTCGAAAGTTTCTCTTTTTTATAGGAAATTTTTCAAAAATTACTTATTTTTATAAGGAAATTTTTCAAAAATTTCTTTTTTTTTAGGATATTTTTCAAAAATTTATAATTTTTTTTAAGAAAATTTTCAAAAATTTTTTATTTTCATAGGAAATTTGTCAAAAATTTCTTATTTATAGGATACTTTTAAAAAATTTCTTAGTTTTATAGAAAATTTTTCAAAAATTTTTTTTTTTTTTTATAAGAAATTTTTGAAAAATTTATTGTGTTTATAGGAAATTTTTCAAAAACTTACTATTTTTATAGGAAATTTTACAAACAAAAAATTTTAAAATTTTCTTATTTTTCTGCAGGATATTTCTCAAAAATTTTTTATTCTAATATAGGAAATTTTTCAAAAATTTTTTTTTTTATATAAAATTTCTTTTTTATTTATAGGATTTTTTTTTTAATATCTTGTTTTTCTTACAAAAATTCTTATTTTTATTTCAGTAAAAATCACTGTGCCTTATCTTATTTAAGACTTCCACAAATTAAACACTTGTAATTAGTCAGTTTTAGTGACTAATTGTCAACATCCATCCCTTAATGCAAGTTTGAACTTTTCCCAAATAATAAAATATTCTGCAATTACCACAATCCTAATATTTGACTCAAATGTGTATTCACATGCTTTCACATTTGCATTTACAAATTCCCACATTTTCTTCATTATTTGCTTAGAATTATAAAACTGTTTAGACATTCTCTAAAACATTCAAACTTATCTAAATGCGAGTATTTAAGAGAAGTTTATTTAAGCATTTCTTGCACAAAATGTCATTTTAAAACGTTGCCAGGCTCAGCACTACTACACAGTCTGTTCGTCCTCGTGACAGTCATTCAAACCAAGCCAATGCTCCAGTAGATGCTTCCTTTCCTCCTTTGGTTTTGGGCTTTATCTCTGTGTCTGTAGCACTTCAATTTTTGCGCTATTACGATTTTTTGTGCCCGTTACTTCAGAAATTCTTCAACCAAAAATATTTCCTATTGCAAAAAAAATAAAAACCCCAATTGTATATATTCTCGTATGTTGAAAACATTTCCGCCAGCCAGAGTACATTTTCATGTACATGAAAGGAAAGTTTTTTATTTTCTCTAAAACTTTATTTGTAGTTTCTATATATTTTTTTTTTATTTTGGGGTTTGCGTTTATTTGAAAGATTTAAAAGGCGTTAACTTTACACAAAAATGTCATCAATGTGCGTTGATTTATATTGTGTGTTTTGAGGCTTTTTTGGGTTTGAGGAGCCTAAAAGTTTACATCTATCATTTACACACTTTAGTACTTTAGGTATAACCATAAATTTTTCAACAAGTGAGAAAGGAAATTCAAATTTAATAGCCATGAAAATTTTGTTATAAAATTTTCAAGGAAAAAAAAAAGACGTATATTCATTATATATTCCCTTGAGATTTTCAATAAATTTTTTAAAATAAAGTCTTAAAGATTTATTTATTTAACTAATCAGCTTTAAACATTTTTTTCAATCCCTTAAGTATGCAATACATTTATATATTTTCTATCCCTCTAAAAGTATGCTATACGTTTGTGTATGTAAAAAATAGCTCACATATAGACAAAATTTTAATTTGACAAATTTTTCCAACACAAAAATTTTCGTTAAACAAAATTTTTTCTATAGAAAAATTTTCGATAAAAAAAAAATTCTATAGAAAAATTTTTGCTTAAAAAAATTTTTTCTATAGAAAAATTTTTGTTTAAAAAAATTTGTTCTATAAAGAAATTTTCATTAACAAAAATTTGTTCTATAGAAAAATTTTCGTTAGACAAAATTTTTTCTATAGAAAAATTTTCGTTTAACAAAATTTTTGTTTAGGGAAAATTTTTTCAATAGAAAAATTTTCCTTAAACAAAATTTTTTCTATAGAAAATGTTCGTTAAACAAAATTTTTCCTGTAGAAAAATTTTCGTTAAACAAAATTTTTTCTATAGAAAAATTTTCCTTAAACAAAATTTTTTCTATAGAAAAATTTTCGTTATACAAAATTTTTTCTATAGAAAAATTTTCGTTATACAAAATTTTTTCTATAGAAAAATTTTCGTTAAACAAAATGTTTTCTATAGAAAAATTTTAATTAAACAAAATTTTTTCTATAGAAAAATTTTCGTTAAACAAAATTTTGTCTGTAGAAAAATTTTCGTTAAACAAAATTTTATATCGAAAATTTTCTTTATAAAAATTTTATATTGAAAATTTTCTATAAAAAAATTGTATATTGAAAATTTTGTATAGAAAAATTATCTTTCAAAAATTTTCTATAGAAAAATATTAAATCATTTTTTTTTTTTTTTAAATTAGATTAAATTTTTGAAAATTTTCTATAAAGATATTTATATTGAAAATTTTCTATAGAACAATTTTATATCAAAAATTTTCTACAGAAAAATTTGATATCGAAATTTTCTATTATTTCTATTTTCTATGAATAATTTAATATCGAAAATTTTCTTCAAAAAATGTTATTTTTTAATTTTCTATAATAAATTTTATATCAAAAATTTTTATAGAAAAATTTATATCAAAAATTTTTTATAGAAAAATCTTATATCGAAATTTTTTTATAGACAAATTTTATATCGAAAATTTTCTGTATAAAAATTTTCTATAGAAAAATTTTATATCGAAAATTTCCTATAAAAATAATTTTATATCGAAAATTTTTTCTGTGGAAAAATTTTCGTTAAACAAAATTTTTTCTATAGAAAAATTTTCGTTTAACTAAATTTTTTCTATAGAAAAAATTTCGTCAAACTAAATTTTTTCTATAGAAAAATTTGCGTTAAACAAAATTTTTTCTATAGAAAAAATTTCGTTAAGCAAAATTTTTTTTATAGAAAAAATTTCGTTGAGCAAAATTTTTTCTGTAGAAAAAATTTAGTTAAGCAATATTTTTCTATAGAAAAAATTTCGTTAAAAAAATTTTATATCGAAAATTCTCTTAAAAAATTAGATTTCTAAAATTTTCTATAAAAGATTTTATACCGAAAGTGTGCTATAGAAAAATTTATATCAAAAATTTTATGTCGAAAAATATTTTATCGAAAATTTTCTATAAAAAAAATTTACATCAAAAATTTTCTAATAAAAAATTTTATATTGAAAATTTTCTAATAAAAAATTTTATATTGAAAATTTTCTATTAAAAATTTCTGTAAAAAAAATCATGTTAAAGTTTTTTATCGAAAATTTTCTATAGAACAATTTTATATCGAAAATTTTCTATAACAAATTTATATCGGAAATTATCTATAGAAAAATTCTATATTAACATTTTCTATAAAAAATTGTATATTGAAAATTTTGTATTAAAAATTGTATTTCAAAAATTTTTTGAAAAATTTTCTATAGAAATTTTATACCGAAAGTGTTCTATAGAAAAATTTATATCAACAATTTTATGTCGAAAAGTTTCTATAGAAAAATATTTTATCGAAAATTTTCTATAAAAAAATTTATATCAAAAACTTTCTATAGAAAAATTTTCTATTAAAGAATTTTACATTGAAAATTTTCTAGTAAAAAATTTTGTATTGAAAATTTGCTATAAAAAATTTTATATTAAAAATTTTCTGTAAAAAAATCATGTTTAAGTTTTTTATCGAAAATTTTCTATAGAACAATTTTATATCGAAAATTTTCTATAACAAATTTATATCGGAAATTATCTATAGAAAAATTCTATATTAACATTTTCTATAAAAAATTGTATATCGAAAATTTTATATTAAAAATTGTATATCAAAAAATTTTTGAAAAATTTTCTATAGAAAAATTTATAAATTTGATGAAATTTCGCAATTTTGAAAAAACGTTATTAAATTTAGTTAATTCTATATTTTGTTAAATTCCAAACCTGAATATATTAGAAATTTCTTGCAAGCCTCTATTGTTCTGTTATTGTAATCATATTAAGTACTTAGTTTAAAATTACTTCACAAAACACAAAAAATAGCATATCATGTCAGTTATTCATTTGCATAACATAAATTGACAATAGCAGTAGAGAAAATTTAGAAATGTCTTGTAAATACTTTGCTGTCATCTCAGGACAGAGGAGGCAAATGGAAAGAACATGTGAATGATACACATCAACACCCTGTATTATTTATTTTTTTTATCAAAACATAAATAATATTGTCATGAACAAAGGATAACGTCTCAAGAAAAAAAAGAACATAAAAAATTTCTTAAAAATTTTGTTTTATCATTTATGTAAACTTGAAGAAATTTCGTTAATTTGAGGAAATTTTGTTAATTTCAAGAAATTTTTTTCATAGAATAATTTTTCATTTTAAATGTTTTCAGCTCAGGCGACGATATTTCACATACGAGTACAACTTTAATAGGTTATAGCTCAATTTCTAAATAATAATAACAATAACATATGTAAAATATTGCAACACATGTCGGCTTACATTACTCATACATTGACGGAAAACAATAGCATACTTTTAGGAAATTTTCCTAAAATTATTTATCAAATAAAACAATGTTATAATACTAAAACTTTTAAAGGGTATCATGACAAAATGAAGAGAAGAAACGTTGATTTTTAGAATTTTCTAAAATATTTATTATTTTCCTACATTAAACCATCAAATCCACACAATATGCTACACCCTTTAGCTATCACCACTTAGCAATTCAAATATCATGTTTAAATGTGTAAATATTTTGTCATTTCAAATGACAATTTTCTGCTACATGTTGCACAATTTCATATGTAAACTTTGTTGAGGAAAAACATGAAAAGTTATTGTTTCTTGTTAAATATTTGTAATTGCATTAAATGTTATTAGTATAAAATATAACATAGAAATAAATAATTCTCTTTAAAATTTAAATTCACTTAACTCGACCATCGACCAAGCCACCAGTTGTGGCTATTAATAGTCCTTTTAAGTGCGTGTGGTTTTCATGAATATATATATATATTATACCCAAATCAATTTATATTAAAATTAATCAAATTCATTGGCCAACACGCGTTCCTATCAGTTCCTTTAGTCTTCATTTGCTATTTGATATAGGAATCATAAGAACAATTGAAAATGTCTGTTGCATACATGTAGGCGTGTTTAGAGTTACATAAATTTATAACATACATTAAGGAGAAGAGCAATAAGCAAAAGTGTTGCCTACTTTAGGGATGAAAAAACAATTCACAAAATATGAAATTTTTGAAAAATTTCGTATAAAAATAAAAAGTTTTTTTAAAAATTCCTTAAATAAAAAATTTTTGAAAAATTTTCTATAAAAATAAGAAATTTTTCAAAATTAACTATAGAACTAAAATAGAATTGAAAATTTTCCTATAAAAATAAGAAATTTTTGAAAAAATTCTTATAAAAGAAGACATTGTTGTAAATTTTTCTACAAAAATAGAAATTCTTAAAAAAAATTCTGAAAAAAATAAGAAATTTTTGAAAAAATTTCTATAAAAATAAGACATTTTTGAAAAATTTCCTATAAAAGTAAGAAATTTTTGAAACTTTTCCTATAAAAATAAGAAATTTTTGAAAATTTTGCTCTAAAAATAGGAAATTTAAAAAAAAACTTCCTAGAAAAATAAGAAATTTAAAAAAAAAATCCTATCAAAATTTGTCTCTAAAAATAAGAATAAAAAAATTTCCTATCAAAATAAGAAATTTTTTAAAAATTTCTCTTAAAATTAAAAAATATTTGAAAAATTTCGAATAAAAATAAGAAACTTTTGAAAATTTTCCTATAAAAGTAATAAATTTTTGAAAAATTTTCTATAAAATACGAATTTTTTTAAAGAATTTCCTATATAAATAGGAAATTTTTGAAAATTTTTCTATAAAAATAGGAAATTTTTGAAAAATTTCCTATAAAAATAGGAAATTTTTGAAAAATTTGCTATAAAAATATGAAATTTTTATAAAAATTCCTATAAAAATGGAAAGTTTTTGAAAAATCTCCTATAAATATAAGAAAAAATTTCCTATAAAAATTAGAAATTGTTGAAAATTTTTCTATAAAAATAAAAATTAATTTTTGAAAAATTTCCTATAAAAAATAAAAAAATTTTGAAAACTTTCCTCTTAAAATAAGAAACTTTTAAAAAATTTTTGATAAAAATAAGAAACGGTTAAAAAATTGCTTATAAAAATAAGACATTTTTAAAAAATTTCTTATAAAAATAAGAAATTTTTGAACAACTTTATAAAAATTTTTAATTTTTGAAATTGAAAATAAGAAATTTTTAAAAAAATTCCTACCAAAATCAGATATTTTTAAAAATTTTTTTATAACAATAGAAAATTTTTTTAAATTTCCTATAAAAGTTAGAAATTTTTTTAAAATTTCCTATAAAAATAACAAAATTTTGAAGAATTTTCTAAAAAAAATTAGAAATTTTTGAAAGTATAAAAAATAAAATTTATAACAAATTTCCGTTAGAAATAAGAAATTTTTTAAAAAATATTTTAAAAAATTTCCAAAAAAATAAGAATGCTTTGAAAAATTTGCTATAAAAATAAGTAATTAAAAAAATCCTATAAAAATAAGAAATTTTTGAAAAAATTCCTATAAAAATAAGAAATTAAAAAAAATCCTATAAAAATAGGAACTTTTATAAAATTTTCCTTTAAAAATAATAAATTTTTAAAAATTCTTGTAAAACTAGAAAATTTTTGGAAATTTCCTATAAAAATACAATTTTTTTTAAATTTTTTATAAAAATAAGAAAATTTTGAAAAATTTCCTATAAGAAATTTTTGAAAAATTTCCTATAAGAAATTTTTGAACAATTTCCTATAAGAAATTTTTGAAAAATTTCGTATAAGAATTTTTTTTAAAAATTTCCTATAAGAAATTTTTGAAAATTTTCCTTTAAAAATAAGAAATTTTTGAAAATGACCTTATAAAAATAAGAAAGTTTTGAAAAGAATAAGAAATTATGGAAAAATTTCGATAAAAATAAGACATTTTTAAAAAATTTCCTATAAAAATAAGAAATTTTTAAAAAATTTTTATAAAAATAATAAAGTTTCTAAAATTTTCCTAAAAAAATAAGCAAATTTTTAAAATTTTCTGATAAAAATAAGAAATCTTTGAAAATTTCCTATAAAAATTAGAAAATTTTTGAAAAATTTCTTATAAAAATAAGAAATTTTTGAAAAATTTCCTATAAAAATAAGAAATTTTTGAAAAATTTCCTATAAAAATAAGAAATTTTTGAAAAATTTCCTATAAAAATAAGAAATTTTTGAAAAATTTCCTATAAAAATAAGAAATTTTTGAAAAATTTCCTATAAAAATAAGAAATTTTTGAAAAATTTCCTATAAAAATACGAAATTTTTGAAAATTTTCCTATAAAAATAAGAAATTTTTGAAAATTTTCCTATAAAAATAAGAAATTTTTAAAAATTTTGCTATAAAAATAATAAATTTTTGAAAAATTTCCTATAAAAATAAGAAAATAATAAATTTTTGAAAAATTTCCTATTACAATAACAAAATTTTTGAAAATATCCTAAAAAGCAAGAAATTTTTGAAAAATTTCCTGAAGAAGATAAGAAATTTTTGAAAACTTTCCTATAAAATTATTTTTTTTTTTTAATTTCCTATAAAAACAAGAAATTTTTTAAATATTTCCTATGAAAATAAGTAATTCTGTAAAAGTTTCCTGTAAAATTTTTTTTTTTTAAATTTCCTATAAAAATAAGATATTTTTTAAAAATTTCCTTTAAAAATAAGAAATTTTTGAAAAATTTCTTGTAAAAATATGAAATTTTTTAAAAATTTCCTATAAAAAAAGAAATATTTTCAAAATTTCCTATAATAGAAGAAATTTTTTCAAAATTTCCTATAAATTAAATTAAATATAAATTTTTAAACAATTTCTTTTAAAAATAAAAATTTTTGAAAAACTTTCTATTAAAATGAGAAGTTTTTGAAAAACTTCCTATAAAATTGAAAAATTATTAAAAAATTTCTTACAAAATAAGAAATTTTTGAAAAATTTCCTTTAAAGATAGGAAATAAGAAATTTTTTAAAAATTTCCTATAAAAATTAGAAATTTTTAAAAAATTCTAATTTCTATAAAATTAGTATCTTTAAAAATTCCAATCAAAATAAAATTTTTTTTGAAAAATTTCCTATCAAAATAAGAAAATTTGAAAAACAAAAATAGAAATTTTTGAAAAAAAACAATTTTTTCATAATTTCCTATAGAAAAATAAGACATTTAAAAAAAATTTTAGTGTTTTGGAATTTAACTAAATTATTTAAATTTACACTTTTGTATTATTTGATAATCATAATTCCAATATTTTTACAATTCATTAAATTCTTAAAATTTTTATAGATTTTTCATTGTTGAAATCTCATTTTCTATTAGAATTTCATTTGGAAATTTCTATTATTTAATCTTTTATCAAAAAACTATTTATGGCAATTTATATAGAAATTAAAATTTATTCAGTTAAATTGTTATTAAAAGAGTTAAAATATTTTATTGTGAATTTTTTACAACATTAAATTTAAATAAATATTTATGAAATTTTTACGTTTTTATGGCAAATTAATATTTAAATGACTCTTACACTGCGATTAATAAAGCGAATAAATTTGGCGAAAAAAATTAGGTTAAATTTAAATATATAAAATATTTTGTAGGAAAAATTTAAACTTTATAAAGTCAATGAATTATGAAAGATATTTTGTTAATTTGAGAAAAAAATATAAATTTTGTTGAAATTAAGTTAAAAGGTCAGAAGGCTGAGATCAAATATATAAATGATTTTGTGGGATATAAATAGTAAAAACCTATTAATTTTTTTGTTGTTGGTTTTAAAATTAACAATTTTCATAGTTGACCCCCGACTGCTCTTTAAAGTTTAATTAAAATAAATTTAAATTTTTTGAAAAATTGCTCAATTATATAATTCCATTGTTTACAAGTTTTAATTTATTATAATATACTCCGAAAAATAATTCACTTTCAAAGCGCTGGAATGTATGCAATTTTTCAATTATAAAATTTAAGCCTAAATGTAGGCAGCATTAAAATAACAAAACAAAAAAAGTTGGTTAAACTATGTATGTGGTCTGCAGAAAATTTAAATAAACTGAATTATAATTTAAAATAATATTAAACTACACAAAAAACAAAATCCATCTATTAAATTTATGATTTTGAGTTGCAAAAAATACTAAAACTCTGTGTGAAATTTTCGAGAAAAAAAATCACAAAATTGAATAAATTTCATGGCATTCATAATCAACCAGATTAAGTTTGTCTTCAAAATGCAAAAAAAAAATGTTTAGAATTCCATAACATTTCAATAAACTTTTTTGTAGTTTCGGAGAAAAATAAACATTGATATTTATGCAAATTTCTAATATGTTTTTCATATACGAACTCAGAATTAAATAGTTCGAAATGATATATTTAGTTCTTTTTTTTAGGGTTGTGATTTTATTGATACAAAATCGACATGAGTTTGCACTTTCAAGTATTTCAGGCTCAGTAAGCATCTGAATAGGGGAAAAAAATCCAAAAATAAAGCTTTAAAATAAATAAATTGCAGCATTTAACAAATATTTGTAAAAATTTTATGGCAAAAAATAGGCATAAATTAAGGCTTTCGGAATATATAGCAAAAACTAAAGTATATGTTAGGGGTTAACATATACTTTTTCTACTAAAATAGAAAATAATGAAATTATAATAAAAAATTATTGAAGATGATAATTTTCTATGTAAATGGAAAATTTCTAAAATTGATTACTTTTATGAAATTTTTTTAAATAGACAAATTTTTGAATATATATTTTTATAGGAAATTTTTTTAAATATTAACTTTTTATAGGAAATTTTTCGAAAACTGACTATTTATAGGAAATTTTTCGAAATTTGACTATTTATAGGAAATTTTTTGGAATATGACTATATAGAGTCAATTTTTCGAAAATTGACTATTTATAGGAAATTTTTCAAAAATTGACTATTTATGGGAAATTTTTCGAAAATTCCCTATTTATAGAAAATTTTTCGAAAATTGACTATTTTTAGGAAATTTTTCGAAAATTGACTATTTATAGGAATTTTTTATAAAATTGACTATTTATAGGAAATTTTTCGAAAATTGACTATTTATAGGAAATTTTTCGAAAATTGACTATTTATAGGAAATTTTTCGAAAATTGACTATTTATAGGAAATTTTTCGAAAATTGACTATTTATAGGAAATTTTTCGAAAATTGACTATTTATAGGAAATTTTTCGAAAATTGACTATTTATAGGAAATTTTTCGAAAATTGACTATTTATAGGAAATTTTTCGAAAATTGACTATTTATAGGAAATTTTTCGAAAATTGATTTTTTATAGGAAATTTTTCGAAAATTGACTTTTTATAGGAAATTTTTCGAAAATTGACTTTTTATAGGAAATTTTTCGAAAATTGACTTTTTATAAAAAATTTTTCGAAAATTGACTTTTTATAGGAAATTTTTCGAAAATTGACTTTTTATAGGAAATTTTTCGAAAATTCACTTTTTATAGGAAATTTTTCGAAAATTGACTATTTATTGGAAATTTTTCGAAAATTGACTATTTATAGGAAATTTTTCGAAAATGTACTATTTATAGGAAATTTTTCGAAAATTGACTATTTATAGGAAATTTTTCGAAAATTGACTATTTATAGGAAATTTTTCGTAAATTGACTATTGGAAATTTTTCGAAAATTGACTATTTATAGGAAATTTTTCGAAAATTGACTATTTATTCATAGAAAATTTTCCAGAAATTGTCTATTTATAGGGAATTTTTCGAAAATTGACTTTTTATAAAAAATTTTTCGAAAATTGAATATTGATATGAAATTTTTGAAATATTAGGGGTTTTAAAATCTCAAAACAAGGAGTTAATCTTAAGAATGACTTTTTAGATATTTATCTCTAATCCCTTCACTTTCTCTCTCTCTCTTTCCAGCACTTCGCCCATTGTACCTCTCATAACCACCTTGCAATCTTCACTCTCACAAGAGAGTGATAACAGGCGACCCTTGTTACAAAGGCAAGACTATTCTTGTCTCGACTCCAGTGAAGCACAATCGGATGACAGTCATTTAACACGAGATTCCATAACACGTGAATCACAAAACGACGAATTATCCTCATCAACTTTAGATAAGATTGATGTCAGCACCTTGCCCTTACCGGCATTACCACCTAAGAAGCGACGCACCAAATTAAGAGCCAGTCCCTCGAAACATCATCATTGTCGAAGTAGGCATGAAAGTCCTCAAAAACATCCACAGCAACAGCATCCGGAACTAAGAGATCCTCATGGTCCGGCTAATGATCCCACACAATTGAACGCTGAGGATAATAAACATTTGTCGGCGTTCCAGCAATACGTGGCTAAGCGACGTGAAAGTTTAGAAGCATCTACGCGCAGTTTCAACGAGAAACTGGAATCGCGCAGAATGCATTACCACATGGGTGGTGCTGGAGGGGGAGTAGGAGGACCTACGGCTAATGCCTCGGCAGCGGCAGGAGGCTCTAGCATACATATGCCCACCTATTTGTTTGGCGAACAGTATTATACCGGTTTGACTTCGGGGCCGCATCGCAAGTCAATGGGTCCTACTTCGAAAGAGGAGATATATCTTAACAAATCGGGTTGGGTGCAGGTGAACACCAAGCGTAACAATGATGAAAATCGTGGCTATCGCCGTAATAACTATAATCATCAAAATGGTGACTTACGCAATACTATTAGAGTTATACAAATCGATAATACCCGGCGTTCAGATATGGCCCGCCAGGCCTTGCTGCAGCATCAGCATTCTATGATGGAGCCTCCCAAGTTTGTTAGCAGTAAAGTAGAGGAACTGATACAACGCAATGAGGCTCGTTTGGGTAATAATAATGGCAGAGATTCTGCCTTAAGACCTGGCTACCGGATTGTGGATCCCCAATTGGCCTCGATTTTAAATGAACGTCCCGGATTTTTGCCGGTTAAAAATCTAAATGATCATGATTCCCCGCCTCCCATAACACCCATACTCTCACCACCACCTGCCTTTCAAGATAGCAGTGCCAAAATGAAATCATTCGATCGTCGTCGCACCATATCAAGTCGTCCTGCGCCCCCACCACATCCGGTTATACCACCACAGACTTTAATAAATAGCTCAAATCTGCAGGCCTCTAATGGCGTTAATGGTAAAGGCATGGTTTTCTCCCGCTCTTTTGAATACGACAATCGTCGACCCACACCCACTGACGCCTATGTGGAGACCTTCTCACGCAGTTTTGATGGCAATTTAACAGAGACTCGGGCAACTGCTCCCTTGCCCCGAGATCGTTCACCCAATTTCAGCACTCTCACCGGCAACTCACCCAATTATCTTACCAAGAAAGATTCGGGGGGTGGCAGCAGCGGCAGTCTTAAGTCTCGTGACTCCTCACCAAAATATCAATCTCCCGTGGCCTCTATTTCTTCAGCACAATCTCCTCAAAATCAAAAAACTACTGCCTATTTGAATACTTCGGTTAAAGAAGCTCCTCCCTCGTATAGCGTGGCTGGACATACGGCCTCCATGACGGCTCAGAAATACTCTCCGCGATCACAGCATCATGATCGTTCGTTTGAACGTTCAAAAAGTCACAATGTTTTAGGAAGATCGCGTAAGTCACAGTTCAGTCGTTCCGGCAGCGGTTCGACGGCGGTAATGGCGAATAATATGGGTGTTTCACGATTTCGTAGCTTTGAGACGACGGCCAGTCAACGTCTGAATTCGTGTGATAGTGGCGCTAGATCGGGTGAGTTAAAAAACATATATTTTTCACCAAATTTTTTGTAAAGAAACATGTTCAAGGTGAAATTTCTATAGAAAAATATTTCACATGAAATTTTTTTTCCAGAGAAAATATTTCAGATGAAATTTTTTCTATAGAAAAATATTTCAGATGAAATTTTTTCTATAGAAAAATATTTCATATCAAATTTTTTCTAGAGAAAAAAATTTCAGATGAAATTTTTTCTAGAGAAAAATATTTCAGATCAAATTTTTTCTAGAGAAAAATATTTCAGATCAAATTTTTTCTAGAGAAAAATATTTCAGATGGAATTTTTTCTATAGAAAAATTTTTCAGATGAAATTTTTTCTATAGAAAAATATTTCAGATCAAATTTTTTCTATAAAAAAATATTTCAGATGGAATTTTTTCTATAGAAAAATTTTTCAGATGAAATTTTTCTATAGAAAAATTTTTTCTATAGGAAATTTTTTCTATAGGAAATATTTCAGATGAAATTTTTTCTATAGAAAAATATTTCAGAAGAAATTTTTTCTATAGAAAAATATTTCAAATTAAATTTTTTTCTATAGAAAAATTTTTCAAATGAAATTTTTTCTAAAGCAAAATCTTTCAAATGAAATCTTTTCTATAGAAAAATTTTTCAAGTGAAAATTTTTCTTTCAAAAAATTTTTCCGATGAAATTTTTTCTATAAAAAATTTTTCAAATGAAAATTTTTCTATAGAAAAATTTTTCAAATGAAATTTTTTCTGTAGAAAAATTTTTCAAATGAAATTTTTTTTATTGAAAAATTTTTCAAATGAAATTTTTTTCTATAGAAAATTTTTTCTAATGAAATTTTTCGATAGAAAAATTTTTCAAATGAAATTTGTTCTATAGAAAAATATTCAGATGAAATTTTCTGTAAAGAAAAGCTTTAGATGAAATTTTTCTATAGAAAAATATTTCTGTTTCTATTAAAAAGAAAGATTATAGATGAAGAATTTTCTCTAGAGAGAAACTTCTATTAAAAAAATTTTGGGTATGAAATATTTTCTATAGACAAATTTCTGCTGTGCAATTTTTGCTATAGAAAAATTTTTGTAATAAAATGTTTTGTACAGTAAAAATTTTGATATGAAATTTTTCTATAGAAAAAATTTTCTATATGAAATTTTCGATAGAAAAAATTCTGATATGAAATGTTTTCTATAGAACAAATTTTAAATTGAAATGTTTTCTATGGAAAACATTTTTATATGAAATATTTTCTATAGAAAAAAATTTCATTTTTATATGAATATTTTTATAAAGAAAAATTTTTGATAAGAAATTTTTTCTATAGAAAATTTTTTAAATGAAATTGTTTTCTATAGAAATTTTTAAGAAATTTTTTCTATTGAAAAAATTTTGATATACAATTTTTTCTATTGAAAAAAATTTTTCTGAACATGAAAATTAGATCAAAAAAGAAATTTTGAATACAAAATTTTTTCTGTGAAAAATTTCTAATTTTTTATATGAAATTTTTTCTACAGAAAAAATTTTTGAATTGAATTTTTCTATTGAAAAAATGTTGATATACAATTTTTGCTATTGAAAAAGTTTTTTTTTATACGTCAAAATTAGGTAATTTTGACATGTTCTTTAATATGAAATTTTTTCCTTAGAACAAATTTTGATTGTTTCCATTGTTTTTGGTATAAAATATTTTCTCTTATTGTTATATTATTTTTAATGTTATTGACAAATTCCATTGTCATTTTTTTGTTTTCGGCCAATTCTAAAACTTTGGAAATATTTTTTTGTTTTAAATCTTTTCCATTAAAACTTTCCCTGTTTTAAATATTTCTCTGTAATAACTTTTTCTTGTCTAATGCAAAATTAGAATTCATTGAGGAAAAACTTTTAAATGTTTTTAGTATAAATTACAGAAAAGTTCAAATTTAAAATTGTAAACCACTGGGGAATACACCTCCTTAATTAAGAAGTTAAAAAGCTTTACAAAAAAAAAAAAAAGAAACAAATAAATAGTTTCGACCGAATGTGGTCATATAAGATATAAAAGTTAAGGGTAATCGATACAACAAACATTTTAAAGCATACTTTTAGGAATTTCAAAATAATTTTGTTTCTTTTGTTAAGATGAAATTTGCACTAGCTAAGAAAATTTCATCTCAGTGAAGAAAATATTATTATTAAAATTTAAATATGATACACTTACGCTTTGTCTAACCAAAAAAGCTGCTTTATCTTGAACATCCTAAAAGTCGGCATCACATTTGTTTACCCTAACATTTTTAGCATTGTACAACTAAACCAATGAAAAAGAAATTTAATACTCTATAATCCTCATTGGGTTAACCACTATTCGCAAAATATTATTTAAATTCAAATGGAACCTCATCTACTATTTTTTTGAAAAAATTTTTTAATGACCCTGTACTCTCTCTATTTGGTTCTGAATAAAATGAAAACAATACAATAAAATAAAATTTAAATAGAGCTTGACAAATAGAACATGAAGCATGAAACTATAAATAAAATATTTGAAAATGCAAATAAAGTTCGTTTTTATACTCAAACAATATTTTGTTAAATACTTCAAATTTAATGGTCGAACAAATAAAATGAAAAAAAATTACACAACAAGAAGATGTTTCTCTAGTCGGTACAATTTCGTGATTCTAAAGGACTTTTAAGGCTAATGAAGAAAATTTACAAAAATCAAAAATTGTAAACGGTAAAAATTTTGAGAACGAAAACTGTTTTAATAACAAAAATTTCTGTCTAGAAAAAATTTAAATAACGAAAATTTTTCTATAGAAAAAATTTTGTCTCACGAAAATTTTTCTATAGAAAAAATTTTGTCTAACGAAAATTTTTCTATAGAAAAAATGTTGTCTAACGAAAATTTTTCTATAGAAAAAATTTTGTCTAACGAAAATATTTCTATAGAAAAAATGTTGTCTAACGAAAATTTTTCTATAGAAAAAATGTTGTCTAACGAAAATTTTTCTATAGAAAAAATTTTGTCTAACGAAAATTTTTCTATAGAAAAAATTTTGTCTAACGAAAATTTTTCTATAGAAAAAATTTTGTCTAACGAAAAATTTTCTATAGAAAAAATTTTGTCTAACGAAAATTTTTCTATAGAAAAAATTTTGTCTAACGAAAATTTTTCTATAGAAAACATTTTGTCTAACGAAAATTTTTCTATAGAAAAAATTTTGTCTAACGAAAATTTTTCTATAGAAAAAATTTTGTCTAACGAAAATTTTTCTATAGAAAAAATTTTGTCTAACGAAAATTTTTTCTATAGAAAAATTTTCTATAGAAAAAATTTTGTGTAACGAAAATTTTTCTATAGAAAAAATTTTGTCTAACGAAAATTTTTCTATAGAAAAAATTTTGTCTAACGAAAATTTTTCTATAGAAAAAATTTTGTCTAACGAAAATTTTTCTATAGAAAAACTTTTGTCTAACGAAAATTTTTCTATAGAAAAACTTTTGTCTAACGAAAATTTTTCTATAGAAAAAATTTTGTCTAACGAAAATTTTTCTATAGAAAAAATTTTGTCTAACGAAAATTTTTCTATAGAAAAAATTTTGTCTAACGAAAATTTTTCTATAGAAAAAATTTTGTCTAACGAAAATTTTTCTATAGAAAAAATTTTGTCTAACGAAAATTTTTCTATAGAAAAAATTTTGTCTAACGAAAATTTTTCTATAGAAAAAATTTTGTCTAACGAAAATTTTTCTATAGAAAAAATTTTGTCTAACAAAAATTTTTCTATAGAAAAAATTTTGTCTAACGAAAATTTTTCTATAGAAAAAATTTTGTCTAACGAAAATTTTTCTATATAAAAAATTTTGTCTAACGAAAATTTTTCTATAGAAAAAATTTTGTCTAACGAAAATTTTTCTATATAAAAAATTTTGTCTAACGAAAATTTTTCTACAGAAAAAATTTTGTCTAACGAAAATTTTTCTATAGAAAAAATTTTGTCTAACGAAAATTTTTCTATAGAAAAAATTTTGTCCAACGAAAATTTTTCTATAGAAAAATTTTTGTCTAACGAAAATTTTTCTATAGAAAAATTTTTGTCTAACGAAAATTTTTCTATAGAAAAATTTTTCTATAGAAAAAATTTTGTCTATCGAAAATTTTTCTATAGAAAAAATTTTGTCTAACGAAAATTTTTCTATAGAAAAAATTTTGTCTAACGAAAATTTTTCTATAGTAAAAATTTTGTCTAACGAAAATTTTTCTATAGAAAAAATTTTGTCTAACGAAAATTTTTCTATAGAAAAAATTTTGTCTAACGAAAATTTTTCTATAGAAAAAATTTTGTCTAACGAAAATTTTTCTATAGAAAAAATTTTGTCTACCGAAAATTTTTCAATAGAAAAGTTTTATTCTAGCGAAAACTTTTCTATAGAAAAAATTTTATCTAACGAAAATTTTTCTATAGAAAAAATTTTGTCTAACGAAAATTTTTCGATAGAAAAACTTTTGTCTAACGAAAATTTTTCTATGGAAAAAATTTTGTGTAACGAAAATTTTTCTATAGAAAAAATTTTGTGTAAGGAAACTTTTCTTTACGGAAATTTTTGTCTAACGAAAAATTTTTTTTTCAGAAAAATTGTTGTCTAACTAAAATTTTTCTTTAGAAAAGTTTTGTCTAACGAAAATTTTTCTTTAGAAAAATTTTTGTCCATGAATTTTTTCTGTAGAAAAAGTTTTGTTCTAACGAAAATTTTTCTATAGAAAAAATTTTGTCTAATGAACATCAAATATTTCAAAACTACAAAAGTTGTGATGGCAAACATTTCTGCCAATAAGTGTTCATTTTTGGCATCTTCTTTCAATTTACCCTTGAATTGTCAATTGAATACAAATGTAATTTTGCTTTAATTTCCTTTTTACCAAAATAAAAAAATTAAGGTAATTTCCATTTTCTTTATCGCTACAACCCTAAAACTGAGGGTGGACTATTTTGCAAAACTTTACAAATGTTTGAAAACAAATCGTCAATAAAACTAAGAAGAACCTAAATATAGTTATTACAAAAAGAAAAACTAAATTTTATTGTTGAAAAAGCAAAAATGAAGAAAATTGAATTGACATAAGAGCCAAATAGCAAGAAATACATAATCATCGAGACTCATGCATAAAATATTCTATAACTAAATAAAAATTGACAAGGACATTGGAAAAATAGGGCTCAAGTGTCTTTTATTTTCTTGAGAATTTCTTGTTGTGAAAATTTTCAAAAAAAAAAAGGAAAAAAAAAATAAATAGACATTGAGGAAGGCAATCAGACAAGTATATTTGTTTGCACTATTTGTGTGTGTATAGAAAGGATTTTCCTTTTTCATGTATGTGGGTTTGAGTGTGTGTTATTATCTGCGGGAGTGAGTAGTGGGTGTGTTGCGGAAATTTCAAACCCATATATCGTTACTTTAATATAGAAAAGCCCTAACTAATATTTTTCTTACATTACAGGAGAGGGGAATGAAACTTTATAAAATCTTAAGTTTTGAAGATACAGAAATTTATTAAACACAGTTTTTTACTAAATTCTCTAAACAATTTAATATTATAATAATGTTTTTTTAAATTAAAAGATTTGTATAAAATTATTTTGGATAAAGCTTTAAAAAGCGATTTGAATGAAAAACAACTTAGGGCCTTTCTATATTAAAGTAACGATTTGTAGATTTTGTTTATATTTATAGAGCTTCAAATATTTTGGATCTTTAGTAGATGCAAACCAAATACTAAAATTTATTATATACATTTGAACAAAATTCTAAGTTTATATCTTATAGAATTTTAGATTTTCTGAAAAAAATAATTCGTAATAATTATAAAACTGTTTTTACAGAAAATTTTTTATAACACAATTATTTTTGCAGAAAATTTTTCGTGGCACATTTTTCCCATAGAAAATATTTTTTGAGAAAAATTTTTCTATAGATAATTTTTCATAACAAAAATATTTCTATAGAAAATTTTTCTTAACAAAAATTTTTCTATAGAAAATGTTTCATGGCAAAAATTATACTATAAACATTTTTTTATGACAAAAATTTTTCTACGTCAAGTTTTCCATGACAAAAATTGTCTTTAAAATTTTTTTCAAGACAAAAGTTTTTATATAGAATATTTTTCACATCAAAAATTTTTCAATAGAAAATTTTTTAAAGACAAAAATTGTATAGATAATGATTATGACGAAAGGGGTATAAAAAATTATTCTATAAAAATTTTTTCATAAGAAAATTTTTCATGGCAAAAATTATTCTATAAAAAATTTTTTATGACAAAAATTTTTCTATATCAAGTTTTCCATGACAAAAAATTGTCTTTAAAAATTTTTTCATGACAAAAGTTTTTATATAGAAAATTTTTCACATCAAAAACTTTTCAATAGAAAATTTTTTCAAGACAAAAATTGTATAGAAAATGATTATGACAAAAGGGGTATAGAAAATTTTTCTATAGAAAATTTTTCTATAGAAATTTTTTTATAAGAAAATTTTCTATTAGAAAATTGTTCATGACAAAAATTTTTCTATTGAAAATTTTTCATGACAAAAATTTTTCGATAGATATTTTTCTATAGAAAATTTATAGTGACAAAAATTTTTTATAGAAAATTTTTCGTGACTAAAATTTTTCAATAAAAAAATTTTTCGAGACAAAAATTTTTTTTAGAAAATTTTTCGTGACAAAAATTTTTCAATAAAAAAATTTTTCCGGATAAAATTTTTTCTATAGAAAATTTTTCATGAAAAATTATATAGTAAATTTTAATGACAAACATTTTTCTATAGAAAACTTTTCTTGAAAAAATATTTTCTACAGAAAATTTTTTATAACAAAATTTTTTTCATGGCAAATTTTTTCCATAGAAAATATTTTGTGAGAAAAAATTGTTCCTAAAAAAAATTTTCCTATGAAAAATTTGTTATGACTAATATTTTTTATTATTATTTTTCTATTGAAAATTTTTCATGAAAAAAATTTTTAGTGAAAAAATGTTTCCATAGTTAAATTTTTCATGCCAAACATTTTTCATAAAAAAAATTTTTTATGACAAAAATTTTTCTTTACATAATTTTTCATAACGAAAATTTTTCTATAGACAATTTTTCATGGCAAAAATTATTTTATAAAAAATTTTTCTATAGAAAATTTTTTATGATTAAAATTTTTCATGACAAAACTTGTCTTTAAAAATTTTTTCATGACAAAAGTTTTTATATAGAAAATTTTTCACATCAAAAATTTTTCAATAGCAAATTTTCTACAGAAAAACATTGTAAAGAAAATGATTATGAAAAAAATGTTTTAAAAATTTTTCTATAGAAATTTTTTCATAAGAAAATTTTTTATTAGAAAATTGTCTTTAAAAATTTTTTAATGACAAAAGTTTTTATATAGAAAATTTTTTACATCAAAAATTTTTCAATAGAAAATTTTTTAAGACAAAAATTGTATAGAAAATGATTATGACAAAAATGGTATAGAAAATTTTTCCATACAAATTTTTTCATTAGAAGATTTTAAAAAATTTTCAAGACAAAAATTTTTCATGAAAAAAATTTTTCGATAGAAAATTTTTCTAAAGAAAATTGTTGGTGACAAAATTTTTTCTATAGAAATTTTTTCGTGACAAAAATTTTCTATAGAAAATTTATCGTGACAAAATTTTTTTATAGAAAATTTTTCGTGACAAAAATTTTTCAATAAAAAAATGTTTGAAGATAAACATTTTTCTATAGAAAATTTTAAATTTTTAATGTTAAAAAATTTTCTACAAAATGTTTAATCAAAAAATGTTAAAATTTTTCATGGCAACAATTTTTCTATAGAAATTTTTCATGAAAAAAATTTTTCTATAGATAATTTTTCATTACAAAAATGTTTCTATAGAAAACTTTTCATAACAAAAACTTTTATATAGACCATTTTTCATTACAACATTTTTCCTATAGAAAATTTTTCATGACAAAAATTTTTCTATAGAAAATTTTTCATGACAAAAATTTTTCTATAGAAAATTTTTCATGACAAAAATTTTTCTATAGAAAATTTTTCATGACAAAAATTTTTCTATAGAAAATTTTTCATGACAAAAATTTTTCTATAGAAAATTTTTCATGACAAAAATTTTTCTATAGAAAATTTTTCATGACAAAAATTTTTCTATAGAAAATTTTTCATGACAAAAATTTTTCTATAGAAAATTTTTCATGACAAAAATTTTTCTATAGAAAATTTTTCATGACAAAAATTTTTCTATAGAAAATTTTTCATGACAAAAATTTTTCTATAGAAAATTTTTCATGACAAAAATGTTTCTATAGAAAATTTTTCATGACAAAAATTTTTCTATAGAAAATTTTTCATGACAAAAATTTTTCTATAGAAAATTTTTCATGACAAAAATTTTTCTATAGAAAAATTTTCATGACAAAAATTTTTCTATAGAAAATTTTTCATGACAAAAATTTTTCTATAGAAAATTTTTCATGACAAAAATTTTTCTATAGAAAATTTTTCATGACAAAAATTTTTCTATAGAAAATTTTTCATGACAAAAATTTTTCTATAGAAAATTTTTCATGACAAAAATTTTTCTATAGAAAATTTTTCATGACAAAAATTTTTCTATAGAAAATTTTTCATGACAAAAATTTTTCTATAGAAAATTTTTCATGACAAAAATTTTTCTATAGAAAATTTTTCATGACAAAAATTTTTCTATAGAAAACTTCATGACAAAAATGTTTCTATAGAAAATTTTTCATGACAAAAATTTTTCTATAGAAAATTTTTCATGACAAAAATTTTTCTATAGAAAATTTTTCATGACAAAAATTTTTCTATAGAAAATTTTTCATGACAAAAATTTTTCTATAGAAAATTTTTCATGACAAAAATTTTTCTATAGAAAATTTTTCATGACAAAAATTTTTCTATAGAAAATTTTTCATGACAAAAATTTTTCTATAGAAAATTTTTCATGACAAAAATTTTTCTATAGAAAATTTTTCATGACAAAAATTTTTCTATAGAAAATTTTTCATGACAAAAATTTTTCTATAGAAAATTTTTCATGACAAAAATTTTTCTATAGAAAATTTTTCATGACAAAAATTTTTCTATAGAAAATTTTTCATGACAAAAATTTTTCTATAGAAAATTTTTCATGACAAAAATTTTTCTATAGAAAATTTTTCATGACAAAAATTTTTCTATAGAAAATTTTTCATGACAAAAATTTTTCTATAGAAAATTTTCCATGACAAAAATTTTTCTATAGAAAATTTTTCATGACAAAAATTTTTCTATAGAAAAATTTTCATGACAAAAATTTTTCTATAGAAGATTTTTCATGACAAAAATTTTTCTATAGAAAATTTTTCATGACAAAAATTTTTCTATAGAAAATTTTTCATGACAAAAGTTTTCTATAGAAAATTTTTCATGACAAAAGTTTTTCTGCTGAAAATTTTTCATGACAAAACTTTTTCCCAAAAAAAATTTTCATGACAAAAATATTTCTATAGAAAACTTTTCATAACAAAAATTTTTATATAGAAAATTTTTTATTAGAACATTTTTTTATGAAAAAAAATTTCATGACAAAAATGTAAAAAAAAATTTTTTATGATAAAAATTTTATGATATGTTTATGATAAATTTTGAAATTTTTTATGATAAAAATGTTTCTAAAGAACATTTTTCATGACAAAAAATTTTCTATAGAAAGTTGTTTATGTTTTTTTAATTCATGACAAAAATAGAAAATTAAATTTTTTGTAGGAAATCCTTTTTCGAAAATTTTTTAAATATTGTATAAGTCCTTAAAGTAAAAGTACTTGGCATTGCATTTTTAAGTTCAAGTGTTTGGGTTATATTTTTTTTGTTCTTCCTTATTTCCTGGTTCACTTTGTCATCGTCCTTGTAGTCCTCATCACGATGGTTTTCCATTGTTTTCCATGTTTGCATTTTAAGATTTTTTTTGTTCAGAATTTTCCTATTTTTTTTATGTTTGTATATTGTCAAGCAATAAAATGTGTCTTTTATTTTTGTTCAATCAAGCTAAACAATAATGATAAACATGATCGTTCATGGTTTCAAATGTTTTCTTCTGTTTTGCATTCAACCATTATTATATTGAAAGTTTATGCAGAACATTTTTAAAAGCAAAACTCTGCATTATTTGTAATAAAATATCCAGACAGTTTTGGGTTAAAGAAATGACTTCGAAGCTGAAGGAGTGACTAATAATTTAATGTTCTTATCATTGAGCACAACCGGAAGCTGAGCCTACCCTTACAGAAACTGTCTAATATCCGCTTTCAACAACTTTGACTCTACTCTTGATATAATTAAGAATATCTTCAGTTACTTTGTCAGTGTTGAAGAGGTCCTTTAATTTTGAACTGCTGAGTTAAGCCTCATGAATCTGTTCTTTCACATGAAAGACACAATATGAGCTTGTGTATCTGTGTTTTAACTTCCGTTTCTTGTGCCATTGATTACATGCTTCTTGCATGTAAGGAAATGTGGGTTTTTTCCTCAGTTCTTTTGAAAGCAAGTGTATTTGTTAAATGAATGTCTTTGTTTGAAAACAACTTTGAGATTTGTACATTAAACGCTATAAAGAAAAGTTTAAACATTTCAGGTGTACACGAGAGGTGACTAAAGCTCAGACCATGTTTGTTAAAAGATACTTCTTACACTTTTGCTAGAAAACTTTTGGTATAAAAATTTGTTAGAAAATTTTTCGGTATAAACATTTTTATAGACAATTTTTCGGTATAGAAATTTTTATAGAAAATTTTTCGATATAAAAATTTTCATATAAAATTTTTCGGTTTAAAAATGTTTATAGAAAATTTTTTGTTATAAAAATTTTTATAGAAAATTTTTCAGTATAAAAAATTTTTCGCTATAAAAATGTTTATTGAAAATTTTTCAGTATAAAAATTTTTATAGAAAATTTTTCGGTATAAAAATGTTTATAGAAAATTTTTTGGTATAAAAATTTGAATAGAAAATTTTTCGGTATAAAAATTTGAATAGAAAATTTTTCGGTATAAAAATTTTAATAGAAAATTTTTCGGTATAAAAATGTTAATAAAAAATTTTTCGGTAAAAAAATTTTTATAGAAAATTTTTCGGTCCAAAAATTTTTATAGAAAATTTTTCGGTCCAAAAATTTTTATAAAAATTTTTCGGTCCAAAAATTTTTATAGAAAATTTTTCAGTCCAAAAATTTTTATAGAAAATTTTTCGATCCAAAAATTTTTATTGAAAATTTTTCGGTCCAAAAATTTTATAGAAAATTTTTCGGTGCAAAAATTTTTATTGAAAATTTTTCGGTCCAAAAATTTTTATAGAAAATTTTTCGGTTCAAAAATTTTTATAGAAAATTTTTCGATTCACAAATTTTTATAGAAAATTTTTCGGTCCAAAAATTTGTATAGAAAATATTTCGGCCCAAAAATTTTTATGGAAAATTTTTCGGCCCAAAAATTTTTATAGAAAATTTTTTGGTATAAAATTTTTTATAGAAAATATTTACACCGTAAAATATTCTATAAAAATATTTATACCAAAAATTTTCTTTAAAAATTTTTATACCGAAAACTTTTCTAAAAAATTATAAAAATTGTTTTACAAAAATATTTTATATAAAAATTTTCTAAAAAATAATTTATACCGAAAAATTTTCTAAAAAATAATTTATACCGAAAAAATTTTCTATAAAAATTTGTATGCCCAAAAATTTTCTATAAAAATTATTATAACGAAAAATTTTAATAGTGAAAAACTTTCTTCAAAAATTTCAATAGCAAAAAATTTTTATAGGGAAGATTTTTTTAAAAATTTGTTATAAAAATTTTTGGACAGAAAAAATTTTCTATATTTCTATAAAAATTTTTATGCCGAAAAATTTTCTATAAAAGTTTTTGTAACGTAAAATTTTCTCTAAAAATTTGCTAATAAAAAATTTGTATACCGAAAAATTTTCTATAAAATTTTTATACTCAAAAATTTTCTGTAAAAAATGTTTATACCGAAAAATTTTATAACGAAAAATTTTCTAAAAAAATTTTTATACCGAAAAATTTTTTATAAAAAATTTTATACCGAAAAATTTTCTATTAAAATTTTTATAACGAAAAATTTTCTAAAAAAAATTTTATAACGAAAAATTTTCTAAAAAAAAATTTTATAACGAAAAATTTTCTAAAAAAAAATTTTATAACGAAAAATTTTCTAAAAAAATTTTTATACCGAAATATTTTTTATAAAAATTTTTTACAGAAAAATTTTCTATAAAAATTTTTGGACCGAAAAATTTTCTATAAAAATTTTTGGACCGAAAAATTTTCTATAAAAGTTTTTGGACCTAAAAATTTTCTATAAAAATTTTTGGACCGAAAAATTTTCTATAAAAATTTTTTACCGAAAAATTTTCTATAAAAATTTTTTACCGAAAAATTTTCTATAAAAATTTTTAGACCGAAAAATTTTCTATAAAAATTTTTGGACCGAAAAATTTTCTATAAAAATTTTTGGACCGAAAAATTTTCTATAAAAATTTTTTGACCGAAAAATTTTCTATAAAAATTTTTATACCAAAAAATTTTCTATAAAAATTTTTATACCGAAAAATTTTCTATAAAAATTTTTGGGCCGAAAAATTTTCCATAAAAATTTTTGGGTCGAAAAATTTTACTATAAAAATTTTTTGAGTGAAAAATTTTCTATAAAAATTTTTATACCAAAAAATTTTCTATAAAAATTTTTATACCGAAAAATTTTCTATAAAAATTTTTGGGCCGAAAAATTTTCCATAAAAATTTTTGGGTCGAAAAATTTTCTATGAAAATTTTGGAACCGAAAATTTTTCTATAAAAATTTTTGAACCGAAAAATTTGGTATAAAAATTTTTAACCCGAAAAATTTTCTATAAAAATTTTTAAAGCAAAAAATTTTCTATAAAAATTTTTATACTGAATAATTTTTTATAAAAATTTTGATTTTAGTAGCGAAGATTTTTCTATAAAAATTTTTATACTATGAAATTTTCTATACAAATTTTTATAACAAATTTTTAAAAAAAATCTTCCCTATATCAATTTTTATAACAAATTTTTTGCTTTTAAAATTTTTGAAGAAAGTTTTTCGCTATAAAAATTTTTCGTTGTAATAATTTTTATAGCAAATTTTTCAGTCCTAAAATTTTTATAGAAAATTTTTCGGTCCAAAAATTTTTATAGAAAATTTTTCGGTCCAAAAATTTTTATAGAAAATTTTTCGGTCCAAAAATTTTTATAGAAAATTTTTCGGTCCAAAGATTTTTATAGAAAATTTTTCGGTCCAAAGATTTTTGTAGAAAATTTTTCGGTCCAAAAATTTTTAATAGAAAATTTTTCGGTCCAAAAATTTTTATAGAAAATTTTTCGGTCCAAAAATTTTTATAGAAAATTTTTCGGTCCAAAAATTTTTATAGAAAATTTTTGGGTCCAAAAATTTTTATAGAAAATTTTTCAGTCCAAAAATTTTTGTAGAAAATTTTTCGGTCCAAAAATTTTTATAGAAAATTTTTCGGTCCAAAAATTTTTATGGAAAATTTTTCGGTTTAAAAATTTTTATAGAAAATATTTACACCGAAAAGTATTCTATAAAAATTTTTAAACCAAAAATTATCTTTAAAAATTTTTATACCGAAAACTTTTCTAAAAAAATTTTTATACCGATAAATTTTCTATAAAAATTTTTATACAAAAAAATTTCGTATAAAAATTTTATGAAAATTAATTTATACCGAAAAATTTTCTATAGAAATTTTTATACACGAAAATTTTCTATAAAAACTATTATAACGAAAAATTTTTTAGTGAAAAACTTTCTTCAAAAATTTTAATATCAACAAATTTTTTATAAAAATTGTTATAGGGAAGATTTTTTTAAAAAAAAATTTATACCACAAAATTTGTTCTAAAAATTTGTTCTAAAAATTTGTATACTAAAAAATTTTTATATCAAAAAATTATCTATAAAAATTTTTAGGCAGAAAAAATTAAAAAAAAAATTTTTTATTGTTTTTGAAAATAAAAAAATATTTTTATAGAAAATTTGTCGGTATAAAAATTTTAATAGAAAATTTTTTGGAATAAATATTTTTTATCGAAAAATTTTCTGTTGGATTTTCTAGACTGGCTCAAAAATTTAACTTATCATTTTTTTAAATACTATATCCCTAAACTTTTTAGTAACCACTTCAAATATTGTCATTAAAATTTTCCCTACTTAAAGCACTTATAGTTCTTACAATTTCCCCACTATTCATAATTTCATTATAAAAATCATTTCTGCTACATTTCACTACTCAAAACTAGAGTAATAAAACTAAATCCCCAAATTGCTTCCTAAGATCCTTGAAAATTAGTTTGTCCTTTTACCTTTTATTGTTGTTCTTTTTGTGGCAGCTCTTGCTGCTGGTATCAGCAGGACAATAATTCAGCTTCATTTGATAATAACAAAAAAAAAAACAAAAAGAACAACTTCGAAAAGCGACGAGCGACAATGACGACGACAACTAAAAAACCAAAACTAAATAATTTTTGCAAAATTGTAAAAAAATAAAATATTAAAGTTAAGAGATTTTATTGCCAAAGCGCACAAAAACAAATTAGCACTCAAGTTCTGTAACAATCTGTCAGTGAAATGGCGATAAAAAAAATTATAAAGTTTTGCCATTATCTCCCATTTACCCACCCGTAAACGAAACGTAAAGGACCTCTAGTAGCCGGTAGTAGTTAGTGGTGAGGGTGGTAGTGGTAGGGGTTTTATATTAAAGGAATTGCTATGAATTTTGAACATCATGTGGAAATGAAAGAAATTAAAAAAGTGAACTAATAAAACCAACTAAAGGAAGAATTATTGCACAAACTGTGAGGAGTTAGTAGTTGAACTATTTAAACTTCTGGTGGACAAAATTGTAAAATATCTAAAAGTTCTAGAGAGGGTCTTAGTTGGTTAAAAGTTAAGACGAGAGCATAAAAATAGCAGCTGAATATTGCAAATTATTTTAGTTTTTTATGACTTTAGTCTAGAGCTATAATTTTATACTCTATTTCTACCTTCTTTCAAGTTTTTAGTTGATGCAAAAGGACAAGAGTAATGTTGGAATTAAATTGCACAAGAGAAGGATTTGAATTTAATAAAATATAAAACTAGCAAAATATTAATGAATGGTATGGATTAGATAATAATTTAAAGTTTTTCCTCAGTTCAACTTAAAGAAACTATAAATTACACTGTGCTCGATTTTGACAACTTTTTTTTACCCGACAAAAGATACCCCTAGTGGGTAAAGATAAATCGAGTACCTTGAATTTAATGGTGCTTACCGTTATTTTTTTATGCTAGCTTTAGTTTTCGAGATATAGCGTTTTAAGAAAATGGAGGAGGTTGCGCTAATAAATATTCGCGTAACTCAAAAACTGTTTATTTTCTAGAACTAAGTAGAAAACCTAAATTTGGTAACAAAATTATCTTTCAGAAACACTAATTATTATACCCTTCAGCACCATAGGGGGAAAGGGTATTATAAGTTTGTGCTGATGTTTGTAACGCATAGAAATATTTGTCTTAGACCCATCTTTTAGTATACCAATAGGCTTAGAATCACTTTCTGAGTCGATTTAGCGATGTCCGTCCGTCCGTCCGTCTGGCTGGCTGGCTGGCAGGACCCCCATGTAAACCTTGTAATCAAACTACAGGTCGCAATTCTAAAGATAATTTGATGAAATTTGGCACAGATAATTTTTTTGATAAAGGGACCATGGCTATTGAAATTGGTCAAAATCGGTCCATTATTTATGGTACCTCCCATAGGTCCCACTTCCCGGAATTGCTATATTGGCCACGAATTTCAATATTTTTTCATGAAATTTAAAACAGATACTGCTTATGTAAACTTAAATCCCTGTACCAAATTTCGTTGAAATCGGTCCACATTTGACCATAGCTCCCATACAAACTCTTCTTCAAAAACGCACTAAATGAGACAAAAAATCACTAAAACGCTCGTAAATCTAAAGATAATGAAAATTTTGAGTTTATTTTTTGCATACATAATTTTTGTAACTACTGTAATCAATTTGCCAAATTTCGAGATAATCGGTTCACATTTGACCCTAGCTCTCATATAAGTCCAAATGACGGAAACAGGTTGAATATATACGTTTTGAGAAAATGTTTGTATGATGGCAAAATTTAGCAAATATTTGTCTTTATACAGGAAAAATAACACCTTGGACCTTAGTGGTGAAGGGTATCGTATGGTCGGCTTGACCGACTATAGCGCTTTCTTACTTGTTTTTTTAATCGGTGCAGTCGTTTTCGAATTATATTTTTTTGTTTGCGATAAAATTTTTTTTTTTTGAAAAATCACAAAAATTTCCATTTTCAAAAATTTATTTCAAAATTCCATAAACCTGTAAAAAAGAAAATTTCCTTGCCGAATTTCAATTTTTTTACTTAGTTCAAGAAAATAAACGGTTTTCGAGTTACGCTAATATTTATTGCGCAACCTCCTCCATTTTTTTATAAACTCGAAAACTAGTATTAACCTAAACAAGTAAGAAAGTGCTATAGTCAGTCAAGCCCTTCCATACGATACCCTTCACCACTAACGTCACAGGTGCTCTTTTTCTGTATAAAGACAAATATTTGCTTAATTTTGCCATAATACAAACATTTTCTCAAAACTTATATATTTAAGCTGTTTCCGTTATTTAGACTTATATGAGAGCTAAGGTCAAATGCGGACCAATTATCTCGAAATTTGGCAAATTAATCACAGTTTTTACAAAAATTATGTATGTAAAAAATAAACTTAAAACTCTCATTATCTTTTGATTTATGAGCGTTTAAGTGAATTTTGTCTTATTTAATGTGTTTTGAGAAAAGAGTTTGTATGGGAGCTATGGTCAAATGTGGACCGATTTGAACAAAATTTGGTACAGTGATTTAAGTTTACATAAGCAGTATTTGTTTTAAATTTCATGAAAAAATATTGATTTTTGTGGCCAATATATCAATTCCGGGAAGTGGGGCCTATGGGAGGCACCATAAATAATGGACCGATTTCGACGAATTTCAATAGCCATGGCCCCATTATCAAAAAAATTATCTGTGCCAAATTTCATCAAATTATCTTTAAAATTGCGACCTGTAGTTTTATTACAAGGTTTACATGGGGGTCCAGCCAGCCAGACGGACGGACGGACGGACATCGCTAAATCGACTCAGAAAGTGATTCTAAGCCTATTGGTATACTACAAGGTGGTCTAATATTTCTATAAGTTACATACATCAACACAAACTTATAATACCCTTTCCACCTATGGTGGTGAAGGGTATAAAAACGGATAGCACTATTAGCGTACCCGAAGGGGTCTTCCTTTTGTCGGTTCTACAAACTAGCATAGTGTTATAAAAGGAAGAATATTTATGACTAGACCTTTTAAATCAAACAAAAATTCCAGAAAGTTGAAAAATTTCTTGAGACCATCTCCCTTTAACATAACAAATAATAAATTCCCTTAAATAACTCCTCATTTACTTCTTATTTCCTTCTTAGATCTTTCCAATGACGAATTGGATATTGAAGAGGATGATGCCGGCAGTTCAGAGTTCTTGAACACTAACAGCTATCATCCGGCCACTTCACCGTTTAAGTCTCAACGTCAACGTTCTCTAACACCCGATCGCAATGAGTCACACAGCTCGTCGAGCAGCCTCAGAAAACAACGTTCCATCACACCAGAATCGAGATCGCTTACGCCGGAAGATCGTCGCAAGAAGGGTTCTCAGGTCTCGTTAAGTGGTTCCAGGCAAAATTCTAGTTCACGCAGCAACACTTTGGAGCGTAATCGTGAAAAGGTTAATATATCGCGAAGTTCCTCGAGTTCAAGTTATAGCGGTCGGGAACATGACAATCATGGTCATAGTGCTGGTGGTGTTGTGGTTGGCGGTGGGGGTGGGGGTGTTATCGAGAGCAGTGGCATGAGAGGGGGTGTTGGGGCCATGAATGTGGCTAGCAATCAGCATCGTCGCTCGTTGGGTCGTAATGCAAAGCAGTCGGAAGAGCATCGTATAAGAAGATCAAGGTAAGAATGTTTTTTGTTAAGATCTGAAAGAGATTTAGGGGAAAACAATAGCAGTTTCGAAAAAACTGAACCTATTATAGAAAAGAAATATAAAAGAATCTAGCACATAACCCGGAGCGATACTCGCAGCTGGAATTAATACAAAACATAGAAATCAACAACAAATAATGCAGAAAAAGCTCTGCTAGATTAAGAAATTTTTATAAAATTTCCTATTTTATAGGAAATTTTTATAAAATTTCCTATTTTTATAGGAAATTTTTCAAAAATTTCCTATTTTTATAGAAAATTTTTCAAAAATTTCCTATTTTTATAGGAAATTTTTTAAAAATTTCCTATTTTTATAGGAAATTTTTCAAAAATTTCCTATTTTTATAGGAAATTTTTCAAAAATTTCCTATTTTTATAGGAAATTTTTCAAAAATTTCCTATTTTATAGAAAATTTTTCAAAAATTTCCTATTTTTATAGGAAATTTTTCAAAAATTTACTATTTTATAGGAAAATTTTGAAAAAATTTTTTATAAGAAATTTTTCCAAAATTCCCTATTTTTATAGGAAATTTTTCCAAAATTTCCTATTTTTATAGGAAATTTTTCAAAAATTTCCTATTTTTATAGGAAATTTTTCAAAAATTTCCTATTTTTATAGGAAATTTTTCAAAAATTTCCTATTTTTATAGGAAATTTTTCAAAAATTTCCTATTTTTATAGGAAATTTTTCAAAAATTTCCTATTTTTATAGGAAATTTTTCAAAAATTTCCTATTTTTATAGGAAATTTTTCAAAAATTTCCTATTTTTATAGGAAATTTTTCAAAAATTTCCTATTTTTATAGGAAATTTTTCAAAAATTTCCTATTTTTATAGGAAATTTTTCAAAAATTTCCTATTTTTATAGGAAATTTTTCAAAAATTTCCTATTTTTATAGGAAATTTTTCAAAAATTTCCTATTTTTATAGGAAATTTTTCAAAAATTTCCTATTTTTATAGGAAATTTTTCAAAAATTTCCTATTTTTATAGGAAATTTTTCAAAAATTTCCTATTTTTATAGGAAATTTTTCAAAAATTTCCTATTTTTATAGGAAATTTTTCAAAAATTTCCTATTTTTATAGGAAATTTTTCAAAAATTTCCTATTTTTATAGGAAATTTTTCAAAAATTTCCTATTTTTATAGGAAATTTTTCAAAAATTTCCTATTTTTATAGGAAATTTTTCAAAAATTTCCTATTTTTATAGGAAATTTTTCAAAAATTTCCTATTTTTATAGGAAATTTTTCAAAAATTTTCTATTTTTATAGGAAATTTTTCAAAAATTTCCTATTTTTATAGGAAATTTTTCAAAAATTTCCTATTTTTATAGGAAATTTTTCAAAAATTTCCTATTTTTTTAGGAAATTTTTCAAAAATTTCCTATTTTTATAGGAAATTTTTCAAAAATTTCCTATTTTTATAGGAAATTTTTCAAAAATTTCCTATTTTTATAGGAAATTTTTCAAAAATTTCCTATTTTTATAGGAAATTTTTCAAAAATTTCCTATTTTTATAGGAAATTTTTCAAAAATTTCCTATTTTTATAGGAAATTTTTCAAAAATTTCCTATTTTTATAGGAAATTTTCAAAAATTTCCTATTTTTATAGGAAATTTTTCAAAAATTTCCTATTTTTATAGGAAATTTTTCAAAAATTTCCTATTTTTATAGGAAATTTTTCAAAAATTTCCTATTTTTATAGGAAATTTTTCAAAAATTTCCTATTTTTATAGGAAATTTTTCAAAAATTTCCTATTTTTATAGGAAATTTTTCAAAAATTTCCTATTTTTATAGGAAATTTTTCAAAAATTTCCTATTTTTATAGGAAATTTTTCAAAAATTTCCTATTTTTATAGGAAATTTTTCAAAAATTTCCTATTTTTATAGGAAATTTTTCAAAAATTTCCTATTTTTATAGGAAATTTTTCAAAAATTTCCTATTTTTATAGGAAATTTTTCAAAAATTTCCTATTTTTATAGGAAATTTTTCAAAAATTTCCTATTTTTATAGGAAATTTTTCAAAAATTTCCTATTTTTATAGGAAATTTTTCAAAAATTTCCTGTTTTTATAGGAAATTTTTCAAAAATTTCCTATTTTTATAGGAAATTTTTCAAAAATTTCCTATTTTTATAGGAAATTTTTCAAAAATTTCCTATTTTTATAGGAAATTTTTCAAAAATTTCCTATTTTTATAGGAAATTTTTCAAAAATTTCCTATTTTTATAGGAAATTTTTCAAAAATTTCCTATTTTTATAGGAAATTTTTCAAAAATTTCCTATTTTTATAGGAAATTTTTCAAAAATTTCCTATTTTTATAGGAAATTTTTCAAAAATTTCCTATTTTTATAGGAAATTTTTCAAAAATTTCCTATTTTTATAGGAAAATTTCCTATTTTTATAGGAAATTTTTCAAAAATTTCCTATTTTTATAGGAAATTTTTCAAAAATTTCCTATTTTTATAGGAAATTTTTCAAAAATTTCCTATTTTTATAGGAAATTTTTCAAAAATTTCCTATTTTTATAGGAAATTTTTCAAAAATTTCCTATTTTTATAGGAAATTTTTCAAAAATTTCCTATTTTTATAGGAAATTTTTCAAAAATTTCCTATTTTTATAGGAAATTTTTCAAAAATTTCCTATTTTTATAGGAAATTTTTCAAAAATTTCCTATTTTTATAGGAAATTTTTCAAAAATTTCCTATTTTTATAGGAAATTTTTCAAAAATTTCCTATTTTTATAGGAAATTTTTCAAAAATTTCCTATTTTTATAGGAAATTTTTCAAAAATTTCCTATTTTTATAGGAAATTTTTCAAAAATTTCCTATTTTTATAGGAAATTTTTCAAAAATTTCCTATTTTTATAGGAAATTTTTCAAAAATTTCCTATTTTTATAGGAAATTTTTCAAAAATTTCCTATTTTTATAGGAAATTTTTCAAAAAATTTCCTATTTTTATAGGAAATTTTTCAAAAATTTCCTATTTTTATAGGAAATTTTTCAAAAATTTCCTATTTTTATAGGAAATTTTTCAAAATTTCCTATTTTTATAGGAAATTTTTCAAAAATTTCCTATTTTTATAGGAAATTTTTCAAAATTTTCCTATTTTTATAGGAAATTTTTCAAAATTTCCTATTTTTATAGGAAATTTTTCAAAAATTTCCTATTTTTATAGGAAATTTTTCAAAAATTTCCTATTTTATAGGAAATTTTTCAAAAATTTCCTATTTTTATAGGAAATTTTTCAAAAATTTCCTATTTTTATAGGAAATTTTTCAAAAATTTCCTATTTTTATAGGAAATTTTTCAAAAATTTCCTATTTTTATAGGAAATTTTTCAAAAATTTCCTATTTTTATAGGAAATTTTTCAAAAATTTCCTATTTTTATAGGAAATTTTTCAAAAATTTCCTATTTTTATAGGAAATTTTTCAAAAATTTCCTATTTTTATAGGAAATTTTTCAAAAATTTCCTATTTTTATAGGAAATTTTTCAAAAATTTCCTATTTTTATAGGAAATTTTTCAAAAATTTCCTATTTTTATAGGAAATTTTTCAAAAATTTCCTATTTTTATAGGAAATTTTTCAAAAATTTCCTATTTTTATAGGAAATTTTTCAAAAATTTCCTATTTTTATAGGAAATTTTTCAAAAATTTCCTATTTTTATAGGAAATTTTTCAAAATTTCCTATTTTTATAGGAAATTTTTCAAAATTTCCTATTTTTATAGGAAATTTTTCAAAAATTTCCTATTTTTATAGGAAATTTTTCAAAAATTTCCTATTTTTATAGGAAATTTTTCAAAAATTTCCTATTTTTATAGGAAATTTTTCAAAAATTTCCTATTTTTATAGGAAATTTTTCAAAAATTTCCTATTTTTATAGGAAATTTTTCAAAAATTTCCTATTTTTATAGGAAATTTTTCAAAAAATTTCCTATTTTTATAGGAAATTTTTCAAAAATTTCCTATTTTTATAGGAAATTTTTCAAAAATTTCCTATTTTTATAGGAAATTTTTCAAAAATTTCCTATTTTTATAGGAAATTTTTCAAAAATTTCCTATTTTTATAGGAAATTTTTCAAAAATTTCCTATTTTTATGGGAAATTTTTCAAAAATTTCCTATTTTTATAGGAAATTTTTCAAAAATTTCCTATTTTTATAGGAAATTTTTCAAAAATTTCCTATTTTTATAGGAAATTTTTCAAAAATTTCCTATTTTTATAGGAAATTTTTCAAAAATTTCCTATTTTTATAGGAAATTTTTCAAAAATTTCCTATTTTTATAGGAAATTTTTCAAAAATTTCCTATTTTTATAGGAAATTTTTCAAAAATTTCCTATTTTTTTAGGAAATTTTTCAAAAATTTCCTATTTTTATAGGAAATTTTTCAAAAATTTCCTATTTTTATAGGAAATTTTTCAAAAATTTCCTATTTTTATAGGAAATTTTTCAAAAATTTCCTATTTTTATAGGAAATTTTTCAAAAATTTCCTATTTTTATAGGAAATTTTTCAAAAATTTCCTATTTTTATAGGAAATTTTTCAAAAATTTCCTATTTTTATAGGAAATTTTTCAAAAATTTCCTATTTTTATAGGAAATTTTTCAAAAATTTCCTATTTTTATAGGAAATTTTTCAAAAATTTCCTATTTTATAGGAAATTTTTCAAAAATTTCCTATTTTTATAGGAAATTTTTCAAAAATTTCCTATTTTTATAGGAAATTTTTCAAAAATTTCCTATTTTTATAGGAAATTTTTCAAAAATTTCCTATTTTTATAGGAAATTTTTCAAAAATTTCCTATTTTTATAGGAAATTTTTCAAAAATTTCCTATTTTTATAGGAAATTTTTCAAAAATTTCCTATTTTTATAGGAAATTTTTCAAAAATTTCCTATTTTTATAGGAAATTTTTCAAAAATTTCCTATTTTTATAGGAAATTTTTCAAAAATTTCCTATTTTTATAGGAAATTTTTCAAAAATTTCCTATTTTTATAGGAAATTTTTCAAAAATTTCCTATTTTTATAGGAAATTTTTCAAAAATTTCCTATTTTTATAGGAAATTTTTCAAAAATTTCCTATTTTTATAGGAAATTTTTCAAAAATTTCCTATTTTTATAGGAAAATTTTCAAAAATTTCCTATTTTCATAGGAAATTTTTCAAAAATTTCCTATTTTCATAGGAAATTTTTCAAAAATTTCCTATTTTCATAGGAAATTTTTCAAAAATTTCCTATTTTCATAGGAAATTTTTCAAAAATTTCCTATTTTCATAGGAAATTTTTCAAAAATTTCCTATTTTCTTAGGAAATTTTTCAAAACTTTCCTATTTTCATAGGAAATTTTTCAAAACTTTCCTATTTTCATAGGAAAATTTTCAAAACTTTCCTATTTTCATAGGAAAATTTTTCAAAAATTTAATGTTTTAAAAAATTTCCTGTTTTTATAGGAAATTTTTCAAAAATTTCCCATTTTTATAGGAAATTTTTCAAAAATTTTCCATTTTTATAAAAAATTTTTCAAAAATTTCCAATTTTTATAGGAAATTTTTCAAAAATTTCCAATTTTTGAAAAATTTCCTATATTTATACGAAATCTTTCGAAAATTTCCTATATTTATACGAAATTTTTCGAAAATTTCCTATATTTTTAGGAAATTTTTCGAAAACTTCCTATTTTTTGTAGGAAATTTTTCAAAAATTTCCTATTTTTATAGGAAATTTTTAGAAAATTTTCTATTTTTATAGGAAATTTTTCAAAAATTTCCTATTTTTATAGGAAATTTTTCGAAAATTTTCTATTTTTATAGGAAATCTTTTTATTTATTTTGTAGTGCTCTTATTGCAAAACCCTTTTAATGACCGATTTCTCGGTTTAAGAATAGTACATAGATTAGGAAGCCTAAAAAAGACTAGAAGAAAACCATGGTACAAAAGCTAGAACAGTTTCAGGTACCACCAGTTCAAGAGACTAGAACTGATGAAATCTAGAACCTTTAAAGTCCATATGTTCTTATAAACTACTTCTACTCTCTTTCTCTGCTTTAGATCCCTACAACTCACCGAACGTTCACCGAATCGCGGTCATAAAATGGTGGTATGTGTGGGACAAAATCATGCCAATCCCAATCAACCGCCCCTCTATCAACAGTCAAACATAAGAAACAATCATAGCAATATGCCAGCCGCCAATTTTCCGCCCACAATACGCACAACCGGCAAATCACAATCGATATTGATAAACAATACAAATGGCACGGTGGCCGGAGCTAGCAGTCGACATCGCCAAAGTGATATAGACAAGAGTAGATCCTTTGATTTTGACTATTGCAATTACAATAATCCGGGCAATAATATCAGCAAGTCACAGCATAGCAATAACTCCTTATTGGGTAGCCAGAATTTAGTGAATCGAGAAGCGGCCCTAAGATTGGATTTCGATAAGAGTCGTTCTTTTGACGAGGACTATCGAGAGGCGGTGGTTAGTAATAATAATTTAAATGCCAATGCCATGAGATATCTGCAGGCTAATGAGAATAGCGAAAGAAATCATGTGGCGAGAATAAGAAGAACTTCGCCGGTAGAGGGTAATAATGGTAGAAATACAAGAAGTCCTCAGTCTTCGGGTTCCTCGTGCAATAATTTGAGTGTACCCAGATCTACAACAAGTCCGCAAAACTATGGCACTCGTTTGTGTGATCATGAAATGACCTATGATCTAATGCGCAAGTCTTTGGATCGTTCACCCATAATGGACTTTAGAAGGGGTGACAGTGCTGGGGGAGGGGATTATGATATACCCATAGCCTTGTTAAGAAATCGGGAGACCATTAACTCGGGTGGCAATAGTGAGCTGAATTTTATGAATAGTGATAGCAGGCAATATGAACAGCATTTGAGTTCGAATTCCTTAAAGCAACAGAGATCTTTAAGAAGAACTCACAGTCCCAATGAATCACATTATTCTTTGGAACGCCCACACAATGTGGGCTCCCGAGATGATATAGCTGCCAATGATACGAATGAATATCGTAACGATTATAACGAACTGTATCGTAGAACAAGAAGTAACAATCGTGGAAGGTATTGAACATTGAAGCTTTTAGAACAAAAAATAAAAACAAAGCTTAATGCATGAACTTAAAAGCTTTTAGTTTGGATTTTGTTTAAAAATAAAAGAGAGCTTGGAATGACTAATAAAAGAAAACAAAAAAAGTATGAGAATTATTTAACAATTATATGAATTTTAATTATAATTACTCACACTTGTAAAAATTATTGAAAAAAACTAAAATTAAAACCCAAAACCCTTTTTTACTCTATTAACAAAAAAAAAACTTAAATTTACTAAAACAAAAATAAAAAAGTAGTGATTTCCAATTTATTACAACAATTAATAATAACAATAAATCTTTAATATTATTAATATATTAATTATACTAAACAAAAAGAGTCCATTTACTAAAACTCTTGAACTTAACAAAAAAGAAATTGAAAATAATTTCAAAATGATTTTGAAATCAAAGAAGACTGCTTGGCAAATATATTACAAAAAAAAAAAAAACAAGAACAAAAAATTTCAAATTCAAATTTCAACACACCTGAACTTTTAAGGATCAACTAAAATAGTAGTATGTATAACTAACTTAAACTAATTTAAACTAAAATTATTAATTAAACAAAAAAACAATAATAAATTAAGTTTAAAATTAACTCTGAGACAAAAGGAAAAATTGTAGTGTTTAAAAAATAACTAAAAAAAAAATTAACAAAAAAATTAAGTGTAATTTAAAAACCACAAAAAAGGAAAGAATGAAAAATTTCCAAAAAAAAAACTCACCACTCCTCTTTTACACCTCTGCCTATTCAAAAAAGAAATTCACCTTAACCTTTATGTTGAAAAAGTTGTAACATTTTAAGTTTTGCTTACACAATTATTTGTTTAAATTTTTTTGTTATGTAACAAATTTTTGTTTTATAGTGATTTATTTAAATCAAATACAACAAATTTTCCACTTAACACCTTTGCAACAACAACAACAACATCTTTTATCAAAAACCCTTCAAACTGTTCCGAGCAACCCTGCTCTTATTGGCCTCAATGTGGTGCCTGTCAAAATCTGGAACAACCCAATTATGAGTACTTGAAGTCTTTGCCTTTGAAAAGGAAATCCCTTAACCATTTACCCTCAAAAATAGAGGAAATTAAAACACAAGATGATGTTAGTTCCCAGAAAAATTTCAAGGATAAGGAAATTCTTGGAAGGTCTTATAACAATATTTCAACGGTCAAGATAAATGTTAATGCAAATGAAACCCCATCACTAGAAGATTCTAAGGAATTTAATAACCCATCAAACCAAGTGTTACGTCTTGCTAAATCCACCTCACAGTGGACATTGTTATGTAAAAATGCCCTAGCCTCATCAGAAAAAACTGAAGCGGCTGCTGCTTCTGCTGTTACTTTCAATACCTTTGTCAATGTCAAATCATCTCCTATGATGACAACAAAATTAACGGAAACAACAGCAACAACAAGGGAAAAAACACCAATATCATCTTCTGCATCCTCTTCTCTATCATCATCATCTTCATCGCCTTCACTCATAACAATGTCCTGCTCATCAACACCTAACACTACTAACGAGACACGCATTGTCTCGGCATTTCCTCAACAGCAACAAACGGCACGTGTCATACCTCTAGCCGCTACTTCTTTAGTATTTTTGGGTGACTTTGAAATGCCCATTACCCGGGATCGTCATCATTCTAATGACATTTATGAGACGTCAACAATAACAACAACACAAGCAACAGCATTTAACAAGTCATCATTATCAACAGACAAAGCTAAAGAGATATCTTTAGCAACAGCTGTCACAACAGAGGACCCTCAGGACTCATCCTTAGAAAAATTGGATACTAACTGTTCAATGTATGAGGCCCAAATACATGATAAACTTAAGAGGTGAGTAGGGAAATTTATTAGATTATGTTCATCCTAATGACAGATGATGGATGGTTTGCTTTTATTAAAGGAAATTATTTTTAATAAACACAAGAAAAATATACATAAATTATAAAAAAAAAATAAACAAGTGTAAAAATATAGTCGATTAATACCTACATATAGCACCCTTTCGTTAAGCACTGCATGGGTTAAACCCTTATCCAAGCAATGCATTATGATAAGGTATCATCTGAGAGTTAATGCCCCGCACCACCATAGGTAGAGGGGTATTATAATGCATAAAAATATTAGTCTGGGACCCTAATTTTATTACACCGGATGACCTCGAAAATTTCTATAGAAAAATTTTATATCGAAATTTTTCTATAGAAAACTTGAATATGTAAATCTTTTATAGAAACATTTTATGTCAAAATCTTTAGTATAAAAATTGTATATCCCAAATTTTCTTAAAACTATTTTTCTATCGAAGGTTTTCTTAATAAAAAATAATATTAAAACTTTTCGAAAAAAAAAAAAAAATTATCGAAAATTTTCTATAAAAAAATTGTATATGGAAAATTTTCTACAAAACAATTTTATATGAAAAGTTTATATCGAAAATTTTATATAGAAAAATTTTTTATCAAAAATGTTCTATAGAAAAATTTTATCTCAAAACTTTCTATACAAAAATTTTATATCGAAAATTTTCTATAGAAAAATTTTATATGGAAAAATTTTTTATAGAAACATTTAATATAAATATTATTCAAAAAGAATGATTATTCGCATTTGATCCCAAATCTGTTACATTTATTTATTAATGTAACAGACCAATTTATTGATAAAAAGCCAAAAAAAGTTTACGGGGAAACCAAATTCTCGACGCGTTTCGATGGTTCATCCCCAATTTAGACAGACCGAAAACCTCGCATTATTACTATATTTACAAACAAAACGTTTAAGAATTATGTTCATAAGCCATAAGTAAAGGCGTTACATTAATAAATAAACGTAACAGATTTGGGATCAAATGCGAATAATCATTTTTTTTTTAAATTTTATATCGAAAATTTTCTATAGAAAAATTTTAAACCGAAAATTTTCTACAGAAAAATTTTAAACGGAAAATTTTCTATAGAAAAAATTTATCTCGATAATTTTCTATAGAAAAATTTTATATCAATAATTTTCTATAGAGAAATTGTACATCGAAAATTTTCTATAGAAAAATTTTATATCGAAAATTTTCTATAGAAAAATTTTATATCGAAAATTTTCTATAGAAAAATTTTATATCGAAAATTTTCTATAGAAAAATTTTCTATCGAAAAGTTTTCATAGACACATTTTATATCGAAAATTTTCTATAGAAAAATTTTGAATCGAAAATTTTCTAAAGAAAAATTTTGTATCGAAAATTTTCTATAGAAAAATTTTATATCGAAAATTTTCTATAGAAATATTTTATATCGAAAATTTTCTATAGAAAAATTGTATATCGAAAATTTTCTACAGAAAAATTGTATATCGAACATTTTCTGCAGAAATATTGTATATCAAAAGTTTTCTATAGAAAAATTTTATATCGAAAATTTTCTATAGAAAAATTTTATATCGAAAATTTTCTATAGAAAAATTTTATATCGAAAATTTTCTATAGAAAAATTTTATATCGAAAATTTTCTATAGAAAAATTTGATATCGAAAATTTTATATCGAAAATTTTCTATAGAAAAATTTTATATCGAAAATTTTCTATAGAAAAATTTTATATCGAAAATTTTCTATAGAAAAATTTTATATCGAAAATTTTCTATAGAAAAATTTTATATCGAAAATTTTCTATAGAAAAATTTTATATCGAAAATTTTCTATAGAAAAATTTTATATCAAAATTTTCTATAGAAAAATTTTATATCAAAAATTTTCTATAGAAAAATTTTATATCGAAAATTTTCTATAGAAAAATTTTACATTGAAAATTTTCTATAGAAAAATTGTATGTCGAAATTTTCTATACATAAATTGTCTTTCAATATGTTCTAAAGAAAACTTTAATCTAAATTTTCTGTAGAATAATTTTATATTGAAAATTTTGTACCGAAAATTAAAAAAAATTTGTTCAGCCTTAAATTTAAATTACAAAAATATATTTAATTCAATACGAAATAAATGAAATATGAAACATAATATCTTCTTGATTAATCATGATGTTTTATGTTTTATCACTTTATTCTTGTCAAAAATTTTATTTAATATTAAAGGTTAAATTTATTCGAAAAATGTATTCAAGTGGTAAAAAAGTATGTACACGAAAACTGATATTTAAAAAAATGTAATATTATATACTACATTCTATATAAGTATTAATGAAGAACAAATTTTAATGAAATTTTCTCATAGAACATTTTTGAAATAAAATGTTTCTATAGTACTTTGTACAAATATACACATAAGATTCAGTATCAGTTTTTCTATAGAAAATTTTTGATACAAAACTTTTCTATAAAACATTTTTGATACAAAATTTTTCCAAAAAAATTTTTGATAAAAAATTTGACCATAGAAAGTTTTTGATACAAAATTATGCCATAGAAAATGTTTAGTACAAAATTTTTCTTTAAAAATTTTTTACATAAATTTTTTCTCAAAAATAACAAAATTGTCGGGATGTAAATATTATTCAAAAAGAATGACTATTCGCATTTGATCCCAAATCTGTTACATTTATTTATTAATGTAACAGACCAATTTATTGATAAAAAGCCAAAAATTCTTTGCGGAGAAACCAAAATTCCTCGACGCGTTTCGATGGTTGGTTAGGCCATCTCTTCAGGAGCATTTAGAAAATTTTTTGTGGAGAAAGAAATCGACATTAATTTTTTTTTTTTGATATGAAATTTTTCTATAAAAAATTTTCGATAGAAGCTGTTTCTAAACAAAAAATGTGGACATAAAATTTTTCTATACTAAATTATTCTAAAGAAAATATTAGACATAACATTTTCTACAGGAAAGTTTCGATATAAAATTTGTCTATGCAAAAATTTATTATCGAAACACTTTTTGATTAAACATTTATTTAACAAAAACTTGGATTCAAACCGATATGCAATACTTCTATTTAATAATCACAAGAGTCATACACTTAGACTTTTTAGGTAGTTTCGTGAAATTTTCAAAATATTGGTTAGCATATTTTAAAATAATTGAAAAATATTTGCAATATTATTGTTATGCTCCAATTAATTTAAAACCATTTAAATAAATATTAGTATTAATTTTACCCCCTAATTCCTTGATTTTCTTCCATAATTCTGGCAACTAATTCCAACCACAGACTCTATTCAAATACAACCACAAATGAAAAACCAACAACTAGGAAATATCAAACAAATATCAAATTTAAGGATAAAAACTCTAAAACGATGGCAATAACGATGAGAAAAATTAACGAAAATGATACAAGTGGCAGTAGTGGCAGCAGCAGTTGTAGTGGTAGCAGTAGCAATGAAAGCAGCCTCAGCAGCGGCAATGATATCAATAGCAGCAGCAGCTTAAGCTCTGCTGCTATAACTCCTAAATCATCGCAGACATTGGTCATGTATAGAAAGAAAAAGCCTTTTAAATTTAAAGCTGGTAAAGTTCAGCGCTGTAGAAAGCCCAATCCCCGTCTGTCCTTGCCCAATATTTGGCTAAATGTAGCAGAGCAATCGGAGTCAATTAGGAATGAAGGAGAAATAAGTCAACAAGAAGGGTAAGTTCTTTTTTTAAGCTACCACTTAATTAAAATATAATTAATAAAACAAAAAAATGATTTAATAGTTGTAAACTTTTAAAATTTTTAAGCTTTTAAGCTCTTTGCTATTATATTCACACGAGTTCATAATTTATTTTTAATACGAATATGAGTTTTGCAGATTTTTATTTTTTTTTTATATTGCGGGTGTTAAAAGTTTTGTTTTCGTATGAAACTTTTTGTTTGGCAAAAGCTTCCCATTAGGCTTAAAGCCAAAATTATGATGTGCCTTAAAGCTGTTTTTTATTGTGTCGTTGTATAAAGTTATAATTAAAATAACACCTTTTTAATGAATTTTTTTTTATATGAAAGCATAACAAATAAAAGGAGGAAAAGGAGTAAACTTTAGGTGCAACACAGGTGTAAATAAATTTAACCTTAACATATATAAACTTGATAATAACAAAGTTTTCAAAAGATAAGGGCTGACAACAATTAAACTTTTATATACAAAATATTCTATAAAAAAAATTTATTTCGAAAATTTTCTATAAAAAAAATTTATATCGAAAATTTTCTATAAAAAAATTTATATCAAAAATTTTCTATAAAAAAAATTTTTTATCGAACATTTTCTATAGAAAAATTTTATATCGAATATTTTCTATAGAAAAATTTTATATCAAACATTTTCTATAGAAAATTTTATATCGAATATTTTCTATAGAAAAATTTCATATCAAAAATTTTCTATAGAAAAATTCTATATCGAAAATATTCTATAGAAAATTTTCTATAGAAAATTTTATATCGAAAATTTTCTATAAAAAAATCTATATCGAAAACTTTCTATAGAAAAAAATTTATATTGAAAATTTGCTATAAAAAAAAATTTATATTGAAAATTTTCTATAGAAAAACTTTATATCGAATATTTTCTATAGAAAAATTTTGTATCGAAAATTGTCTATAAAAAAATTTTATATCAAAAATTTTCTATAGAAAAATTTTATATCGAAAATTTTCTATAGAAAAATTTTATATCGAAAATTTTCTATAGAAAAATTTTATATCGAAAATTTTCTTTAGAAAAATTTTATATCGAAAATTTTCTATAGAAAAATTTTATATCGAAAATTTTCTATAGAAAAATTTTATATCGAAAATTTTCTATAGAAAAATTTTATATCGAAAATTTTCTATAGAAAAATTTTATATCGAAAATTTTCTATAGAAAAATTTTATATCGAAAATTTTCTATAGAAAAATTTTATATCTAAAATTTTCTATAGAAAAATTTTATATCTAAAATTTTCTATAGAAAAATTTTATATCTAAAATTTTCTATAGAAAAATTTTATATCTAAAATTTTCTATAGAAAAATTTTATATCGAAAAATTTCTATAGAAAAATTTTATATCGAAAATTTTCTATAGAAAAATTTTATATTGAAAATTTTCTATAGAAAAATTTTATATCGAAAATTTTCTATAGAAAAATTTTATATCGAAAATTTTCTATAGAAAAATTTTATATCGAAAATTTTCTATAGAAAAATTTTATATCGAAAATTTTCTATAGAAAAATTTTATATCGAAAATTTTCTATAGAAAAATTTTATATCGAAAATTTTCTATAGAAAAATTTTATATCAAAAATTTTCTATAGAAAACTTTTATATCGAAAATTTTCTCTAGAAAAATTTTATATCGAAAATTTTCTCTAGAAAAATTTTATATCGAAAACTTTCTATAGAAGAATTTTATATCGAAAATTTTCTATAGAAAAATTTTATATCGAAAATGTTCTATAGAAAAATTTTGTATCGAAAATTTTCTATAGAAAAATTTTATATCTAAAATTTTCTATAGAAAAATTTTATATCGAAAATTTTCTATAGAAAAATTTTATATCGAAAATTTTCTATTAAAACAATTTGTATCGAAAATTTCCTATAAAAAAAATTTATATCGAAAATTTTCTATAAAAAAATTGTATATCAAAAATTTTCTATAGAAAAATTTTATATCAAAAATTTTCTATAGAAAAATTTTATATCAAAAATTTTCTATAGAAAAATTTTATATTGAAAATTTTCTATAGAAAAATTTTATATCGAAAATTTTCTATAGAAAAATTTTATATCGAAAATTTTCTATAGAAAAATTTTATATCGAAAATTTTCTATAGAAAAATTTTATATCGAAAATTTTCTATAGAAAAATTTTATATCGAAAATCTTTTATATCGAAAATTTTCTATAGAAAAATTTTATATCGAAAATTTTCTATAGAAAAATTTTATATCGAAAAGAAAGATTTTATTTTGAAAATTTTTTGTTAAAAAATTTTCTATAGAAAAATTGTATATTAAAAGTTTCCAACGTAAAAAATTATTTTCCAAAATTTTCTATAGAAAAATTTTATATCCAAAATTTTCTATAGAAAAATTGTATATCGAATATTTTCTATATAAAATTAATTTATCGAAAATTATCTATAGAAAATTTGTGTATCGAAAATTTTTTATAGAAAAATTTTATATCGAAAATTTTTTTATCGAAAATTTTCTGTAGAAAACTTTTATATCGAAAATTTTCTATAGAAAAATTGTATATCGAAAATTTTTTTTAGAAAAATTTTATATCGAAAATTTTCTATAGAAAAATTGTATACCGAAAATTTTCTATAGACAAATTTTCTATATATTATTATATTTATATATATTTTCTATAGAAAAATTTTATATCGAAAATATTCTCACAACAATTTTATTTCGAAAATTTTATATAGAAAAATTTTATATCGAAAATTTTTATATCAAAAATTTTCTATAGAAAAATTGTATATCGAAAATTTTTTATTGAAAAATTTTATATCGAAAATTTTTTATCGAAAATTTTCTATAGAAAAATTTTATATCGAAAATTTAATATCAAAAATTTTCTTTAGGAGAATTTTATGTCGAAAATTTTCTATGAATAAAATTTTTATATCAAAAATTTTTTTAAAAAAAAATTTATAACAAAATTTCTATAAAAATTTTTATAATGAAAATATTCTGTAGAAATATTTTGTATCAGAAATTTTTTATAGAAAAATTTTATAACAAAATAGAAAGAGAAAAACTTTATATCGAAAATTTTCTAAGAAAAATTTTATATCGGCAATTGTCTACACAATGATTTTATTACGAAAATTGTCTATAGAAAAATTTTGTGTAGAAAAATTTTATATTGAAAAATTTTGTATCGAAATTTTCTATAGAAGAATTTTATATCATAAATTTTTTAAAGAAACATTTTATATCAAAAATTTTCTATAGAAAAATTTTATATCAAAAATTTTCTATAGAAAAATTTTATATCGAAAATTTTCTATAGAAAAATGTCATATCGAAAATTTTCTATAGAAAAATTTTCTGTAGAAAAATTTTCTATGGAAAAATTTTCTATGGAAAAATTTTCTGTAGAAAAATTTTATATCGAAAATTTTCTATCGAAATTTTTTTATAGAAATATATCGAAAATTTTATATATAAAAATATCGAAATATAAATTTTTTTTATATAAGTTTTGTACTAAAAAATTTTCTTTAGAAATTTCATACTAAAAATTTTCTTTAGAAATTTCTTGCTAAAAAATTTTCTACAGAAATTATTTACAAAAAAATTTTCTATAGAATTTCTGTACTAAAAAATTTTCTGCAGAAATTTTTTACTAAAAAACTTTCTATAGAATTTCTTTACTAAAAAATTTTCTGTAGAAATTTTTTACTAAAATTTTTTCTATAGAATTTTTTTACTAAAAAAATTTTCTATGGATATTTTTTACTTGAAAGAAATTAATTTGAGTTGAACCAGAATTGGTGTTGATTGTCGTGAGTTCGAGTTGGGCTTAGGTTCATGTCATTAATTATTTTTTTACAAAAAAAATTTCCTATAAAATTTTTTTTCTAAAAATTTTTTTATAGAAATTTTTTGCTCAAAAATTTTCTTTAGAATTTTGTTACTTAAAAATTTTCTATAAAAAATTTTTGATATAAAAATGTTCTATAAACTTTGCTTATCTCCTTCCTTACACATTATGCTTTAAAAATAGTAGGCATCTATTGACCATACACGCGTTTTGACATTCGCTATGAAAATAGTATGAGCATAAAAATATAACTTCCGCTTTTAGTAAAATATAAAATAAAAATAGATAATTGAGGAAAATGTCATTGGACATAATTGTAATTTTTTTTGTAATAAAATATAACTAATTAAACATATACTAAAGGTTATCTATAATAAATAAGCCAAATAAAGAAAAGGGAAACTGTATGTGTGTTTTAATAAAATTACCTATAAAATGAACCCAAAAATAGCGCATTAACATATACAAACCCTCTATTTAATAGTTAATTTGACATACACTGGCAATAAAAAAATGGCAGCTTGCGTATGTTTTTCAAAATATTTACCATGAAATTATCTCAAAACACTAATTTTATTGATTTCGTAATATATACAAAACTTTCGTAAATATTACGAAAATTTGTAAATATTACGAAAATACACACTGAAGATTACTTAATAAGCGCAGCGCTGAAAATAAATATAAATCTAAATTTACAAACATTTTTCAAAAAATGTTATCTTCATAGCCTAGAACTATTTCTAATGAATGAAATAAACTGTTTTCTTTATATATACGAAATTTTTGTATATATTACGAAAATTATAAAATCTGTTTCTTAAGTTATCATATAACATTTTAAGTGTATTTTTTTTTAATTTTTTCATTTAGTATCCAAGTATTTTTATCACCCCCAATACTCTGGCTTGTGCCTGTGAGCATATAAAAGGATTTTAGTTTATGACCTTTTTCCAAACTTATTATATTTATTCTAAGGCTTAATCATATTGTAACAGCCCTTTTTTGCACGTAGGTTTATTTTAAAATAAGATTTTCTTTACTTTGTCATTTGAATCGAAAATTTGCAAATGCCTAAAAGAACCCGCTTTTAGCAGCTTAAATTTTCAAAAGCTTATTTTATCATTAGCAAAATGAAAATAAGTTTTTAACAAAAAAAAAAATACATACAAAAAAAATGAATATGATATTTGTGCTCAAACTTAAATACTTTTAAGAGGATTTTCACTCACATTTCTGTACAAATATTCACATAACCGAGTTTATCGTTAAAAGGATATTATAGGTAAAGAAGGGCTTAAATAAATATAATAAGTTTAACAGGAGTTTCCAATAATATCAAACAGCAATTGGTACATAAAAAAGATATTTTGTCTTAGTTACTGCAAAATCCTTAGAATTTTTTAATAATATGTAAAGGAAAAATATTGGCATACATTAAAATTCACAGATAATACAAAATTTGTTAAAACGAACATATGCTTGATGAAAAGAATTTCTCACAAATTTTAATAAAAGTTTGAAAAAATTATGATTTTCCTTTCATTCTTCTTAATATACAAAAATGAAATCAACTTTTCGTTGTAATTTTATAACTCAACTCTATCCAAACCAAATGTTTAAGCTTTGTTCGGATCATTTAGTAGATGGTTCATGTGAAGTTTGCTCAAAATCGGTCAAGCGGTTCTTCATTTCTCACATTTTTTGTAAAAAATTAATAAGTATTTATTTCGAGTTTATGAAATCTATGGAAATTTTTTATATTTACATATTACAATATGTAAACATAAAAAATTTCCACATATTGTATAAACTCTAAAAAAAATGTTTGTCTTTATGTCCTTTATGGAGTAGTAAACTATGCTTTTGATCATGTTATGATTTTTAGCAAAGTTCTTACGCATGAGCCGTAGAAAGTTTCTAAGTTGCTATGGCCGATTTCCGACAGAAAAATTACTCTTAATACGTTAAATCGCAAATAGTGCATTTGATCATGCTATGATCTTGAACAAAGTTATTGCGCATGGGTCGACGGAGGTTTCTAAATTGGTGCGATTAATTTCGATTAAGTAGATGAATTATGTGAAAATCGGTCAAGCGGTTCTTCATTTCTCACATTTATTGTAAAAAATTAATAAGTATTTATTTCGAGTTTATGAAATCTATGGAAATTTTTTATATTTACATATTACAATATGTAAACATAAAAAATTTCCACATATTGTATAAACTCTAAAAAAAATGTTTGTCTTTATGTCCTTTATGGAGTAGTAAACTATGCTTTTGATCATATTATGATCTTTAGCAAAGTTCTTACGCATGAGCCGTAGAAAGTTTCTAAGTTGCTATGGCCGATTTCCGACAGAAAAATTACTCTTAATACGTTAAATCGCAAATAGTGCATTTGATCATGCTATGATCTTGAACAAAGTTATTGCGCATGGGTCGACGGAGGTTTCTAAATTGGTGCGATTAATTTCGATTAAGTAGATGAATTATGTGAAAATCAGTCAAGTGGTTCTTCATTTATCACATTTTTTGTTAAAAATTAATAAGTATTTATTTCGAGTTTATGAAATCTATGGAAATTTTTTATATTAACATGTCATTATACAGTATATAAATATAAAAAATTTCCACATATTATATAAACTCTAAAATGAATATTTGTCTTTATGTCCTTTATGGAATAGTAAACTATGTATTTGATCATGTCATGCTCTTTAGCAAAGTTCTTGCGCTTGAGCCGACAAAGGTTTCTAAGTTGCTAAGACCAATTTCCGACAGAAAAATTACTCTAAATGAGTAAAATCGTAAACAGTGCATTTTATCATGCTATGATCATTAACAAAATTATTGCCCGTGAGTCGACGAAAGTTTCTAAGTTGGTGCGATTAATTTATGTAAGGTTTGCTCAAAATCGGTCCAGCAGTTCTTCATTTATCACATTTTTTGTAAAAAATTGATAAGTATTTATTTCGAGTTTATGAAATCTATGGAAATTTTTTATATTTACATGTTATTATACAATATGTCAATATGAAAAATTTCCACATATTGTATAAACTCTAAAATAAATGTTTGTCTTTATGTCCTCTATGGAATAGTAAACTATGCATTTGATCGTGTTATGATCTTTAGCAAAGTTTTTGCGCATGAGCCGACAAAGGTTTCTATGTTGCTGTGACCAATTTCCGACAGAAAAATTACTCTAAATGAGTAAAATCTATGATCATGCTATGATCATTAACAAAATTATTGCCCGTGAGTCGACGAAAGTTTCTAAGTTGGTGCGATTAATTTCGAGTTAGTAGATGATTTATGTAAGGTTTGCTCAAAATCGGTCCAGCAGTTCTTCATTTATCACATTTTTTGTAAAAAATTAATAAGTATTTATTTCGAGTTTATGAAATCTATGGAAATTTTTTATATTATTATACAATATGTAAATATAAAAAATTTCCACATATTGTATAAACTCTAAAATGAATATTTGTCTTTATGTCCTTTATAGAATAGTAAACTATACATTTGATCATGTTATGATCTTTAGCAAAGTTTTTACGCATGAGCCAACGTAGGTTTCTAAGTTGGTGCGACTAATTTTGATTTAGTAGATGATTTATGTAAGGTTTGCTTAAAAATCGGTCAAGCGGTTCTATAAGTATTTATTTCGAGTTTATGAAATCTATGGAAATTTTTTATATTTTATATTGTACTCTAAAGTGAATATTTGTCTTTATATCCTTTATGGTAAACTTTGCATTTGATCATGTTATGATCTTTAGCAAAGTTTTTGCGCATGAGCCGAAGTAGGTTTCTAAGTTGGTATAACCGATTTCCGACAGAAGAATTACTCTAAATGAGTTAAATCGTAAACAGTGCATTTGATCATGTTGTAAGTAGGTGCGATTAATTTCCGATAGATGGCTTCACAGAAAATGACATAAAATGAATTGAATCGTTTACTATGCATTTGCTCATGTGTTAGTCGGACAAAATCAATAAAATAATTTAAACTTAATTGGATATTTGTGTAATGTCTTTCCTTCAAATTTATAGCGCCCGTATGGTACAGCTAGTATCCAATAAAAATATCGTTATGAGTGTTCCAAATAAAATTTGTGATTGTATTAAGTTAAATTAAAAAAATAAAATTTAATGAATAATTGTATAAAGTCATTTGACATAAAAATGGAATTACGATTTAGAACTTAGTGAACTTTATATGAGTTAAGCTTTGCATAGATTTTGGCTCTATGTACAAAAGTACCAGATCATTAACCACACGTTTTCCAAAGAGTCTTGCTCCGTATGAAAATGTTTTAAATTAATTTTGTTGCAACTTCCCATTATTAACGAAAATAATTACGTTCCACCCTCGTATTTAATTTAGTTTTTCCTTGGCTATTTTTATTCAATTTCCATGTATTTGCTTATTTTTCCTCATTGCGTGTCCTTTAGGCTTACGATAAATAAATATTGTTCAACATCACAAAATATTTACTTACATACATACATATGTATTTGTTTTGTTAACAATATTTCTATTTAATTTATAGCAAAATTACAATAACTATAATAAAAAACGTAAATAACAGAAATAACTAAATTTCTCTAAAATAGCCCCCACTCCCACCCTGTCGAAAAAGGACAATATAAACCTAAACTATGGCTAAACTAAAGCATTTGTTCCCCTTTTAAGTCTCGCTTTCAACAATTTTATTAGTTTTTCTGGCAACATGCATAAACATGCATGGAAAGTATTTGGTAAAAAAAATCTATAGCTCTGGGGAATTTTCGGCATCACAATGTCAATTTGATTGAAACATCAAATATATCCACATATCCACCAGCTGCAACCCATTACCTAACCCAAACAGTGAAAAAAGGCCTTGGCAAAAGCTTTTGCTATAAACAGATAAATAAACAAATTTTGTTTTTTTACCCTCATTCTGTTGATGTAATAAATATGCAATAAAAAACCAAAAATAAACAAGTACAAAAGCATATGTCGATCAAGACCGACTATACTGTCACAAAAAAAAGACATTTTTGAAAAATTTCCTATAAAAATAAGAAATTTTTGAAAAATTTCTTATAAAAATAAGAAATTTTTGAAAAATTTCTTATAAAAATAAGAAATTTTTGAAAAATTTCTTATAAAAATAAGAAATTTTTGAAAAATTTCTTATAAAAATAAGAAATTTTTGAAAAATTTCCTATAAAAATAAGAAATTTTTGAAAAATTTCCTATAAAAATAAGAAATTTTTGAAAAATTTCCTATAAAAATAAGAAATTTTTGAAAAATTTCTTATAAAAATAAGGAATTTTTGAAAAATTTCCTATAAAAATAAGGAATTTTTGAAAAATTTCCTATAAAAATAAGAAATTTTTGAAAAATTTCCTATAAAAATAAGAAATTTTTGAAAAATTTCCTATAAAAATAAGAAAATTTCTTATAAAAATAAGAAATTTTCTTTCAAAACAAGAAATTTTTAAAAAAAATTCCTATAAAAATAAAAAATTTTTTGAAAAATTTCCTATAAAATTTGAAAAATTTCCTATAAAAATAATAAATTTTTGAAAAATTTCCTATAAAAATAAGAAATTTTTGAAAAATTTCCTATTAAAAAAGAAATTTTTGAAAAGTTTCGTATAAAAATAAGAAATTTTTGAAAAATTTCCTATAAAAATAAGAAATTTTAAAAATTTTCCTATAAAAATAAGTAATTTTTGAAAAATTTCCTATAAAAATAAGAATTTTTTTAAAAATTTCCTATAAGAATAAGAAACTTTTGAAAAAATTCTAATAAAAATAAGAAATTTTTGAAAAATTTCTCATCGAAATATGAAATTTTTGAAAAATTTTGAATTTGAATTTGAATTGAAAAATTTTTGAAAAATAAGAAAATTTTAAAAATTTCCTATAAAAATTTTTTTAAAAAATTCGTATAAGAATAAGAAATTTTTGAAAAATTTCTTATAAAAATAAGAAATTTTTGAAAAAAGTCCTAAAAACATAAAAAAAAAATTGGAAAAATTCGTATTAAAATAAGAAATTTTTGAAAATTTGAAAATTTCTTATAAAATTATGAAATTATTATATATGAAATTTTTGAAAAATTTCCTATCAAAATAAAAAATTTTTGAAAAAATTCGTATAAAAATAAAAAATTTTTGAAAAAAAATCTTATAAAAGTAAGAAATTTTTGAAAAATTTCTTATAAAATTATGAAATTTTTGAAAAATTTCCTATAAAAATAAGAAATTTTTGAAAAATTTCCTATAAAAATAAGAAATTTTTGAAAAATTTCCTATAAAAATAAGAAATTTTTGAAAAATTTCCTATAAACAATTTTTGAAAAAATTCGTATAAGAACAAGAAATTTTTGAAAAATTTCTTATAGAAATAAGAAATTTTTGAAAAAAGTCGTAAAAAAATAAAAAAAAATTGAAAAAATTCGTATAAAAATAAGAAATTTTTGAAAATTTGAAAATTTCTGAAAATTTCTTATAAAATTATGAAATTTTTGAAAAATTTCCTATAAAAACAAGAAATTTTTGAAAAATTTCCTTAAAAATAAGAAATTTTTGAAAATTTCCTTAAAAATGAGAAATTTTTGAAAAATCTCTTTTAAAAATAAAAAAATTTTGAAAAATTTCCTATAAAATAATAAATTTTTGAAAAATGTCCTATAAAACTAGAAATACTAATTTTTGTAAAATTTCCTTTAGAAAAAAATAATGTAGGGTGTATCAAAAAAATACTATGCAACATCTGTCTGTCTGTTTGTTGATTGTGGATATTGAGAACATATTTTACGTACCTTGAAATCAACCGGAGTAATAAATTGAAATACAAAGGCGCACAAGAGGGGAGTGTCTAGTAAATAAACAATAAAATAAGAGTAAAAAAAGCTAAATTTAATTTGATTTTCTTCTTTTTTACCACGAATGGAGAATAAAACAAAATAATTTATTTTGCATAGACAAAATAAATGGATTTTATCGATTTTGTATCCATCAAAGGGAGAAAAGATTAAAAATTATAAACAAAATATTGGACAAGACATAAAGTAATAATCCCTATAAAAGAAGCCAATAGAGGCTTAAATATGTTTGAAATATTTTAATAACCTTTTTCAGACACAGGGGAACTGACTTGTTCAAATAGATTTAAGGGGTTGTCAATTTCCACAAGATATGACATGGAATGACTGGTTAAGACTGGTCTAGCAGAAGATGTCAATGGTGAGGCTCTTAGAAAAAATTGAATATGTCAAAAAGGTAAATTTGTTATATGAGTGGTAATTTTGACAATGATTTAGTCAATGTTTTTATACTACAAAATTTTTTTATTATTATAAAATTTTTTTATTTTAGAAACATTTCTAAATTTTTTTTATAGGAAATTTTTCAAAAAAATAAAAAGTATTTTTATTTTTATAGGAAATTTTTTAAAAATTTCTTATTTTTACAGGAAATTTTTCCAAAATTTCTTATTTTTATAGGAAATTTTTCAAAAATTTCTTATTTTTATAGGAAATTTTTCAAAAATTTCTTATTTTTATAGGAAATTTTTCAAAAATTTCTTATTTTTATAGGAAATTTTTCAAAAATTTCTTATTTTTATAGGAAATTTTTCAAAAATTTCTTATTTTTATAGGAAATTTTTCAAAAATTTCTTATTTTTATAGGAAATTTTTCAAAAATTTCTTATTTTTATAGGAAATTTTTCAAAAATTTCTTATTTTTATAGGAAATTTTTCAAAAATTTCTTATTTTTATAGGAAATTTTTCAAAAATTTCTTATTTTTATGGGAAATTTTTCAAAAATTTCTTATTTTTATAGGAAATTTTTCAAAAATTTCTTATTTTTATAGGAAATTTTTCAAAAATTTCTTATTTTTATAGGAAATTTTTCAAAAATTTCTTATTTTTATAGGAAATTTTTAAAAAATTTCTTATTTTTATAGGAAACTTTTCAAAAATTTCTTATTGTTATAGGAAATTTTTCAAAAATGTCTTATTTTTATAGGAAATTTTTCAAAAATTTCTATTTTTATATGAAATTTTTCAAAAATTTTCTATTTTTATATGAAATTTTTCAAAAATTTCTTATTTTTATAGGAAATTTTTCAAAAATTTCTTATTTTTATAGGAAATTTTTTAAAAATGTACTATTTTTATAGGTAAATTTTCAAAAATTTCTTATCTTTATAGGAAATTTTTCAAAAAAATTTTATTTTTATAGGAAATTTTTTAAAAATTTCTTATTTCTGTAGGAAATTTTTCAAAATTTTCTTATTTTTATAGCAAATTTTTTAAAAATTTCTTATTTTTATGGGAAATTTTTCAAAAAATTCTTATTTTTATAAGAAATTTTTCAACAATTTCTTATTTTTATAGGAAATTTTTCAATAATTTCTTATTTTAATAGGAAATTTTTCAAAAATTTCTTATTTCTATAGGAAATTTTTAAAAAATTTCTTGTATTTATAGGAAATTTATCAAAAATTTCTTATTTTTATGGGAAATTTTTCAAAATTTTCTTATTTTTATAGGAAATTTTCAACAATTTCCTATTGTTATAAGAAATTTTTCAACAATTTCTTTTTTTTATAGGAAATTTTTCAAAAATTTCATATTTTTAAAGGAAAATTTTTAAAAGATTCTTATTTTTCTAAAGAAAATTTTTTAAAAATTTCTTATTTTCATAAGAAATTTTTAAAAAGTAGTATAACATTTTGGTATAAAGTTCTTCAACATTTTCTTAGTTTAATATGACATTTGGTAGAAAATTCTTTATATAAACATTTTTATATTGAATATGTTTTTCTTTTTTGTATGAATTTATATTTGCTTTAATACCATTAGTTTTAGCATTTTCTTAGTTATTTACAAGTTTTTCATTCACTGCAGTAAAATATTTATTAGATATTAATTTTTATAGTTCATATTTCATTTTCTCCCCTTTTGCGAAAATTCAAAGTTATTAAAAGAAGAAAGCGAAGCGCTTCTATAACAAGTCATAACTAATTTAGAAATTCATTTATATTAAATTGAGTTCATTTTTATTCCATTTCTTTTGAGCAATTGCCAATATTTTATAACATTTTACTGAGCTATTTCCCTAAGCTTATAAGAAGATTTATTAATAAGTACACTAAGGAAAATAATTATAGGTAAATATATTTATATTAAACTACTATTTGATATTTCATTTAAATATGAACTGTTATACTAACATTATTCCCGTGAAAAAACTGTTATTTTAACACTTTTTCTATAGAAAAACTTTTATACTAACACTTTCTCTATAGAAAAGTTGTTGAAAAAGTGTTTTTCTATAGAAAAACTGTTATACTAACACTTATTCTATAGAAAAACTGTTATACTAACACTTTTTCTATAGAAAAACTGTTATACTAACACTTTTTCTATAGAAAAACTGTTATACTAACACTTTTTCTACAGAAAAACTGTTATACTAACACTTTTTCTAAATAGAAACTGTTATACTAATGTTTTTCTATAGCAAAACTGTTATACTAACACTTTTTCTATAGAATAACTGTTATACTAACACTTTTTCTATAAAAAAAACTGTTATACTAACACTTTTTCTATAGAAAAACTGTTATACTAACACTTTTTCTATAGAAAAACTGTTATACTAACACTTTTTCTATAGAAAAACTGTTATACTAACACTTTTTCTATAGAAAAACTGTTATACTAACACTTTTTCTATAGAAAAACTGTTATACTAACACTTTTTCTATAGAAAAACTGTTATACTAACACTTTTTCTATAGAAAAACTGTTATACTAACACTTTTTCTATAGAAAAAAACAGTTATACTAACACTTTTTCTATAGAAAAACTGTTATACTAACACTTTTTCTATAGAAAAACTGTTATACTAACACTTTTTCTATGGAAAAACTGTTATACTAACACTTTTTCTATAGAAAAACTGTTATACTAACACTTTTTCTATAGAAAAACTGTTAAACTAACACTTTTTCTATAGAAAAACAGTTATACTAACACCTTTTCTATAGAAAAACTGTTATACTAACACTTTTTCTATAGAAAAACTGTTATACCAACACTTTTTCTATAGAAAAACTGTTATACTAACACTTTTTCTATAGAAAAACTGTTATACTAACACTTTTTTTATAGAAAAACTGTTATACTAACACTTTCTTTTCATAGAAAAACTGTTATACTAACACTTTATCTACAGAAAAAACCGTTATACTAACACTTTTTCTATAAAAAAACTGTTATACTGACACTTTTTCTATAGAAGAAACTGTTATACACACACTTTTTCTATAGAAAAACTGTTATACACACACTTTTTCTATAGAAAAACTGTTATACAAACACTTTCTATAGAAAAACTGTTATACAAACACTTTCTATAGAAAAACTTTAATACTTACACTTTTTCTATAGAAAAACTGTTATACTGACACTTTTTTTATAGAAAAACTGTTATACTAACACTTTTTCTATAGAAAAACTGTTATACTAACACGTTTTCTATAGAAAAACTGTTAAACTAACACTTTTTCTATAGAAAAACTGTTATACTTATATTTTTTCTATACAAAAACTGTAATGCTGTAACTTTTTCTATAAAAAAAGGTGTTATACTAACACTTTTTCTATAGAAAAACTGTTATACTAACACTTTTTCTGTGGAAAAACTGTTATACTAACACTTTTTCTATAGAAAAACTGTTATACTAACACTTTTTCTATAGAAAAACTGTTATACAAACGGTTTTTCTATAGAAAAACTGTAATAATAACACATTTTCTACAGAAAAACTGTTATACTAAAACTTTTTCCAAATATAAACTGTTATACTAACATTTTTCTATAGCAAAACTGTTATACTAACACTTTTCTATAGAAAAACTGTTATACTAACACTTTTTCTATAGTAAAACTGTTATACTAACACTGTTTCTGTAGAAAAACTGTTATACTAACACTTTTTCTGTAGAAAAACTGTTGCACTAACACTTTTTCTGTAGAAAAAAACTGTTATACAAACACTTTTTTCTATAGAAAAACTATTATAATAACACATTTTCTATAGAAAAACTGTTATACTAACACTTTGTTAATAGAAAAACTGTTATACTTACACTTTTCTATAGAAAAACTGTTATACTAACTCTTTTTCTATAGAACAACTGTTATACTAACTCTTTTTCTATAGAAAAGCTGTTATACCAACACTTTTTTATAGAAAAACTGTTATACTAACACTTTTTCTATAAAAAAAACTGTTATACTTACACTTTTTCTATAGAAAAACTGTTATACTAACACTATTTCTATAGAAAAACTGTTATACTAACACTTTTTCTATAGAAAAACTGTTATACTAACACTTTTTCTATAGAAAAACTGTTATACTAACACTTTTTCTATAGAAAAACTGTTATACTAACACTTGTTCTGTAGAAAAACTGTTATTATAAAACTTTTTCTATAGAAAGACTGTTGTACAAACCCTTTTTTATAGAAAAATTGTTTCTTTAGGGAAAGTGTTATACTAACACTTCTGGTCAGATATCTCTGAAATTGTTGGTTAAGTATTTTCTCAAATGGATCCGTGAAAGCACAACACATATATCATATGAGTAATTTGGCAATCTCAAATCTAATAGATATACCACATTACCTGCACTTTCTCTAATATTAAGTCCATTTATTGCAATATCACTTATACGTATCGCAAAATTTTTGAAATTTTGCAAAGGTCATAATTTGGTTTTACAATGTTTCTGCTTCATTAATATCCCAAACAAAAACTCCATTGTTATTTATAAATATTTATGAATATATTTTGTAAAATTTTTAATTAAATAAACTGAAATTTATATTAATTAAGTTCGAAAAACAAAAGCATGTTCGAAACCAAACAAAGCCTGAACTTACCAAAAATAAAACAAACAAAATTAAACTTAAAGTAACACACAAAATTATTAATAAATACCAAAAAATGTAACAGCTAAAAATTTGTTTATATGATTTTTAAAAAAATATAAAAAATCCAAAACCGCAATCAAGTAATAAAAAATGACCTTGACAGCATGTTTTCTCACTTACAGAAACAGGAAACCAAAAAAAAACGAGAAGAAAATAAATTTCATATTTTAAACACTTTCATGTTTGTAACAACCACTTTTTTCGTTTTTGCCAAAAAAAAATCATAAACAAATTTTCTCATTTTTTCGAATATAAATTTTAAAAAACGAAATTGCGTTTGCATAATCTCTGACTCTCGTGTATTCAAGCTTAATAGAATTTTTGCCATGCAGGAAAATTTCCTTTTAACACGATTTTTTTCCTGGTTTTCTGTTTGAAGTAGAAGTGAAATAAATTTCCTTTATACGTATGTATGATTTGCACGTTTTTTAACTTAACATGGTTCAGTGACTTGTATCTTTCCAAAAGCATAAGTAAACCAATGACTGTCATATCTATTTTTTTTTATAATACTCCCATTCATGTGGAGGCATGTGTTTATTTCTTATAGATAAATTTCGCTTTTATGTCTTAAATTAAAAGGAAATAGATGAAATGAATGAAAATTGCTTTAAGGTATTCATTCATTCTCTTCATATATAAAATCCTTAAACCCTCTAAACCTGTCTATCGCGCTTTTGAAAGAGTTGAGGAAAAAATTGCTCCTGCCTTTTTTTAATATAAATTACCATATGTGTCACCTGTCTATATATATCGTGTTGCTAGAAGGTACTCACTCTTGCGTTTTTAAAATTTGTTCCTTAGAATTTCGAACCTTATAAATTCTTAGTAATAAAATCTTCATTTGTATGAGAAAATCTGTCTCCTCAGTTTAAACGACAATAACTGTCAAAAGAAAGTAGTTGGCCTTTTATGACTTTTTTACTTTTATTTATGATATCTATTAATAAAGGCTAAATTGCGTTTTTTGGACGTGTTAAAGCAATAGAACAGGGGCCAAATTACCGCATTCGATATCAATCGAAAACTCAGACTTTTAAGCGAATATTGTGAAGTATACTTTAGGGATGTTCAATGTTACTTCGATGCAAAAAGATTATTGAAATTTGGTATCCATTTTAATTCGTTTTTAAAAATATATTGTTCAATTAAAACTCTTTTACTATTGTTCATCTTTTGGCAAATAACTTCATAAAAATATAGTAAACTATGCATCTTTTAAATAATTTTCATTATCCTTAAAGTATGCTATACAAATGTTTTGAAAATATCTAAGATTTTGATCGATATCGAATGACGTAATTTGGCCCCAGATGGAATATACGATTCGAAATCAATTTGAATCGTATTGTAGAAATTATAGAAAATTTTATAGCATACTTTTAGGGGGTTGGAAATAGTAATATAGTAAATGATGAATTGTTCATATTAAAAATATTTTGGTATAGGATATTTTTCATTAAAAAAATTTTTCTAGAAAATTTCTCCTTATGAAAATGTTTTTGAAGAAGTTTTTTTAATATGATAATTTTTCTGAAGCAAATTTATCAAAAAAATTTTTCAATATCAAAATTTTTGTTAAGAAAAAGAAAATTTTTAATTATTTCTTTTTAATTATTTTCTTTAGAAAAATTTTGATAATTAAAAATTTTCTTTTTCTTAACAAAAATTTTTATATTGAAAAATTTTTTTGATAAATTTGCTAAAAATTAAAATTTTTCTAAAGAAAATTTTTCAATATGAAAATTTTTCTAAAGAAAATTTTTCAATATGAAATTTTTTCTAAAGAAAATTTTTCATTATGAAAATTTTTCTAAAGAAAATTTTTCAATATGAAAATTTTTCTAAAGAAAATTTTTCAATATGAAAATTTTTCTAAAGAAAATTTTTCAATATGAAAATTTTTCTAAAGAAAATTTTTCAATATGAAAATTTTTGTAAAGAAAATTTTTCAATGTGAAAATTTTTATAAAGAAAATTTTTCGATATGAAAATTTTTGTAAAGAAAACTTTTCAATATGAAAATTTTTGTAAAGAAAATTTTTCAATATGAAAATTTTTCTAAACAAAATTTTTCGATATGAAAATTGTTCAAAAGAAAACTTTTCAATATGAAAATTTTTCTAAAAAAAAATTTTCAATATGAAAATTTTTCTAAAGAAAGATTTAAAAAAAAAAAATTCAATATAAAAATTCTTCCAAAGAAAATTTTTTAATGTGAAAATTATTCTAAAAAAAAATTTCATATTGAAAATTTTAATATAAGAACTTTTCAATATAAAGAAAATTGTTCAATATGAAAATTTTTGTAAACAAAGTTTTTCTTTTTAAAAAGTGTTAGTGCATTAAACATTTTTCTATAGAAAAAGTGTTGGTATAACAGTTTTTCTGTAGAAAATTGTTGGTATAACAGTTTCTCTATAGAAAAAGTGTTGGTATAACAGTTTTTCTATAGAAAAGGTGTTGGTATAACAGTTTTTCTATAGAAAAAGTGTTGGTATAACAGTTTTTCTATAGAAAAAGTGTTGTTATAACAGATTTTCTATAGAAAAAGTGTTAGTATAACGGTTTTTCTAAACAAAAAGTGCTAGTATAACGGTTTTTCTAAAGAAAAAGTGTTAGCATAACAGTTTTTGTATAGAAAAAGTGTTGGTATAACAGTTTTTGTATAGAAAAAGTGTTGGTATAACAGTTTTCCTATAGAAAAGGTGTTGCTTTAACGGGTTTTCTATAGAAAAAGTGTTGGTATAACAGTTTTTGTATAGAAAAAGTGTTGGTATAACAGTTTTTCTATAGAAAAAGTGTTGCTATAACGGTTTTTCTATAGGAAAAGTGTTGGAATAACAGTTTTTCTATAGAAAAGAAGTTGGTACAACAGTTTGTCTATAGAAAACCTGTGGGTATAATAGTTTTTCTATAGAAAAAGTGTTCGTATAACAGTTTTATTATAGAAAAAGTGTTAGTACAACAATTTTTCTATAAAAAAAGTGTTAGTATAACAGTTTTTCTTTAGAAAAAGAGTTAGTATAAAGTTTTTCTTTAGAAAAAGTGTTAGTATATAGTTTTTCTATAAAAAAAGTGTTAGTATAAAGTTTTTCTATAGGAATACTGTTCTTATGATAGTTTTTTCTATAAAAAAAGTGTCAGTATAACAAGTTTTCTATAGAAAAAGTGTTAGTATAAAGTTATTATAACAGTTTTTTTATAGAAAAAGTGTTAGTTTAACAGTTTTTCTATAGGAAAAGTGTTATTATAACAGTTTTTCTATAGAAAAAGTCTTAGTATAACAGTTTTTCTGTTGAAAAAGTGTTAGTATAACAGTTTTTCTATAGGAAAAATGTTAGTATAACAGTTTTTCTATAGAAAAATAGTTAGTATAACAGTTTTCTATAGAAAAAGTGTAAGTATAACCGTTTTTCTATAGAAAAAGTGTTAGTTTAACAGTTGTATTATAGAAAAAGTATTAGTATAACAGTTTTACTATAGAAAAAGTGTTAGCTTAACAGTTTTTCTTTAGAAATTTTTTCAATATAAAAATTTTTATAAAGAAAATTTTTCAATATAAAAATTATACCAATTGTTTATTTTCAGAGATATTTTAGTTCAAACCCACTGTGCGACTCAAAGAAATTAAAATTACACAAATGACTGATACATTCAAAAGCCAAGTTTTTAACTAAAACTTTCAAAACTAACTTTCATTCTAAAAAGTGAATATTTTTTGTATATATATTGTCCTTCTTGGTCAGCTATTTAAGACTATTTATCTTTAACAGGTCCTAGCTTTACACATAATGTTTCTTAACTTATATCCCATAGATGTAGGTCTTATATTTTACTCCTTTATTTATTTAGTCTGACAAGTATTTAGTTGTAGTTTTGTTTATTTTTCCTGGTTTTTTGCTTGGTTATGCACATCCTTTTATTGATATGCGCTATAGCTGAAAACTTAGGTTAATTAGAGGTTTTGTAACAATTTAAAATAACACTTATTAAGGTTTTATTATATAGGGCGAAATAGTTAAATCATACAAAGCCTAAATACTGGTTGTGGGTATTGTTTTCAAAGACCTAGTCTTAAAATGTAGCTCCTTTGCCACAAGCCCCACATTTATGTAGTTGTTCTTAAATTCGTTTTAGCTTCATCATCCTTTATTCCTTTTATTGGTTTATTTTCAAAGTTCAGTGTGTCTTTAAGTGCAGGTTTGTTTAACTTTTTTATCTACATTAATTCAAATTGTCCTGTTTTTACCTCCTGTTTTATTAAGTTTTCTGTGTTTTTTTTATCCTGTTTTGACCAGTTTTGTTTAAGGTGTTTTATATTTGTTTTTGTTTTTTTGTAACTTTAAGTCCTTTGTTTGCTTTTGTCCCTATTGTTAAGGATAATAAATAATGTTCTTGTTTTATAGGATTTTTTGCCCCCATCACCATGTGATAAGAAAGAGTTAAAATTAAAAGTGAAAATGAAAACAATGAGAATAACTTTTGTAAGGATTTGAAAAAGAAGAGGAAATCTGTTGAAAGGTTTAAAAAAATCGTTGGAAAATATAGATTTTTGTTAGACAAAGGCTGTTAGTAACCAAAAATTTTTAATGGAAATTTATGGTTTTTAAAGTGAAAATCTGGCGAAAAAAAAGTGATTAGCAAATTGTGTTTGAAATACAATTTTTTAAGGAAAAACTGTTATACTAACACATTTTCGAAATATGAAAATTTTTCTACGAAACGAAATTTTTTCTAAAGAAAATTTTTCAGTATGAAAATTGTTCTAAAGAAAATTTTTCAATATGAAAATTTTTCTAAAGAAAATTTTTCCGTATGAAAATATTTCGAAAGAAAATTTTTCTAAAGAAAATTTTTCCGTATGAAAATTTTTCTAAAGAAAATTTTTCAATATGAAAATTTTTCTGAAGAAAATTTTTCCGTTTGAAAATTTTTCTAAAGACAATTTTTCAATATGAAAATTTTTCTAAAGAAAATCTTTCAATATGAAAATTTTTCTAAAGAAAATTTTTCAATATGAAAATTTATCTAAAGAAAATTTTTCAATATGAAAATTTTTCTAAAGAAAATTTTTCAATATGAAAATTTTTCTAAAGAAAATTTTTCAATATGAAAATTTTTCTAAAGAAAATTTTTCAATATGAAAATTTTTCTAAAGAAAATTTTTCAATATGAAAATTTTTCTAAAGCAAATTTTTCAATATGAAAATTTTTCTAAAGCAAATTTTTCAATATGAAAATTTTTCTAAAGAAAATTTTTCAATATGAAAATTTTTCTAAAGAAAATTTTTCAATATGAACATTTTTCTAAAGAAAATTTTTCAATATGAAAATTTTTCTAAAGAAAATTTTTCAATATGAAAACGTATTTCTATAGAAAAACTGTGATACTAACACTTTTTCTATTGAAAAACTGTTATACTAACACTTTTTCTATAGAAAAACTGTTATACTAACACTTTTTCTATAGAAAAACTGTTATACTAACACTTTTTCTATAGAAAAACTGTCATACTAACACTTTTTCTGTAGAAAAACTGTTATACTAACACTTTTTACAAAAAAAAAACCGTTATACTAACACTTTTTCTAAAGAAAAACTGTTATTCTAACACTTCTTCCAAAGAAAAACTGTTATACTAACTCTTTTTCCAATGGATAACTGTCATACTAACATTTTTTTCAAAGAAAAACTGTTATACTAACACTTTTTCCAGAGAAAAACTGTTTTTTTTTTCAAGAAAAGCTGTTTTACTTACACTTTTTCTATGGAAAAACTGTTATACTTACATTTTTTTTATAGAAAAACTGTTAAACCAACAATATTTGCTATATAAAAATTTACATTTTTTTCTACAGAAAAACTTTTATTCCAACAGTTTTTCTATAGAAAAACTATTATATTAACACATTTTTTTGTTTTTACGGAGAGAATTAAACAAAATGGGAATTTTGAGTTCAAAAATTTGTTCAAACTTTGTTTTCAAAAAAATCAACTTTCACATTTTATTTGACATAAATTACAATTTTATCATTTCTTAAGTTTTCATTTGAATCGTTAGTTTTTGCCCCCTTAAGATAAAAGTTTATGATTTCAATTTCACAAATTCTTTGTACGAATTTTCTCCTATAACTTCAACAAAAATTTTTAAGTTTTCATGGCTCAAGATTTTCCTAATATGGATTTCCTTAAATGTTCTTAAGCTTAAGAAAGAAATCAAAAGTAAAGAAAGTAGAACGAAAATTTGACACCGAAAATCATGAAGCAAATGAAAGAAAAAACTTTTCGTATATAAGAAACTTTTGCTACTTCCGTATTTCTTTTTATTTCCTATTTCATCCATAAACAAGAAGCCAAAATATTGTTTAAGAAAATGCAAAGAAATTCATAAAATTCTATACAGAAGAAGAAAGTAAATATGGAAAATGTCTACAATAAAAACGGGTATGTTTGTTTAGGAACAGTAAAGGAAATAATTATAGGGACACTGATTAAACAGGTTGGAAAAAGTAGGAGAAAATTTTAAATATTTACATTTGACTAGCTCTCATTATTTACTTTTGTCGTTGTGCTTAGGTGGCTATATGATATTTTCTTACAACTTTTCTTCATATTCTGCCAGTAAATATTTACTTTACTGCTGTAAATATTTCGCACCATATGTTACTACGATATCCCCTCCAGCAGATTTTAGATGAAGGAAAAAGGTAAAATGTTCAAAGAAACGTGTTTTCTTTAAAGAAATACTTTTATTTTTCATATTTACTATTACTGCCGCACAATGGGGCAATAAAGAAATGCTTTTATTTTTCATATTTATTTTAACTGCCGCACAATGGGGCAATAATGTGGGTACACTATTATAATAGAACTCTTACTTTAACTGTTACTTTTCCTAAATAAAAACATCCATACTAACACTTAATTCATAGAAAAACCTTTTATACAAAAACTGTTATACTAACACTTTTTCTATAAAAAAAACTGTTATACTAAAACTTTTTCTATAGAAAAACTCTTAAACTAAGACTATTTACATATATAGAAAACTGTTATATTCAAATTGTTCTAGTGAAAAGTAGTTGTACTCATACTATTCTTATAGTAAACTGTTATACTAATACTTTTTACACAGAAAAGCTGTTGTACTGACACTTTATATATGTTTAACTTTTATAAATATTTAAACATTCTCCTTTACAATCTAACAAAATGTCATATATTTTTTTGCTTAACACAAATTCCGTTATAACTCTCCCCTTAACGCATTTTCCCCATTAAATACTTAAGCTAACATTTTTTCCTAATGCCACAAACATAAAAATTCATCAAAACAATATTTATTTTTCAATCCAATTAAAAAGCTATGTTATAAATTTTTATTCAAAAAATAAAATTTTTTCAATAAAATATTTTTATTTTCCTGAAAATTCAACAATTGTTGCCACAACATAAAAAAATTAAAGCAGATAAAATTTATTCATGGATGTTTTATTTCTTTTTCTATTTCTGTTTCCAATCCAAAATCTAATATTAACATGGTTTTTAATTTTTATGTAACATGTTTTTGCCATCAAAACTTCATGTGTTTTTCTATGCTACGTATTTATAGGTACATATAACAATTTTCAAAGTTTAATTAAACATTTTTATGGTTGCAACATGGATTTTCATATGTTTAAATATATTGTGGTATCTGTCAGGGGTATCTGTGTACATGTAACTGTTTGTGTGTATTTACACATGCATGATATCCAGCTGGGAAACTCATTAGGAAATTGGAGGGATTAAAGGTTTGTAAAAGGAAAGATAATTTTTTAATATAACAAAACATAAAAAAAAATTCTATAGAAAAAGTGTTAATATAACAGTTTTTCTGTAGAAAAAGTGTTAGTATAACAGTTTTTCTATAGAAAAAGTGTTAGTATAACAGTTTTTCTATGGAAAAAGTGTTAGTATAACAGTTTTTCTATAGAAAAAGTGTTAGTATAACAGTTTTTCTATAGAAAAAGTGTTAGTATAACAGCTTTTCTATAGAAAAAGTGTTAGTATAAAAGTTTTTCTATAGAAAAAGTGTTAGTATAACAGTTTTTCTATAGAAAAAGTGTTAGTATAACAGTTTTTCTATAGAAAAAGTGTTAGTAAAACAGTTTTTCTATAGAAAAAGTGTTAGTATAACAGTTTTTCTATAGAAAAAGTGTTAGTATAACAGTTTTTCTATAGAAAAAGTGTTAGTGTAACAGTTTTTCTATAGAAAAAGTGTTAGTGTAACAGTTTTTCTATAGAAAAAGTGTTAGTGTAACAGTTTTTCTATAGAAAAAGTGTTAGTATAACAGCTTTTCTATAGAAAAAGTGTTAGTATAACAGTTTTTTCTATAGAAAAAGTGTTAGTATAACAGTTTTTCTATAGAAAAAGTGTTAGTATAACAGTTTTTCTACAGAAAAAGTATTAGTATAAAAGTTTTTCTATAGAAAAAGTGTTAGTATAACAGTTTTTCTATAGAAAAAGTGTTAGTATAACAGCTTTTCTATAGAAAAAGTGTTAGTATAACAGTTTTTCTATAGAAAAAGTGTTAGTATAACAGCTTTTCTATAGAAACAGTGTTAGTATAACAGTTTTTCTATAGAAAAAGTGTTAGTATAACAGTTTTTCTATATCAAAAGTGTGAGTATACCAGAATTTCTATAGGAAAAGTGTGAGCATATGCATTTTCTATAGAAAAAGTGTTAGTATAACACTTTTTCTTCAGAAAAAGTGTTATTATAACAGTTTTTCTTTAGAAAAGGTGTTAGTATAACATTTTTTCTGTAGAAAAAGTGTTAGTATAACAGTTTTTCTATAGAAAAAGTGTTAGTATAACAGTTTTTCTATAGAAAAAGTGTTAGTATAACAGTTTTTCTATAGAAAAAGTATTAGTATAACAGTTTTTCTATAGAAAAAGTGTTAGTATAACAGTTTTTCTATAGAAAAAGTGTTAGTATAACAGTTTTTCTATAGAAAAAGTGTTAGTATAACAGTTTTTCTATAGAAAAAGTGTTAGTATAACAGTTTTTCTATAGAAAAAGTGTTAGTATAACAGTTTTTCTATAGAAAAAGTGTTAGTATAACAGTTTTTCTATAGAAAAAGTGTTAGTATAACAGTTTTTCTATAGAAAAAGTGTTAGTATAACAGTTTTTCTATAGAAAAAGTGTTAGTATAACAGTTTTTCTATAGAAAAAGTGTTAGTATAACAGTTTTTCTATAGAAAAAGTGTTAGTATAAAAGTTTTTCTATAGAAGAAGTGTTAGTATAACAGTTTCCTATAGAAAAAGTGTTAGCATAACAGTTTTTCTATAGAAAAAGTGTTAGTATAACAGATTTTCTATAGAAAAAGTGTTAGTATAACAGTTTTTCTATAGAAAAAGTGTTAGTATAACAGTTTTTTATAGAATAAGTGTTAGTATAAAAGTTTTTCTATAGAAAAAGTGTTAGTATAACAGTTTTTCTATAGAAAAAGTGTTAGTATAACAGTTTTTCTATAGAAAAAGTGTTAGTATAATAGTTTTTCTATAGAAAAAGTGTTAGTATAATAGTTTTTCTATAAAAAAAAGTGTGAGAATAACAGTTTTTCTATAGAAAAAGTGTGAGTATAACAGTTTTTCTTTAGAAAAAGTGTGAGTATAACAAGTTTTCTATAGAAAAAGTGTGAGCATAACAGTTCTTCTGTGGAAAAAGTCGTAGTATAACAGTTTTTTTATAGAAAAAATATTAGTGTAACAGTTTTTATATAGAAAATGTGTTAGTTTAACAGCTTTTCTATAGAAAAAGTGTTGGCATAACAGTTTTTCTATAGAAAAAGTGTTTGTATAACAGTTTTCTATAAAAAATGTGTATGACAGTTTTCTATATAAGTGTTAGTATTATTTTTCTTAGATAACTGTGATAGTAGCTTATTCCATTATATTGAAACCAAAAACTATTATACTAACACAATTGTTACCATTTGCATTGTCCTCATACCCCTATTATTGTTTTAATTTATTTATATGTATTAGAAAGTATGTGAATGTGTGTGTGTGTGTGTGTGTGAATACTTGCTTGTGGGCAAAAACATAAATATTACAATTATCCTGGCCATTGAATATTGGCCGTAACATACTTTCGTCTCATTATTAGAATTTATTGCCCAGTTTCATTGCATTTTATATTTAAAAGCAGCCACGAGCAATAGCATCAGCTACAGTATCAATGAAAAATGCTTAAATATTCTTAGTGCTACTGCTACAAAAGTAGCAGAAAATAGCAAATTTCCACCTCAAGCTTTAAGTATTTAAATGCTTAAAAATGATTCCTTTATTTAAACAGTATTTGAGAAAAATGAAAGAAAATTGAGTGAAAAGAAAAACGTTTTCTAACTTTTTAGCAGATGTTTAGGTACTTATAAGGTTTTTCACAATGTGATCCTTGTTCAAGGATTCTCTTATGCATGTGAATGTGGTAATAGTCATTTTCTTTTTTATTTGGGGTTTATTCTAAAAAAAAACATAAAATTGGTGGTTTAATGAACTTTTCTGGCATTGAGTGGATTTACCTTAAGAAAAAAAAACCAACAGAAACATTAAAAGTTAAAATTATTTGTGGTTTTTTTAAGAAAAAAAAAAAAAAACAAACAAAAAATTTGGCATGAAAATATTTTAGGAATTTCAAGAGGTAAATGCAGGAATTGTATAAGAATTGGAACAAGATATTTTTAAATTGTGGCCAGATTATGAGATAAATAAAGTGTAAATAAAAATTTGAGGTTTATTAGTTTATGAAGGACTTTTTCATAGGAGTAGCACTTTTTCATAGGAGTATTTTCTTTTCATAGGAGTATTATTCTTTATCTTTATCGAATATTATAGTAAAAATTTATATCGAAAATTTTTCAATAGAAAATTTTCGATATAAAATTTTTCTATAGAAAATTTTCGATATAAAATTTTTTTATTGAAAATTTTCGATATAAAATTTTTCTATTGAAAATTTTCGATATAAAATTTTTCTATAGAAAATTTTCGATAGAAAGTTTTCGATAAAAAATTTTCGATAGAAAACTTTTCATATAAAATTATTGTTATAAAATTTTTGTTAAGATATAAAATTTTTCTACAGAAAATTTTCAATAGAAAATTTCGATATAAAATGTTTCAATACAAAATTTTTCTATAGGAAATTTTCGATATAAAATTTTTCTATAGAAAATTTTCGCTATAAAATTTTTCTATAGAAAATTATCATCATAAAATTTTTTTATAGAAAATTTTCGGCATAAAATTTTTCTATAAGAAAATTTTCGATATAAAATTTTTCTATAGAAAATTTTCGATATAAAATTTTTCTATTGAAAATTTTCGATATAAAATTTTTCTATTGAAAATTTTCGATATAAAATTTTTCTATAGAAAATTTTCATTATAAAATTTTTCTACAGAAAATTTTCGATAGAAAGTTTTCGATAAAAAATTTTCGATAGAAAACTTTTCATATAAAATTTTTGTTAAGATATAAAATTTTTCTACAGAAAATTTTCAATAGAAAATTTCGATATAAAATGTTTCAATACAAAATTTTTCTGTAGGAAATTTTCGATATAAATTTTTCTATAGAAAATTTTTGCTATAAAATTTTTCTATAGAAAATTTTCGCTATAAAATTTTTCTATAGAAAATTTTCGATATAAAATTTTTTTTAAGAAAAATTTCGATATAAAATTTTTTTTTTTTAAATTTTTAAAGAAAAATTTCGATATACAATTTTTTTAAAGAAAAGTTTCGATATAAAATTTTTCTATATAAATTTTTTTTATAGAAAATTTTCTATATAAAATTTTTCTATAGAAAATTTTCGATACAAATTTTCAATATAAAATGTTTCTATAAAAAATTATCGATATAAAATTTTTCTATAGAAAATTTTCGATATAACATTTTTTTTATTATTTGTTACAAAATTTTCGATATAAATTTTTTTTATAAAAACTTTTCGATATAAAATTTTCTATAGAAAATTTTCGCTATTTAATTTTTCTATAGAAAATTTTTGTTATAAAATTTTTCTATAGAAAATTTTTGTTATAAAACTTTTATATAGAAAATTTTCTATAAAAAATTTTTCTTTAGAAAACTTTTGTTTTAAAATTTTTCTATAGAAAAGTTTCGTTATATAATTGTTCTTTAGAATATTTTCTATATAAAAAATGTTTCTATAGAAAATTTTCGATATAATAAAAAATAAAATTTGGTATTAAAATATTAAAAATTATTGTCCACGCTCCTGGACATTTGAATCCATTTTGTTGGTAGAGGGGACAATTTTTGTATTATTTTAATTTTGTGTATTTTCCTTTAGTAAGTGAAAATTATGCCTTAAGTGATTTTCATAACAAAAGCAGATTTTCCAACAAAAATAATTAAATTTTAGTCATGAAAAAGAATTTTATAAATTTATTCAAATTTCATTTTGTCTCATCAAATATGACGAAATTGAAGGTTTCAACAAAATATTAAATTTAAGGCCAAAAACAATAGAATTTCGTTGAAAAAATAGTTTTTCATTAAAACCACATTTAAATGCTTTTGAATGATGAATACGTTTAAATATTTTTATTTCCACAGTTTATTTACTCCCCTGGGAGCAGTTGTCATTAAATTTAACTTTTTGTGATGATGATGATGATCATCATCATTGTCATATGTAGTCAAAGGTATTAAATCCATTTTTGTGTCTGTTCAGGATATGATGAAAATACATTCAGTTTTTTTTGGCTTCCTTCAGTTGCACAATGGGTTACTATCAATTTATTTGTGTGACTATTTTATTATCATAAGCTCCAAGAACTCCTGCTATGAGTTGTAATATTTTTGATATATTTTTTTCTTTTTTTAATGAATTTACAGAAAATATCTTTGTACATGAAAATAAATAAATTACTAAAGTTTTTCGTAATTTAAATTCATTTAAATTTTTTGTTTTTCAAAGTTTTTGTATGCAACAAATCACATTTTGCTGTTGGTACCCAGTTGAGAACATTTGATTGACTTATTTTTTTATATGTATTTAGCTTTTGTATATATTTTCCCAGGTGAGAAAACTGACATTTGTCAAGTTGGTTTTCTTCTAGATGATAATGGTGGTAGTAGGTGGGGAGGGGGGGCTTATTATTGAAGTGGAAAAATAAGTAAATTGTTAAATATTCAGATTATCTGTAAAGTTTATTTAGTGTCATTAATGAACTCCTTTTTGGGGAATTGACTAATTGTTCACTTAACGAAGACGTGTCATATTAGAAAAGCAAAATTGTCTCAATAATTTGTTTCTAAGTAATAGCAAAATTATGTTTTAAGTTCACTATGATTTAACTCAAATGGTTTTGCGTCGAAATTTAACAGTTTTGTCTTAAATTTTATAGCATTACTTTTAGGAAGAAATAGTTGGTTGGTAAATTTTTAAAAATTGACTATGTATAGCAAATTTTCGAAAAGTGACTATTTATTTTTCGAAAATTGACTTTTTAAAGAAAATTTTTCGAAAATTCACTATTTATAGGAAATTTTTTGAAAATTGACTATTTTTAGGAAATTTTTCGAAAATTGACTATTTATAGGAAATTTTTCGAAAATTTAATATTTATAGACAATTTTTTGAAAATTTACTTTCACACGAAAATTTTTGAAAATTAACTATTTATAGGAATTTTTCGAAAATTGACTATTTATAGGAATTTTTCGAAAATTGACTATTTATAGGAAATTTTTCGAAAATTGACTAATTGTAAAAAATTTTTCGAAAATTGACTATTTATAGGAAATTTTTCGAAAATTGACTATTTATAGGAATTTTTCGAAAATTGACTATTTATAGGAAATTTTTCGAAAATTGACTAATTGTAAAAAATTTTTCGAAAATTGACTATTTATAGGAAATTTTTCGAAAATTGACTATTTATAGGAAATTTTTCGAAAGTTTAATATTTATTAGAAATTTTTCGAAAATTTACTATATATAGGAAATTTTTTGAAAATTTACTATTTATAGAAAATTTTTCGAAAATTTAATATTTATAGAAAATTTTTCGAAAATTTACTATTTACAGGAAATTTTTCGAAAATTTACTATTTATAGGAAATTTTTCGAAAATTGACTATTTATTGGAAATTTTTCGAAAATTGACTATTTATAGAAAAATTTTCAAAAATCGACTATTTATAGGAAATTTTTCAAAAATTAACCACTTATAGGAAATTTTTCGAAAATTTTCTATTTATAGGAAAATTTTCGAAAATTGACTACGTAAAGGAAAATTTTCGAGAATTGACTACTTAAAGGAAATTTTTTAAAAATTGACTATTTATAGAAAATTTTTCGAAAATTGACAATTTACAGGAAATTTTTCGAAAATTGACTATTTATAGGAAAATTTTCGAAAATTGACTATTTGTACGAAATTTTTCGAAAATTGACTATTTATAGGAAATTTTTCGAAAATTAACTATTTATAGGAAATTTTTCAAAAATTTACTATTTATAGAAAATTTTTCGAAAATTGACTATTTTTGGGAAATTTTTCGAAAATTGACTATTTTTGGGAAATTTTTCGAAAATTGACTATTTGTAGGTAATTTTTCGAAAATTTACTATTCATAGGAAATTTTGCGAACATTTACTATTTATTAGAAAATTTTTCCAAATTTACTATTTATAGAAAATTTTTCGAAAATCTACTATTTAGAGGAAATTTTTAGAAAATTTACTATTTATATTTCAAAAATTGACTATTTATAGGAAATTTTTCGGATAATAAATTTTTCTCTAGAAAATTTTCCGGCATAAAAAATTTTCTTATAGAAAATTTTTTGGTATAAAAAATGTTTCTATAAAAAATTTTTCGGTATAAAAAATTTTTCTCTAAAAAATTTTTCGGTATCAATTTTTCTCTAGAATATTTTTCTGTATAAAAAATTTTTCGTTATAAAAATTTTTTTAAAGAAAATTTTTCGTTATAAAAATTTTTTTATAGAAAATTTTTCGTTATAAAAAATTTTTCTATAGAAAATTCAAAATTTTTTTAGATATAAAAAATTTTTCTATAGAAAGTTTTTTAGGTATATAAAACTTTTCTATAAAAAATTTGTCGGTATAGAAAATTTTTCGGTATAAAAATATTTCTATAAAAAATTTTTCGGTATAAAAATTTTTCGGTATAAAAATTTTTTGGTATAAACATTTTTCTCTAAAAAATTATTCGTTATAAAAAATTTTTCTATAGAAAATTTTTCGTTATAAAAAGTTTTTCTATAGAAAATTTTTCGTTATAGAAAATTTTTCTGTAGAAAATTTTTCGTTATAGAAAATTTTTCTATAGAAAATTTTTCGTTATAAAAAATTTATCGATATAAAAAATTTTTCGTTATAAAAAAATTTTTCTATAGAAAATTTTTCGTTATAAAAAATTTGTCTATAGAAAACTTATTCAAAAAATGTGTCGTTAATAAAAAAATTCTTCTATAGAAAATTTTTTGTTATAAAAAATTTTTCGTTATTAAATTTGTTTCTATAGAAAATTTTTTGTTATAAAAAATTTGTCGAAAGAAATTAATTTTAGTTGAACCAGAAATTTATGTTGATAGAAAATTTTTCGTTAAAAAATTGTTTCTATAGAAATTTTTTGTGGTGAAAAATTTGTTGTTACATTTTTTATTTCGTTTTGCTTAACTTTTTTGTCATTATTTTTAGTTTCTATGACACTTTTCAATTTTCCTCAATAACATTAAAATCTTGGGTTTCATATCCCCAGAGACAAAATATGAAATTAAAAACTTTCTCCTCTTTTCTACAACTTTAACGTTATAAATTTAATTTGGTTTAATTTTCTTACATTTGTTTAAATTCACATCAGATCTTCTTCTGGATTCAGAGTGAGTGCGTGTGTGTGCCTTAAAAACTTAATTTAATACCAGAAACATACGAGTATTTCTTCTTCCCTTTGTTTCCTTTCTCTTTTTATACGTTAAGAAAATGTCCTTTGAAAATGACCTTGAACTTACGAGTTGTTGTTGTACTTAGATTATATTGCTCCTGTGTGCGTGTGTTGGTCGTTGTATGAATGCTTGAATGAATGAAAGAATGAATGAATAAAAATTTCCCAAGTTTGTTGCATTTTTAAAGCATGAAAACAAGAGTTTCTATATCGAAAAGGATTTGCATTCAACTTTAGTGAAAATTAGCTTAAAGCTCCATTTATAAATATTTTTTGGTAATAGGAAAATTTAGATTATTTTAAAATTCGCTGGAATCTGTGATTAAATCATGTTTAATCATATTTTAATTTGTTGGGGTAAATACATTTTCTAGGAAATTCTTGAAAATTTTTGGTTATTTGTTCAGGAATTGTTAAATAATTTTATTTTATAATAGTAACCAATTGGTTATCAAATCAATGGATACATATATATTTATTGTAGCATGTTTTTAGGCTTTTTAATTAATTATATGTCACGAAATTGTATTAAGAGAAAATAGTTTCATAAAATAAATTGATTTGTTATTAGGTAATTATTCGTTTGGTTTTAATCTCAAGATTAGATACTTTAGGCCGTATTTTATGTGAATCTGAAACTCTAAGGTTTTCCAGGAAATTCTGTTGCATACTTTAAGAAGGTTAAGGGAAAATGTTTTTTTACGATATATGTAATTAAGTTAGATATTAAATCTTAAATACATGAATGGACGATTTCAACGAATCAATCAATCTTTCAGGGGATAAGACATGCCAAGTCATTCGATACAAAAAGAAATGTTATAAATTTCACAGAAATTCGTATTGAATACTTTAAAAGGAAACAAGCATGTTCTATATGCAATGTAAAGAATTACTATACAATTTTTTTTTCGAAAATAGACTATTTTTAGGAAATTTTTTCGGACATTGACTATAGAAAATTTTTCGAAAAATTACTATCAACAGGAAATTTTTCGAAAATTGACTATTTATAGGAAATTTTTCGAACATTAACTATTTATAGGAAATTTTTTGAAAATTGACTATTTATAGGAAATTTTTCGAAAATTAACTATTTAGAGGAAATTTTTCGAAAATTGACTATTTATAGGAAATTTTTCGAAAATTGACTATTTATAGGAAATTTTTCGAAAATTGACTATTTATAGGAAATTTTTCGAAAATTAACTATTTAGAGGAAATTTTTCGAAAATTAACTATTTAGAGGAAATTTTTCGAAAATTTACTATTTATAGGAAATTTTTCGAAAATTAACTATTTAGAGGAAATTTTTCGAAAATTGACTATTTATAGGAAATTTTTCGAAAATTGACTATTTATAGGAAATTTGTCGAAAATTTACTATTTATAGGAAATTTTTCGAAAATTGACTATTTATAGGAAATTTTTCGAAAATTTACTATTTATAGGAAATTTTTCGAAAATTTACTATTTATAGGAAATTTTTCGAAAATGATCTATTTATAGGAAATTTTTCGAAAATTTACTATTTATAGGAAATTTTTCGAAAATTATCTATTTATAGGAAATTTTTCGAAAATTTACTATTTATAGGAAATTTTTCGAACATTAACTATTTATAGGAAATTTTTCGAAAATTGACTATTTATAGGAAATTTTTCGAAAATTGACTATTTAGAGAAAATTTTTCGAAAATTGACTAATTAGAGGAAATTTTTTGAAAATTTACAATTTATAGGAAATTTTTCGAAAATTGACTATTTATAGGAAATTTTTCGAAAATTGACAATTTATAGGAAATTTTTCGAAAATTGACTATTTATAGGAAATTTTTCGAAAATTTACTATTTATAGGGAGTTTTTGGAAAATTGTCTATTTTAGGAAATTTTTCGAAAATTTAATATTTTAAGGAAATTTTTCGAAAATTGACTATTTATAGGAAATTGTTCAAAAATTTACTGTTTAGAGGAGAGTTTTCGAAAATTAACTGCTTATACGAAATTTTTAGAAAATTAACTATTTATAGGAAATTTTTCGAAAATTGACTATTTATAGAAAATTTTTCGAAAATTGACTATTTATAGGAAATTTTTTCTAAAATTTACTATTTATAGGAAATTTTTCGAAAATTGACTATTTATACTAAATTTTTCGAAAATTGATTATTTATAAAAAATTTTTCGAAAATTGATTATTTATAGGAAATTTTTTGAATTTTGACTTTTAATAGGAAATTTTTCGAAATTGACTATTTATAGGAAATTTTTAAAAAGTTGACTATTAATAGGAAATTTTTCAAAACTTGACTTTTACTACGAATTTTTTTTTAAAAATTGACTCGTTAGGATATTTTTTATAAATTGACTATTAATAGGAATTTTTTCAAAAATCGACTATTTAGAGAAAATATTTCGAAAATTGACTATTTATAGGAAATTTTTCGAAAATTTGCTATTATTAGGAAATTTTTCGAAAATTGACTATTTATTGGAAATTTTTCGAAAATTGATTATTTATAGGAAATTTTTTTGAAAATTTACTATTTATAAAAATTTTTCTGAAATTGTTTATTTATATGAAATTTTTCGACATTTCACTATTTATAGGGAATTTCTTGAAAATTTACTATTTATAGGAAATTTTTAGAAAATTGACTATTTATAGGAAAGTTTTCAAAAATTGATTATTTATAGGAAATTTTTCGAAAATTGATTGTTTATAGGAAATTTTTCGAAAATTGATTGTTTATAGAAAATTTTTCGAAAGTTGATTATTTATAGGAAATTTTTCAAAAATTGACTATTTATAGAAAATTTTTCCAAAATTTACTTTTACAGGAAATTTTTTGAAAATTGACTACTTATAGAAATTTTTTCGAAAATTGACTACTTATAGGAAATTTTTCGAAAATTGACTATTTGTAGGAAATTTTTTGAAAATTGACTATTTATGGGAAATTTTTCGGAAATTGACTGTTTATAGGAAATTTTTCGAAAATTGACTACTTATAAAAAATTTTTCGAAAATTGACTATTTATAGGAAATTTTTAGATAATTCATTTTCTATAGGAAATTTAGAAAATTGATTATTTATAGGAATTTTTTCGAAAATTTACTATTATTAGAAATTTTTCGAAAATGTACTATTTGTAGGAATTTTTGCGAAAATTTACTAAATAAAAAAACATTTCTTGTGTTTTATTTTATAATCATTATTTTAAAAATTGTGACTGTTTCTTTTCTTCTCACTTTTTACCTTAAACAAGCATTAAATAGTACCAAATTTGATAACATTAACAGGCTATTTTTCCTTTAGCCACTACTGTTAGTTGTATATATATTTTATGCAATACTTGTAGCATACTTTTAGGCTTACTCATTTTATTAACATCTCTCTTTACCATGACTCTCACAAACAGTGAAACTGAATGGAATGAAACATTGTTTTGTTTTTTTTTATTTGTTGTTATATTTGTTGTTGCTTTTTCGAATTTTTCATTTCTCTTTTATGTTATCGTTGCAAGCTTTCTCATCTCTAACAATAATAACAAAACCAATAACAGACACACATACAAGATTGGCTACATTTATACAATTTGATTTTTATTCAAGTTTCTGTAACGAGAGGGAATTTTTTATGTTTTAGTCGTGTTTTTCTTTCGCGAACGTTTGTTAGTGAAAACGTGCGGCATTCGAATTTGAGTTTGGATATTTTTTTGTATTTAATAAAATAGTGCAGTTTTCTTTGTGGCTAAATTAATTAATTTTCAAAAAAATTTAAAGAAAAATACTAGTGATGACAAAGTCAATTATTTAATAACAAAAAAGACTACTAAAAGTCAATTAGAATCAGTTTGTAAATTTTCTTATTAGAAAAACAAAATTCATTCATAAATTCCAATTGAAAAATTCCTTTAATGGTCAAGTGAACAAATCAAAGAAACAAAAAAAAAGAAACAAATGGGAAATAAAACTAAAGTAAAGGAAAAATGTCAAAGTTTGTGGTAATTAAATGCAATAAAAGTGTAAAAGTTTTAAATTATAAATTAATTCATGTACATATAAAAATTTAAGTAAAATCTTAAGAATTTCATAATCAGTGTGTGGGTTAAATAAAAAAAATAACAACAAAAACAAACCCATTTTGAAAAAAAGGTGCAAAATTACCAGCAATTTCATAGAAAATGTCTACAACAATAAATTCAGAAATACCAATAACAAAGACAACAGATGCTGTTACTTGTTTAACAGAAACTGTTAAAAATTCTGTATCACCAACAACAGGAGCAGCAGCAACATCTTTGATTGTTGTTGCTACAGATTCTTGTTCTTCTTCGAAGGCTGTTGACAACAACACCAGGCTCTTAATCACCTCTAGTCCTTGCAATTCTTGTTCCACTTCTCCCCCGGCTGCTTGGACAGATGTTTTATGCGCCAACGCATACTGTTCCTCTTGCCAGCAAAAACAAAAGCAACAGCCACAAAAACAACAACAACTGCTACAAGAACATCATGAATTTGGTATACAACCAGAAACTAAAGACGATATGGAAAATTTCTGTGACATTAACAATGATGCACTTTTATACAAAACTAAAACCCAAATATTAACAGCGGTACAACCATTAACCAACACAACAACTACCACTATACCCCTAAATCCCTCGTTGGACGATAGCCAAAACCATACAATGACAAAGCAGCAGCTGCTGCAGCCTTTTGAGCAACAGGACTCCTCAGCCTTTGATAGTGGTCGTGAGTCCGTTAATGAATGTGATTCCTCTTTGGATGAATCCATTAATTATGCCAGATCTTCTCCCCGTCTTCAACAGCCCAGCAAGAAACCTTGCACTTTGGATTTTTATGCCAGCAGTGGTTCTCAATCTAAATGGTATTTGCCCACAATGGATATAGTTAAGATTAATGTACAGTCGGTTGACGGGGAGAATATTATGACCAAATCTTGTGTTAGTATCGCAGAGCCGGAGTCTTCAGTGGTTACACCACCAGATCAGTTAGGCGAAACTCAGGATGATGGAATGACATCAAATGATAAAATGTAAGTTTTTATTGAAAATTGTTTGCCTTAAATAACGAAGATTTCATAATTTTGTTCAGAGTACGGGTACATAATTAGAAGCTGTAGTTACTACTTTCCAAATCAAAGATGAACCAGAGTCTTAAGTCCTATATCGAGAGAGACCATGCAAATTAGCTAATGATAATTCGGCGACTGCACGAAGATGTATTTAATTCATAGAGATGGGTTTAGTTTAATTTTTTCTTTAATTAAGGTCCAGCACTCAGGGTTGAGCCATACTTATACAATATTGGAAGTAGGAAAATAGGTTATGAGAGGGTGGATAAATTGAGTAGTGTTTAAGGACTTTTGATTTAAACTTCGCTATATTGCAACTGACAGGGAAAATTTCTGTTGGAAGCGAATTCCACATACGAACTGTACGGCTAAAGAATGCATTTTCTCTGTAGTATGTTGTTCTGTCTACTGGTCAAACAACTATGAAGGAATGAGCTCTAAAAGGTAGGCGTGTATTGCGTAAAGAAAATCGAGTTTCGGGAACGAGTTTCCTGATTTCATTAGAGCACATTCTAAACTTGTCAAACAGAAAAGCGGCATATAAAGCAAATTGTTCCATAATGAAAGAGTAAGCGAAACAGCGTGATAAAAAACTGCATTGGTATTGCTTTACAAAATATAATTGCATTTAATGAACAATGAAACCTATGTCATGGGTGATGTAGAGGATGTTGGATACCAAGCAACGGCTCTGATTGGATTTATTTGATAAGCCCAGACTTGTCTTAGTCTAGGAGTTTAGAGTTCATAAAACATCTTTTTTGAACTGACTTTCGTACAGAAGATGAAAAACTTTGGGCTCTTATTTCTTTAAAGGGCTGACTGGCTTAAGAGATTTTTAATAAGTTTTTGTAGGCTTTTGTAACAATGAATTTTATAGTACACAGTCCTATGTTGTCTATTATACATATTTCCTTAATATTACTTTTTCTGATATTTTCCACGATATATATTTTGATTAAATTTAAAGTCAAGGCAATGATTAAATTTCAGAATTGTAAAGAATATGATTTTGTATATAAGACTTACACACTACTCTTTTTTCGAATCACGCCATATCTTGAAAACTAATCATCACCATAGGTGGAAAGGGTATATTGGGTTTGTGCTGATGTTTGTAACGCATAGAAATATTGGTCTGAGACCCACCTTTTAGTATATCGATCGACTCAGAATTACTCCCTGAGTTGTTTTAACGATATCCGTCCTGCTGACTGGCTGGATATCCATGTGAGCTTGTTGTCAAAGTACAGGTCGTAGCTTTATAGATAATTTTATGAAATTTGGCACAGACTAATATTTTGGTCAAAGTCAAAATCGGATTACTATTTCGAGTACCACCCATAGGGATGTCTAAAAAAACAAAAACGCTTATAAATCTATTACTAAAACTTTGCACAGACAACTATTTTGAAAATATAAACCAATAACCGAAATTTGGTAACAATAGATCCACAATTGATTCCAGCTCCCATATCAGGCCCTTAGCCATAAATGACATAAATCCACCTAAATATCGAAATTTTGATAAAGTATAGTCAGGCCAGTGAACCGAAGTGGTATAGCAGGTTAGTCACCCGCCTAGCATACCAGAGGTCCCAAGTTCGATCCAAAAATTTGGCGTGTGTGTGTATTTGTGCGCATAATCTTAACAAAATCTGTCGAAGGACACGCCCACCGCCCACATATTTATCAATATTTAACAATAAATATAATTAACAAAATTAAAAATATATCCTATGAGAATTACTGTACAAAAAAAAAATTGGCGCATGATTCAATATAGATTTGGTAAAATTGTTTCGACTAAATCGGCTTAAGGATATGCCTAGGACTCACAAATCCTTTAATATGGAAGAATCGAAAAAATCACATTATGAAAAATCTGAACAGTTGCCGCATATAAATGAAATTTCATGTGTAACTTGAAGCCGATTAGGTATATTTGTGTGCAAAATCTTAACAAAATCGGTCTAAGGACACGCCTATTCCTCTTATATACTTCAGTATTGAAGAATCGACAAAAATCACAATACTCAAAATAAGTCTTAGAGTAGTTGCCATAGTTGAAAGGGACCTTGTTATCACTCATATCTTCCTTAATGTGTCAAATTTAACTAAAATCATAAAAAATACTAAATAACATTTATTGGATACGATTGACTTACATCTTACATTATAGCTAGCCACTGGTTATTGAATATTAGTCCATATAAAACTTTTCTAACTAATGCATTTGCCGTTCGGAGCCGGAGTTAAAACATAGGTCCCTTTCAATGAGTCTAAAAATAGAATCGGATGCAGCTCATTGTCTGAGAGAAGTACCACTTGTTCCAATTGGAATGTTGTCGGGGAATTTTATATATGTGACCCGGTCTATGAAAAGGTTGCTTATGACTCAAAACTAAATTTTAAAAAATTAGCAAATTTTTAGAAATTTTAAGCTAATTTTTTTTAAATTTTTAGCTAATTTTTCGAAATTTCATAGACATAGTCAGGCTTGACCGACTGTAGTAAAAGTAAAAATATTTAGGATATATTAAAACAATTCTTATTATTGTACTCAAGACTTTATAAACAATTAGATTAAACTTATATGTCTTTAATATTTGCCAATTGATTTCCAACAAATTAATTTAATTTTCTATGAACTGAGTAACAATTATACACATATTACGTTATGTCTTTAATAGATAATGAATCAAAATTAACAATAATTATTAAAATCTCCAAAGGGGTACCAATTCGTTAACGTCATAATGCAATCAATTAATTTTAACATGATTAAGCCATCAGGCCATTATTATTGAAGCCATTTAATAAAGAAGGCAACGACATAATGAAACAATTATACAATTGAGCTCATAAAATAATTATACGCCACATTTGCTCTGATAGTCGAAAGATTTCATGAAATCAATAATTTAATTTTCAGGACATTAACAAAATTTGCTTAAGGATCAAATAATGACTTTAAATACAAATTAACTTAACCGAAAAGTAAAATATTTAAAATTTTAAACTTAACTTAATAACGTACAATTGATGCCGTTAAAAAAATGTTTTATTTGAATGATTTTTTTTGTAAATTCCTCTAGATAATCGCTGCCCCTGACCATGTAAGCCCTTTTAAAGGGATTAAGATTTTTCGTTTCTTCTTTCTGCCAATTGTCCAATGACATTACAAAATGTTTATAGTGTCAGTTCAATTTTATTTTTTTTAATTCTTCCTTCGAGTCGGAGGAGAAGAAGGTGGCTCAGGAGAAACTGAGTGAATATTGGAAATAGTTTCACTGTGTGGAGGAACCGGCAGTCTTTGTTTTAAGTGGGTGTTTTTTGTGTTTCAACTTTAGTCTTGTGGTCGAGAGCATACTCCATCCATTTTGTAGCAATTTTATTTTTTTTAATTTTATTAATTGCACATTTATCATTCTTGGTTGTCATTTTTTGTTTTATTTTACACTTGAGTTTTTATCGTTCTTGGGTTTAAATTTTTTTGCTTTACAAATTGAATTTTTCAGTTACAAGTGTAAAAATGTGTAAAATTTTGTAATTAATTTTCAATTAAAACAAATGACCAAAAGATAAATCAATTATGATTGTCGGCACTTGAATATATTTTTGTTTTTATTGTTTGCAAAATTTTTGGCATTCGATAATTAAAATTTAATTAAAGGTTTTCTTTGCTGATAATAAAAGTAAGAAATTTGTGGGGTAAAATTTTGTAAAACTGTCAATAAACAGAATTTTAATGAAATTTTTTTTATATTAAACAGTGTTGGAATATTCAATAGCGATTTTTAATATGCCTTCGATGAAAAGATTACAATGAAATACATATGTTTTGCATACTTTAAGGAGTTTTAAGAAAAGAAATAGGAAATATCAGTTCATTTTTTTATTTTTATATTTTCTATAAAACTAATGATTTTCTTTTATTTCTCTCATTTTAGGTAAGCATTTAGACCTATAACGTTAAAAGAGTCCAACAATTCTGTCAGAGGTATTTATGTATTTATTTATTACATGTTACGATGAACTAAAATTCACTTCTGGTTCAGTTCTAGTTCAGTTCTAGTTCTGTTCTAGTTCAGTTCTAGTTCAGTTCTAGTTCAGTTCTAGTTCAGTTCTAGTTCAGTTCTAGTTCAGTTCTAGTTCAGTTCTAGTTCAGTTCTAGTTCAGTTCTAGTTCAGTTCTAGTTCAGTTCTAGTTCAGTTCTAGTTCAGTTCTAGTTCAGTTCTAGTTCAGTTCTAGTTCAGTTCTAGTTCAGTTCTAGTTCAGTTCTAGTTCAGTTCTAGTTCAGTTCTAGTTCAGTTCTAGTTCAGTTCTAGTTCAGTTCTAGTTCAGTTCTAGTTCAGTTCTAGTTCAGTTCTAGTTCAGTTCTAGTTCAGTTCTAGTTCAGTTCTAGTTTAGTTCTAGTTCAGTTCTAGTTCAGTTCTAGTTCAGTTCTAGTTCAGTTCTAGTTCAGTTCTAGTTCAGTTCTAGTTCAGTTCTAGTTCAGTTCTAGTTCAGTTCTAGTTCAGTTCTAGTTCAGTTCTAGTTCAGTTCTAGTTCAGTTCTAGTTCAGTTCTAGTTCAGTTCTAGTTCAGTTCTAGTTCAGTTCTAGTTCAGTTCTAGTTCAGTTCTAGTTCAGTTCTAGTTCAGTTCTAGTTCAGTTCTAGTTCAGTTCTAGTTCAGTTCTAGTTCAGTTCTAGTTCAGTTCTAGTTCAGTTCTAGTTCAGTTCTAGTTCAGTTCTAGTTCAGTTCTAGTTCAGTTCTAGTTCAGTTCTAGTTCAGTTCTAGTTCAGTTCTAGTTCAGTTCTAGTTCAGTTCTAGTTCAGTTCTAGTTCAGTTCTAGTTCAGTTCTAGTTCAGTTCTAGTTCAGTTCTAGTTCAGTTCTAGTTCAGTTCTAGTTCAGTTCTAGTTCAGTTCTAGTTCAGTTCTAGTTCAGTTCTAGTTCAGTTCTAGTTTAGTTCTAGTTCAGTTCTAGTTCAGTTCTAGTTTAGTTCTATCTCATTTTAGTATTTCAAAATTTATTTTATCTCTCCCAGAAATCTAACATCATTCCATATAAATTGTCTTCTCTAAACAAACATTTTACTTCAAAAAAATAAAATAAATTTACATTGAAAAGTCAACAAATTTACATGTAACATGCAAATTACAATCTGAAAAAAAAACTTCACAATTAAGTTTTAAATTTCGAAAAACCCCCCTATAAAGACAAAAGGGGAAATAAATCGTTTCCTTCTTTAGAAAAAAACTAACTTTTACACAACAAGGGCAACAAATAATACATTGTTTACACCCTGTAATGTTTACAAGATTTACATGATAGCACCACATATTTATAAATAACATTTAGATTTTATTTATTTATTCTATGAATGAACAAAAAGACATAGTGTGTTAATGAGAACACACCCACCACTTACATCTGAGCTACGATTCTACTTCCAACATCTAATTGCCACCACCATTACATGAATAGTGTGGATGTTGGAAAGAACATTAGAGTGGAAGACATCATCGGTTACAAATAACCCAGAAGCCAAAAGTTAATATGATATTATATAAATTGCCAGCACACACGCACTTTACTCGATTCCATACTAGACTTCTAGTTTCATGTTGAAGTCTAATAGATTAGGTTAAACCGACGCACTCATTCATCGAGTCAAGCACCCACATATTATATCCACATTTGCAAATTTTGAAAGTTAAAATGCTGCCAGTTTATAAATATTATTAACTCATTGTGTCTAGGCACAGTGTCTCTCTTAAATGTTTGGAAGTTTATGAAATATTTATAAACAAATTGTTTTTTTTTTGTGGTTTCAAGGGATGCCTATGTAAGGCCATTTGCTCGTTGAGCAGCAATTTTAAATGGGATATTGTAAAAAATAAAAATTTAACCAGTAACCGGTGTAGCATGAAATTGAAACGAAGAAACAGGAAATTTTAATGGTTTTGAGCGAGAGGAAACAAAAAAAAAAAATAAAAATTTAATATAAAATGTAATAAAATAGGGAATGAAAATGTTTAAAATACACCTGACAATTTAACAACCTTTGGTCATGACATGAAAGGGACAATTTGCAAGGGGGTTGGAGCAAATATGAATTTTGTTGCAAATGTCAAAAGAATGTGCCACAATGTCATCTTTCTGTAAATAAACTTTTTTCTAAAAAAATTAAATTCTTATTTGTTTTTAAGTACTTTTTGGATACTTTTTTATTTATATTGTAACTTTTTATTCAAAAATAAATTTTTTGTTCAAAATAGTACTTCTTATTCAATTTTTTTTTTTTGAATCCAAAGGGTTTTAAAGGTTAATTATACCCTTCACCACTATAGGTGGAAAGGGTATTATAAGTTTATGCTGATGTATGTAACGCATAGAAATATTTGTCTTAGACCAAACTTTTAGTATACCAATAGGCTTAGAATCACTTGCTGAGTTGATTTAGCGATGTCAGTCCGTCTGTCCTTCTTTACTGCTGGCTGGCTGGCTGGACCCCCCATGTAATCAAAGTACAGGTCGCAATACTAAAGATAATTTGATTAAATTTGGCACAGATAATTTTGATAGTGGGACCAAGGCTATTGAAATTCGTCAAAATCGGTCCATTATTTATGGTACCTTCCATAGGTCCCACTTCCCGGAATTGATATTTTGGAAACAAATATCAATATTTTTTGATGAAATTTAAAGCGAATATTGCTTATGTAAACAAAAATCACTGTACCAAATTTCGAAATCGGTTCACATTTGACCATAGCTCCCATACAAACCCTACTGTCAAAACGCACTTAATAACACAAAAATCTCTAAAACGCTCATAAATCTGAAGATAATGGGAAATTTGAGTTTATTTTTTGCATACATAATTTTTGTAAAAATTGTAATCAATTTGTCAAATTTCGATATAATCGATCCATATTTGACCCTAAGTCCATATGACGGAAACAGCTTAAATATATAAGTTTTAAAAAAATGCTTGTATGATGACAAAATTTTGCAAATATTTGTCTTTATACAGCAAAAAGGAACACCTTTGGCCTTTGTGGTGAAGGGTATCGCACTTTCTTACTTGGTTTTACTAAAATTGTATTAAATTTAAAGTAAATTTTAATTTAAAAATTTTATCTTTGCTCAAATTGGCACTTCTTATTCAAAAAGACGCATTTTATTCAAAAGTATTATTTTTGTTAAAGAGAGGTACTTTTTTCGAAAGTTTTCTTTTTGTTTAAAATAAATTTCATATTCAAAAGAGTTTTTTTTTTGTTCAAAAGAGTACAATTTATGTGAAAAATATCGTTTTTTCATAAGGATACTTTTTACCCGAACGTTTTGTTTCTTCATATGGGGTTATATTTAAATCACTGTGAAAGTTTATTTTTATTGTAAGAAACTTTTTTGTTTAAATGGGGATTTTTTTTTATTGAAAATTTACATTTCATTCTAGTGTTTGTGTTTTTGCTGTAAAAGGGTTATTTTTATTCAAAAGGGTACTTTTTATTCAAAAGGGTACTTTTTATTCAAAAGGGTACTTTTTATTCATAAGGGTACTTTCTATTCAAAAGGGTACTTTTTATTCAAAAGGGTACTTTTTATTCAAAAGGGTACTTTTTATTCAAAAGGGTACTTTTTATTCAAAAGGGTACTTTTTATTCAAAAGGGTACTTTTTATTCAAAAGGGTACTTTTTATTCAAAAGGGTACTTTTAATTCAAAAGGTTACTTTTTATTCAAAAGGGTACTTTTTATTCAAAAGGGTACTTTTTATTCAAAAGGGTACTTTTTATTCAAAAGGGTACTTTTTATTCAAAAGGGTACTTTTTATTCAAAAGGGTACTTTTTATTTAAAAGGGTACTTTTTATTCAAAAGGGTACTTTTTATTCAAAAGGGTACTTTTTATTCAAAAGGGTACTTTTTATTCAAAAGGGTACTTTTTATTCAAAAGGGTACTTTTTATTCAAAAGGGTACTTTTTACTCAAAAGGGTACTTTTTACTTAAAAGGGTACTTTTTACTCAAAAGGGTACTTTTTATTCAAAAGGGTACTTTTTATTCAAAAGGGTACTTTTTACTCAAAAGGGTACTTTTTACTTAAAAGGGTACTTTTTACTCAAAAGGGTACTTTTTACTCAAAAGGGTACTTTTTACTCAAAAGGGTACTTTTTACTCAAAAGGGTACTTTTTACTCAAAAGGGTACTTTTTACTCAAAAGGGTACTTTTTACTCAAAAGGGTACTTTTTACTCAAAAGGGTACTTTTTAAGTTTTAAGTGAATAAAAACCAATAAAAACGCATTATCTATCAAAAAATCAATTGTCATTTTTGTGTGTTTTTTGTATCATTTAACAATTTATTAACACATTTGTTCTTAATCTGGCATCAAAAAACGTTTAGCAAAGTTTTTCTAATCCCTGACATGTTTACCCAAAATACTACCCCAACTTTCCAAAAATAACAACAAATTTGTCCCTGAACATCTGCTTGTTGTCATCTAATCTACCCCTTAAGTTCAAATATCTCTGCCTACTCTACCCCATTTTGAATTAAGACTGTTTTGTAGAGCCTTATTAAACCGATAAATAATGTTTGTTTTTATATTCCATGGCCAATTATTTTCTTTATCTTTTTTTCAAAATTCGTACATATCTTGGCAGATATTACATACTTTACGTACATATTTCTCAGCAGTGCCGATTTTTTTGTGTGCTCAAATTAATGGCTCTGTTTATTGACTTAATCGTCCGCAAATAATTTGGCCCATAGACGACAAGTATAAGACGACAGCAAACTGTTGAATGGGCTAAGTATAACAATTTCCACCACCCAATTTTCTAAATGAAATTTTATCAAGATTTTCTTTTGTATTTTATTTTCATAAAATTTTTCTTTTAAATTAATGTTTTGTATACCTTAATAATTGATTTATTGCATGCTAAGTAATTTTTATATATCTTTTACTTTAGCCGGGGAAATTAAACACCTGAGGCGTTAAATGGATTTTTGTTTTTTGTTGGGGTATTTGAAAAATCCTGAGATAGAAAATTGTCAATTATTTTGAAAAGAAAAACATAACATTTAAGTTAATCTAAAGTGGAAAACCTAGGACGAAAGATAAATTATTGTGCACATTTTTAAGATTTGAAAAATTTCTATAGAAAATTTTACTAGATTAAAAAATTTCTATAGAAAATTTTTCTAGATGAAAAAATTTCTATAGAAAATTTTTCTAGATGAAAAAATTTCTATAGAAAATTTTTCTAGATGAAAAAATTTCTATAAAAAATTTTTCTAGATGAAAAAATTTCTATAGAAAATTTTTCTAGATGAAAAAATTTCTATAGAAAATTTTTCTGGATGAAAAAATTTCTATAGAAAATTTTTCTAGATGAAAAAATTTCTATAGAAAATTTTTCTAGATGAAAAAAATTTCTATAGAAAATTTTTCTAGATGAAAAAATTTCTACAGAAAATTTTTCTAGATGAAAAAATTTCTATAGAAAATTTTTCTAGATGAAAAAATTTCTAGAAAAAATTGTTCTATGTGAAAAAATTTCTACAGAAAATTTTTCTAAATGAAAAATTTCTTTAGAAAATTTTTCTAGATGAAAAATTTTTTTAGAAAAATATAAATGTTTCTATATGAAGAAATTTCTATAGAAAATTTTTCGATATGAAAAAATTTCTATAGAAAATTTTTCGATATGAAAAAATTTCTATAGAAAATTTTTCGATATGAAAAAATTTCTATAGAAAATTTTTCGATATGAAAAAATTTCTATAGAAAATTTTTCTATATGAAAAAATTTCTATAGAAAATTTTTCTATATGAAAAAATTTCTAAAGAAAATTTTTCTATATGAAAAAATTTCTATATAAAATTTTTCTATATAAAAAATGTCTATAGAAAATTTTTCTATATGAAAAAATTTCTATAGAAAATTTTTCTATATGAAAAAATTTCTATAGAAAATTTTTCTATATGAAAAAATTTCTATATAAAATTTTTCTATATGAAAAAATTTCTATAGAAAATTTTCCTATATAAAAAAATTTCTATAGAAATTTTTTCTATATGAAAAAATTTCTATAGAAAATTTTTCTATATGAAAAAATTTCTATAGAAAATTTTTCTATATGAAAAAATTTCTATAGAAAATTTTTCTATATAAAAAATGTCTATAGAAAATTTTCTATATGAAAAAATTTCTATAGAAAATTTTTCTATATGAAAAAATTTCTATAGAAAATTTTTCTATATGAAAAAATTTCTAAAGAAAATTTTTCTATATGAAAAAATTTCTATATAAAATTTTTCTATATAAAAAATGTCTATAGAAAATTTTTCTATATGAAAAAATTTCTATAGAAAATTTTTCTGTATGAAAAAATTTCTATAGAAAATTTTTCTATATGAAAAAATTTCTATATAAAATTTTTCTATATGAAAAAATTTCTATAGAAAATTTTCCTATATAAAAAAATTTCTATAGAAATTTTTTCTATATGAAAAAATTTCTATAGAAAATTTTTTTATATGAAAAAATTTCTATAGAAAATTTTTCTATATGAAAAAATTTCTATAGAAAATTTTTCTATATGAAAAAATTTCTATAGAAAATTTTTCTATATGAAAAAATTTCTATAGAAAATTTTTCTATATAAAAAATGTCTATAGAAAATTTTCTATATGAAAAAATTTCTATAGAAAATTTTTCTATATGAAAAAATTTCTATAGAAAATTTTTCTATATGAAAAAATTTCTATAGAAAATTTTTCTATATGAAAAAATTTCTATAGAAAATTTTTCTATATGAAAAAATTTCTATAGAAAATTTTTCTATATGAAAAAATTTCTATAGAGAAAATTTTTCTATATGAAAAAATTTCTATAGAAAATTTTTCTATATGAAAAAATTTCTATAGAAAATTTTTCTATATGAAAAAATTTCTATAGAAAATTTTTCTATATGAAAAAATTTCTATAGAAAATTTTTCTATATGAAAAAATTTCTATAGAAAATTTTTCTATATGAAAAAATTTCTATAGAAAATGTTTCTAGATGAAAAAATTTCTATAGACATTTTTTTCTAGATGAAAAAATTTCTAAAGAAAATTTTTCTATACGAAAAAATTTCTATAGAAAATTTTTCAAGATCAAAAAATTTCTATAGAGAATTTTTTTAGATAAATAAAATTTCTATAGAAAATTTTTCTAGATGAAAAAACTTCTATAGAAAATTTTTCCAGGCATAAAAATTTCGATAGAGAATTTTTCTATATGAAAAAATTTCTATACAAAATGTGTCTATACCTTCTTTTAAACACCACCGAGCGAGCTACTTTGGAAAAAGGCACTTGATTGGTATTCAAACACATGAAAGGTTTCCCAGAACATTTTACCTTTTACAAATTAAAGTTTTTTGCTTTAATTTTGCACAGAAAATTTTTTTAATATAAAATTTTTAATTCAAGTGTTTTTCAAATATTTATTTTAAAAGCACTCAAATTTGTTTTTAATCTTATGTATATAGAATTAATTTAATTTTATTTATATTTACCTTAAAAAAATAGTTTCTAACGCAATACCTATTAGAGCATACAGATTTTTAATTTTATTTATTTATCACCCATAAAATAATAACAAATCTCAACATTTCTTCCTTTCGATCTTTTTAGTTTTCGTAACATTTAAGTAACATTAAATTTTATACATATCTCGTGTCTTCTACCTCAAACCTAAGCAAACAAAAAGTTTTTTTTGGACCCAATTGATTACAAAATAATTTTTCATTTCTGTTTATTTTTCCATTACACGAGACTTTTTCTTCCAAAAAAAGCAAATAAATTCAGTTGTTAAAATTGAATAGATAAAATAAATAAATAAATATTTCATAAACTAAACAAATGCTATCAAAACAAATTGGTTAACATAAAAAACATAAGTAGAAAATCTAAAAAAAAAAATAGAAAGAAAAACTAAACTAAACTGAAAGAAAAAATATTTTTTGAAAAACTATACAAAAAATTTTCCAATGATTTCTAAAATTGCAGCCGAGTTTCTTTCTGACCATTGTAGAAATTACCCATAAACTGTTTTAGTCACGTACTTACAATTTTAACGTTTCTAAACTATAACATTTTAGAGGCTTTAGAAAAATAAATAGAAATTACTGGTAAAATACAGAAATAACAATAATTGCAGTTTTGAAATGAAAAATTTCACCTGTTTTTAGAAATACTTATGTATGTATGTATGTCTACAAAAGAAAATTGCTGTTTTTTATACTGAATCGTGTTATTTTGCGTTTTAAGACTAGTAACATATTCGTACAAATATATTTCTTATTACAAAAAAATTTAAATTTTTAAATTTTTTTGTTGAACTTTTGCAAATGCAATTTATCGGCATGTTCCTTTTATATACCCTTCAGTAACGAGTACTAATCTTTAACTTTTTTAAAATCATGCCGATTGATTCAAAATGCACAAAAGATTTCATTTAGCCATGTCTGTCTGTCTGTCTGTCTGTCTGTCTGTCTGTCTGTCTGTCTGTCTGTCTGTCTGTCTGTCTGTCTGTCTGTCTGTCTGTCTGTCTGTCTAACTGTCTGTCTGTCTGTCTGTCTGTCTGTCTGTCTGTCTGTCTGTCTGTCTGTCTGTCTGTCTGTCTGTCTGTCTGTCTCTCTGTCTGTCTGTCTGACTGCCTGCCTGCCTGTCTGTATGTCTGTCTGTCTGTCTGTCTGTCTGTCTGTGTGTCTGTCTGTCTATCTGTCTGTCTGTGTGTCTGTCTAACATATATCTGTCTGTCTGTCTGTCTAACATATATCTGTCTGTCTATCTATTTGTGTATCTGTCTGTCCGCCTGTCTTTTTGTTCAAATTTTCTATAAAAAAATTTTCTATATGAAAAATAAAAAATTTTTCTATATAAAAAATTTTTATAGAAAATTTTTTATATGAAAAAATTTTTAAAGAAAATTTTTCTATATGAAAAAATTTCTATAGAAAATATTTCTATATGAAAACATTTGTATAGAAAATTTTTCTAAATAAAAAAAATTTCTATAGAAAATGTTTTCTGGATGAAAAAAATTCTGTAGAAAATTTTTCTATACGAAAAAATTTCTATAGAAAATTTTTATAAATGAAAAAATTTCTATAGAAAAGTTTTCTATATAAAAGCCAATTTTTCTATATGAAAAAATTTCTGTAGAAAATTTTTCTATATGAAAAAATTTCTATAGAAAATTTTTCTATATGAAAAAATTTCTATAGAAAATTTTTCTATATGAAAAAATTTCTATAGAAAATGTTTCTATATGAAAAAATTGCTATAGAAAATTTTTCTATATGAAAAAATTTCTATAGAAAATTTTTCTATATGAAAAAATTTTTATAGAAAATTTTTCTAGATGAAAAAATTTCTATAGAAAATGTTTCTAGATGAAAAAATTTCTATAGAAAACTTTTCTTTATAAAAAAATTCTATAGAAAATTTTTCTATATGGAAAAAATTCTATAGAAAATTTTTCTATATGGAAAAAATTCTATAGAAAATTTTTCTATATGAAAAAATTTCTATAGAAAATTTTTCTATATGAAAAAATTTCTATAGAAAATTTTTCTATATGAAAAAATTTCTATAGAAAATTTTTCTATATGAAAAAATTTCTATAGAAAATTTTTCTATATGAAAAAATTTCTATAGAAAATTTTTCTATATGAAAAAATTTCTATAGAAAATTTTTCTATATGAAAAATTTTCTATAGAAAATGTTTCTATATGAAAAAATTTCTATAGAAAATTTTTCTATATGAAAAAAATTCTATAAAAAATTTTTCTATATGAAAAAATTTCTATAGAAAATTTTTCTATATGGAAAAATTTCTATAGAAAATTTTTCTATATGAAAAAATTTCTGTAGAAAATTTTTCTATATGAAAAAATTTCTATAAAAAATTTTTCTATATGAAAAAATTTCTATAGAAAATTTTTCTATATGAAAAAATTTCTATAGAAAATTTTTCTATATGAAAAAATTTCTATAGAAAATTTTTCTATATGAAAAAATTTCTATAGAAAATTTTTCTATATGAAAAAATTTCTATAGAAAATTTTTCTATATGAAAAAAATTCTATAGAAAATTTTTCTATATGAAAAAATTTCTATAGAAAATTTTTCTATATGAAAAAATTTCTATAGAAAATTTTTCTATATGAAAAAATTTCTATAGAAAATTTTTCTATATGAAAAAATTTCTATAGAAAATTTTTCTATATGAAAAAATTTCTATAGAAAATTTTTCTATATGAAAAAATTTCTATAGAAAATTTTTCTATATGAAAAAATTTTTCTATATGAAAAAATTTCTATAGAAAATTTTTCTATATGAAAAAATTTCTATAGAAAATTTTTCTATATGAAAAAATTTCTATAGAAAATTTTTCTATATGAAAAAATTTCTATAGAAAATTTTTCTATATGAAAAAATTTCTATAGAAAATTTTTCTATATGAAAAAATTTCTATAGAAAATTTTTGTATATGAACGAATTTCTATTGAAAATTTTTCTATATGAAAAAATTTCTGTAGAAAATTTTTGTGTATGAAAAAGTTTCTATAGAAAATTTTTCTATATGAAAAAATTTCTATAGAAAATTCATCTATAGAAAATTTTTCTATATGAACAAATTTCTATAGAAAATTTTCCTAAATGAAAAAAATTCTATAGAAAATTTTTTCTATGTGAAAAAATTTCGAGTTTTTTAGCTTTGCCAATATCTGTTAATATTTTTTCTTACATGTTTTATTCGGAACACTCTTTCCAATTCTATTTCTTCCTGGAAGTAAATGTTTTTATAAGAATTTACTTAGCATGTGCTTAAGTTCCCACAAGGAAAGTGCGTGTTATTTTATATTTATTTAATAACATTGGGATTCTACAACATTTTATTGAACTCCCTCCCTCCATCCGTCCCTCTTTTCTGAAAATATGCTAGTAATCCTATGGATTTAAAGGATTTTAATATAAAGGTTAAATTTACCATAGAAAATTGTATTAAATTACTTTATAATGGTTCCTTAAGAACAATAACCTTTAGAAAACTTAATGGCAGGTTTCAAAATACAAGTTCAATGTTTTAAATCATGACATGGAGAAATATGATAATTATAGAAAATTAAAGTTTAAAATCATTTTTGGACAAATGGAAAAATTTTTGTCTATAGAAATGTTTCCTTGGAAAAATTTTTGTCAATAGAAAATTTTTTCTTGGAAAACATTTTGTCTAAAAAAAATTTTCGTTGAAAAAATGTTTGTCTATAGAAAATTTTTTGTTGAAAAAATGTTTGTTTATAGAAAATTTTTCGTTGGAAAAATGTTTGTCTATAGAACATTTTTCGTAAGAAAAATTTTTGTCTATAGAAAATATTTCGTTGGAAAAATTTTTGTCGTTAGAAAATTTTTCGTTGGAAAAATTTTTGTCTATAGAAAATTTTTTGTTGGAAAAATTTTTGTCTATAGAAAATTTTTCGTTAGAAAAATTTTTGTCTATAGAAAATTTTTCGTTAGAAAAATTTTTGTCTATAGAAAATTTTTGTCTTTAGAAAATTTTTCGTTAGAAAAATTTTTGTCTATAGAAAATTTTTCGTTGGAAAAACTTTTGTCTATTGACATCTTTTTGTCGGAAAAATTTTTGTGTATAAAAAAATTTTCCTTGAAATATTTTTGTCTATAGAAAATTTTTCGTTGGAAATATTTTTGTCTAGAAATTTTTCCGTTGGAAAAATTTTTGTCTTTAGAAAATTTTTCGTTGGAAAAATTTGTGTCTATAGAAAATTTTTCGTTGGAGAATTTTAGTCTATAAAAAATTTTTTGTTGAACAAATTTTTGTTTACAGAAAATTTTTCGTTGGAAAAATTTTTGTCTATAGAAAATTTTTCGTTAGAAAATTTTTTTCTATAGAAAATTTTTCGTTAGAAAAATTTTTGTCTATAGAAAATTTTTCGTTAGAAAAATTTTTGTCTATACAAAATTTTTCGTTGGAAAAATTTTTGTCTATAGAACATTTTTCGTTGGAAAAATTTTTGTCTATAGAACATTTTTCGTTGGAAAATTTTTTGTCTATAGAAAATTTTTCGTTGGAAAAATTTTTGTCTACAGAAAATTTTTCGTTGGAAAAATTTTTGTCTATAGAAAATTTTTCGTTGGAAAAATTTTTGTCTATAGAAAATTTTTCGTTGGAAAAATTTTTGTCTACAGAAAATTTTTCGTTGGAAAAATTTTTGTCTATAGAAAATTTTTCGTTGGAAAAATTTTTGTGTATAGAAAATTTTTCGTTGGAAAAATTTTTGTCTATAGAAAATTTTTCGTTAGAAAAATTTTTGTCTATAGAAAATTTCTCGTTAGAAAAATTTTTGTCTATAGAAAATTTTTCGTTAGAAAAATTTTTGTCATAGAAAATTTTTCGTTAGAAAAATTTTTGTCTATAGATAATTTTTGGGAAGAAAAATTTTTGTCTGTAGAAAATTTTTCGTTAGAAAAATTTTTCTCTATAAAAAATTTTTCGTTGGAAAAATTTTTGTCTATAGAAAATTTTTCGTTGGAAAAATTTTTGTCTATAGAAAATTTTTCGTTGGAAAAATTTTTGTCTATAGAAAATTTTTCGTTGGAAATTGTTTTGTCTATAGAAAATTTTTCGTTGGAAAATGTTTTGTCTATAGAAAATTTTTCGTTGGAACAAATTTGGTCTATAGAAAATTTTTCGTTGGAAAATTTTTGTCTATAGAATATTTTTCGTTGGAAAAATTTTTGTCTATAGAAAATTTTTCGTTGGATAAATTTTTTCTATTTACTCGTACTCAAAAAAACAAAACATACAGCAGAGAGAGCACATTCTCATTTTTAGATTGAGCACTCTTATTTAAAAGCTCTCTCCATTTGGCCAACCTTGCTTTTAACCATATGTCTGTGCACTATTTTCCTCATTTGAATTCACAACAATTCTTTGGAACGATAATATTTAGCAAATGTTTTCTGAAAAAAAATAAAAAAAATCCTTGTGCCATCCATTAGTTTTTACTTTAAATTCACTTTCTTTGCTACGCTTTCTGCTTTCTTTGACTAGTATTTTACAATGAAAGAAAAAAAGTTATAAAATATTGAATAGTTAATTTGCCATTAACGCTTAAAGTACGTGCAAAACATCATTAACATTTCTTTTGCTGCTCGGCGACAATGACAAAGAAACTTAAATATCAGTTTAAAATTCCACTGGGAGAAAGAATCGCATTCGTAAAATTTATCTGCAGTCACAACTGGCGCAAACATCTTTGTATTTTTTTTTTTAGAAAAACACAAAAGTTAAAAAGAAATTTTTAAAAATATCTGAGGGTATTATTTAAACATTTCATTTCTTTTAGCTTTAAGAAAAATTTTGAAATTATAATTCAAAATATATTTTCATTTTCTGTGAGAAATAAAATGTTTGTGTGTGTGTGTGGGATTTTTACCATATAAATTTAAAAGATAATCACGTACGATAATTTATGTTTCAACTCGCACCCGCAAAAAGTTGCAAGTAAGTCAACTACTGCAGCATTAGTAGCAGTAGCAATATATGTATGTATGTACTCGTATATCTTCTTAACAAGTGCAACCTGCAACATCGTAGTTACATTCATTTGATGCTGCTGTAAGTTAGTTGCAAAGTTTCGAGTACCTATGTATGTAAGGAAGCATGAATGATGCAACCAACAATGTTTTCCTTTTTTTATTACCAGTATTTGGACAATGTTGCAAGTGTTGTTTTATGACTTTCGCTTGTAAGTTTCATTTTTTCTTGGCTGAGTTTGAAGCTGTTGATCCCTTCTGGGTCAACATCTCTCAAGGGTGTGTTTAAGAACTTAAAGGTTTTCACTTTAACCTACTTTCAATGTTACTGTTCAAAGGTGGGGGAAGAAATAGAGATTTATTCATTAGGGACTTCTTAGCTTAAAAATTTTAAAAAATAACAAAGTGTGTGTAAGATATTGTCGAAATTCTGTAATCGTTTCAAAGACCTATTGGTGTCATTATATGAAAATTTCAATAGAAACATTTTTGATAAAAAAAATTTCCTTTAGAATATTTTTTTTAACAAAAATTTTTCTATAGAAAATTTTGTTTATCAAAAATTTTTCTATAGACAATTTTTTCATCAAAAATTTTTCTACAAAAAATAGTTTATCAAAAATTTTTCATAGAAAATATGTTTATCAAAAATTTTTCTATAGAAATTTTTTAGAAAATTTTCAAATGAAAAATATTTTTGTCAAAAATTTGTTTATAAAAATATGTTTGTATAGGTTTAAATACTCATTTTTACTAGTTCCATTAATGATCGTGGTATTTACGAAAATTACAAAAATTCTTCGGCTTCTGGTGGTATAACATTGTTCAAATGTCCGCTATGGCTTCTCTGAGTGGAGCTTCATAAATGATGCTTATCGACCGTTTACTTGGGTTATGTTGGTTTTGAGGCCACCTATGGTCTATACACCTGCTACTTAAGAAAGCCTGCGACTTAAAAAATAAAATATCCATATTGCATGTGTCCTGTTGTGGTTGGCAGCCAGATTATCTAATTTAGTTAAAAAAAATGCTCTTTTGCGACGTCGTTATAAAGAAAATATAAACTGATGACTCAACCAGTCCAGATTCACACCAAACAGATACTTTATTTGGTATGCATTAGGCGCTCTTGAATATAATGTAGATTATTCATGATAATTTTACGATAAAAATTAGGCCTGAACAAAATTCACACTAAATATAGACTTGTTCATTTGCCTCACTTGGATATCTTTATATAAAAGTTCAGAAGTCCGTGTTGGAAGAAACATACAAACAAGTACCTAAAAACCACAAAAACGCTTCCAAACTTAGCATATATAAGTTCTATATCGTTACGTGAAATGTCAAAAGACATAACTGACCCGAAAGGACCCAATAGTCATAAATAACAAGTGAAAAAGTGCTATAGTCGGTTAAGTACCGCCATATGATACCCTTCACCACTGAGGTCATATATCTTTGATTTTCCTTGTATAAATCCAAACAAAAAAGTTCAATAAAAAAAAACTTCAAATGAAAAATTTCACTATAAAAGAAAAAAAATTTAAATATAAATTAAAAAATGTATATTTATATACAACTAGCTGTACAATACGAGCGTTGCTGTGCCATCAACTAAAATAAATTTCAAGGAAAGATATTACACAAATATCCAATTAATTTTTAATCATTTATTTTGTCCGATCAGCAAATGATCAAATACATAGGTTACGATTTAATTCATTTTAGATCATTTTCAGTGACGCCATCTAACGGAAAATAATCCAACTGCTTAGAAACCTCCGTCGACTTTTACGCAATAGCTTTGTTAAAGATCATAGCATGATCAAATGCAAGGTTTACGATGTGTAGAAAGAAGATGAATTATAGAGTGTATACAATATATGGAAACTATATTATACAATATGTAAATATAAAAAATTTCCATGGATTCTCAAAAAAAAAACGAATTAATTTGCTACAAAAAATGTACTTAACCGATTTTAAACAAACTTTACATAAACCATCTACTAAATAGTCAGAATAAACCATAAATATTTGGTTTAGATAGGTGAGTCCGTTCTTGAGTTAAAAAGTTACAACGAAAAGTGGCATTAATTATATTAAGATTTAAAATTGAAAATTTTAAATAAAAAATGTTTCCATAGAAAAAAATATATATTGAAAATGTTTCTGTAGAAACAATTTTATGTATCACAATTTTTTATTAAACATTTTTATTTCGTTCCCAATTTCGACTCAATGTATCAGAATTATTAAAAACTTATTAGTCTCTGATTTGACTTTGAAGTTAATTTGGTTTTCGATATTATCTTAATAATCGAAATTTTTCTAGCCAAAATCTACGTTACGACACTTTTCTAATTTTCAGGTCAAACATCGCCTAATGCCGATAAATCGGCAAATCTGGCAGGGCTGGGCATCGCTGTTTTAAATTGAAAATGTAATACAAGTTCATTCCTCACCTTAAATTTAAAGATTTTTAAAAGTAAAGTTCAATTATATTTAAAATTCATAATTCAGATCACTTTCATATATCAACTTGTTACGAATAATGATTTTTAAGAAAAATTATTTTGCAAAAATAATACATTTTTGAAAAAATTTTCTAGAAAAATAATAAATTTTTGAAAAATTTCCTATAAAAATAATAAATTTTTGAAAAATTTCTTATAAAAACATGAAATTTTTGAAAAATTTCCTATGAAAACATGAAATTTTTGAAAAATTTCCTATAAAAACATGAAATTTTTGAAAAATTTCCTATTAAAACAGGAAATTTTTGAAAAATTTCATATAAAAATAGTAAATTTTTGAAAATTTTCATATAAAAATAGTAAATTTTTGAAAATTTTCCTATAAAAGTAGTACATTTTTGAAAAATTTCCTATAAAAATAGTAAATTTTTGAAAAATTTCCTATAAAAATAGTAAATTTTTGAAAAATTTCCTATAAAAATAGTAAATTTTTGAAAAATTTCCTATAAAAATAGTAAATTTTTGAAAAATTTCCTATAAAAATAGTAAATTTTTGAAAAATTTCCTATAAAAATAGTAAATTTTTGAAAAATTTCCTATAAAAATAGTAAATTTTTGAAAAATTTCCTATAAAAATAGTAAATTTTTGCAAAATTTCCTATAAAAATAGTAAATTTTTGAAAAATTTCCTATAAAAATAGTAGATTTTTGAAAAATTTCCTATAAAAATAGTAAATTTTTGAAAAATTTCCTATAAAAATAGTAAATTTTTGAAAAATTTCCTATAAAAATAGTAAATTTTTGAAAAATTTCCTATAAAAATAGTAAATTTTTGAAAAATTTCCTATAAAAATAGTAAATTTTTGAAAAATTTCCTATAAAAATAGTAAATTTTTGAAAAATTTCCTATAAAAATAGTAAATTTTTGAAAAATTTCCTATAAAAATAGTAAATTTTTGAAAAATTTCCTATAAAAATAGTAAATTTTTGAAAAATTTCCTATAAAAATAGTAAATTTTTGAAAAATTTCCTATAAAAATAGTAAATTTTTGAAAAATTTCCTATAAAAATAGTAAATTTTTGAAAAATTTCCTATAAAAATAGTAAATTTTTGAAAAATTTCCTATAAAAATAGTAAATTTTTGAAAAATTTCCTATAAAAATAGTAAATTTTTGAAAAATTTCCTATAAAAATAGTAAATTTTTGAAAAATTTCCTATAAAAATAGTAAATTTTTGAAAAATTTCCTATAAAAATAGTAAATTTTTGAAAAAATTCCTATAAAAATAGTAAATTTTTGAAAAATTTCCTATAAAAATAGTAAATTTTTGAAAAATTTCCTATAAAAATAGTAAATTTTTGAAAAATTTCCTATAAAAATAGTAAATTTTTGAAAAATTTCCTATAAAAATAGTAAATTTTTGAAAAATTTCCTATTTTTATAGGAAATTTTTGAAAAATTTCCTATAAAAATAGTAAATTTTTGAAAAATTTCCTATAAAAAATAGTAAATTTTTGAAAAATTTCCTATAAAAATAGTAAATTTTTGAAAAATTTCCTATAAAAATAGTAAATTTTTGAAAAATTTCCTATGAAAATAGTAAATTTTTGAAAAATTTATTATAAAAATAGTACATTTTTGAAAAATTTCCTATAAAAATAGTAAATTTTTGAAAAATTTCCTATAAAAATAGTAAATTTTTGAAAAATGTCCTATAAAAATAGTAAATTTTTGAAAAATTTTCTATAGAAATAAAAAATATTGAAATTAAAAACTTGTCGTTTCCTTTTCTGGTTATCAAAGACCGTACGCACACAGAACAATTATGCAATCTTTCCAAGCTTTGTTAGGATTGATTGATTTACTAAAACCAAAACATATATCAAACAGTAAAAGTTATAAAAGTAAAAATGAAATTGTCAGCAAAATGTTGTAATGGTTAAAAAAAAATCAAAGAAATGTTTATGAGGGGGGTTGCCTTTTATGTTTTGATATAAGAGAAAACAAATAAATATATGTTATAGACAATGGATTTAATGCTTTTCATATATTTTTAAGATCAATAAATTTTTGCATTTGCGGAAACCAATTTTGTGAGTAGTATTTTTCGCCTTCCGATTTGTTTATAAACCGATCAAAAGCTGCTTCTGGTGAAATCATTATTGATACTTGCTCAAAAAGGCACTTTGAGCCGATATGTGTGAGCTCGTGTTGCTGTAGTAAAAAACCATCAGTCTGATATTTCTTCAAATATCTAAGTTTGTCCATTCTTGAAAAATAAAAAGCAACCCTTGTAAAAAGTGTTTTATATAATAATATTGAAAATAGTTTTGTTAAAAGCAAAACATGTTTAAAATATAAATAAATAAATGATTAAATGAATGACTGGCTACTTACTCCAGTATGTCAATCACGTAATAAGCCATGCAGCCATATTTAATTTTAATTTTGAAAAAAAATACACTTATATCCAATATTATGTTGACTTTTTCTTTATTTGGTTTGAAAAATTATGCAGCGAAAGACTTAACGTTTCATTACGAAAATAATTCAATTATCATAACATAAGAATTCCATAAACTGCATTAATGATTCAAATAACAAAAAATAAAAGTAAATTTGTAATATGTCAACATTTATTTGTTTGCAAAGGAAAAAATTTCACTTTTGCTGAGTCTGTCAAATAAGAAGGGGCCACGAACTAACGCCAGCCCGGATATTTGCAGTTAAATGCACTAAATGAATGTTGGTAATTTAAATATTGATTAATTTTCCATGAATGGTGGCATGTAGAGAATGAAAGTAGTTGAACTAAAATACTTATTGATAACAATTTTCAGTATTTCGGGGCTTATAACTTGAATGTTACACTGGCTATACAATTGTGTATATTGCATAATATATGAGAATAAGTTTCTTTCTTTGGAAAGGTCTCTACTAAGTCCTTTCCAAAGAAAGAAGGATGGTGAATATGGGACATAAAGCTTATAAAATTGCACGACTTGTATATATTAAAAACAGTGAAGTTGCGCCATCTATTGTTAGCTTGACGTATTATTGAGGCTTTTATTTTAAAACGCGATGTGAATGTAGTGCTAGCCGCCAATGAAGGATTTAGCAAGGAGTGTCCCGATTAAAATTTGTTGTTGTATTAAGTTAATGAAACCTTAAAAAGTACCGATATAAAAATTCGTACAAATACGGAAATTTATTGAAACGTTGACATCAATCAATCAGTTTTTTCGGAAGTCTTACGTTTAAATTGCTCAAGTTCGGAAACACCCCGATCGTGAAATAACTGTTTAACGAACTTATCTCTTAATTGCGACAATGTTTCGTGTGTTATGTGCAGGGGTCGGCAAAAAGAGAACAGAACAGGAAAATAGTCGGCATAGTTATCTTTTTTATACTTTTAACTTAAATAGGTATTTTCTTCAATGTCCAGTTCTGATGTTTTAAAAAGAAAAAGTTTATTTATCCATTTTTTAATCAAACATTTTTATATCAATATTTTTTCTACAGAAAATTTTTTTATCAAAAATTTTTCTACAGAAATTTTTTTTTATCAAAAATTTTTCTATAGAATTTTTTTTATCAAAAATTTTTCTATAGAATTTTTTTTTTTATTTATCAATAATTCTAAAGACAATTTGTTTATCAATAATTTTTATGTAGAAAACTTTTTAATCAAAAATTTTTCAATAGAAAATTTTTATCAAAAATTGTTTATTAGAAAATTTTTTTATAAAAAACTTTTCTATAGAAATTATTTTATCAAAAATTTTTCTATAAAAAATTTTGTTTATCAAAAATTTTTCTATAAAAAATTTTGTTTATCAAAAATTTTTCTGTAGAAGATTTTTTATTAAACATTTTTCTATAGGAAATTTTTTTATCAATTTTTGCAAAAAATTTTTCTACAGAAAACTAATTGTAAAAATTTTTTTATAGGACATTTTTTGTAAAATTTTTCTAAAATTTTTTGCAGAGGTCGGCAAAAAGAGTACAGAACACGAAAATAATCGGCAGTCAATGTGTAGTTCTGATGTTTTAAAAAGAAAAAGTTTTTTCCTCCATTTTTTAATCAAAAATTATTCTATGGAACATTTTTTTCTATTAAAATTTTTTTTTTCTATTAAAAATGTTTCTTATCAATAATTCTATAGAAAATTTTTTTAGCAATAATTTTTCTATAGAAAACTTTTCAATCAAACATTTTTCTATAAAATTTTTTTTTTTCAAAACTTTTCTATAGAAATTTTTTATCAAAAACTTTCAATAAAAAATTTTTTATTAAAAATTTTTCAATAGAAAATTTTTTTATCAACAATTTTTCTATAGAAAATTTTATTTATAGAAAATTTTTTTATTAAAAATTTTTCTATAGAAAATTCTTTTATCAAAAATTTTATTTATAGAAAATTTTTTTATCAAAAATTTTTTTATCAAAAATTTGTCAAAAATTTTTGTATTTTTTTTATCAAAATTTTTCTATAAAAAATTTTTCTATAGAAAATTTTATTTATAGAAAATTTTTTTATAGAAAATTTTTTTATCAAAAATTTTTCTATTTTCTTATCAAAAATTTTTCGATAGAAAATTTTTTTATCAAAAATTTTTCTATAGAAAATTTTTCTATAGAAAATTTTATTTATAGAAAATTTTTTTATTAAAAATTTTTCTGTAGAAAATTCTTTTATCAAAAATTTTATTTATAGAAAATTTTTTTTTACAAAAATTTTTCTACTTTTCTTATCAAAAATTTTTCGATAGAAAATTTTCTCATAAAAAATTTTTCTTAGAAAGCTTTTATATCAAAAATTTTTATATAGAAAGTTTTTTCATCAAAAATTTTTATATAGAAAATTTTTTTATAGAAAATTTTTTTATCAAAAATTTTTCTATAGAAAATTTTTTCTATTGAAAATTTTTTTATCAAAAATTTTTTTGTAGAAAATTTTTTTTATCAAAAATTTTCCTATTGACAATTTTTTTATCAAAAATTTTTCTATAGAAAATTTTTTGATCAAAAATTTTTCGATAGAAAATTTTCTCATCAAAAATTTTTCGATAGAAAATTTTCTCATCAAAAATTTTTCTATGCAAAATTTGTTTACAAAATTTTTTTTTTAGAAAACTTTTATATCAAAAAATTTTCTATAGAAAATTTTTTTATCAAAAAGTTTTATATAGAAAGTTTTTTTTTATAAAAAAATTTTATATAGAAAGTTTTTTTTTATAAAAAATTTTTATATAGAAAATTTTTTGTAAAAAATTTTTATATAGAAAGTTTTTTTTTTTATCAAAAATTTTTATATAGAAAATTTTTCTATAGAAAATTTTTTCATCAACAATTTTTCTTAAAAAATTTTTTTATAAAAAATTTTTCGTTAGAAAATTTTCTCGTCAAAAATGTTTCTATGCTAAATTTTTAAACAAAAATTTTTCTATAGAAAACTTATTTATCAAAAAATTTTCTATGCAAAATTTTTTAACAAAAGTTTTTCTTAAGAAAACTTTTTTATCAAAAATTTTACTTTAGAAAATTTTTTATCAAAAATTTTTTTATAGAAAATGTTTTCATGAAAAATTTTTTCTATAAAAAATTTTTTTTATCAAAAGTTTTTCTATAGAAAATTTTTTTTATCAGAAATTTTTCTATAGAAGATTTAAAAATTTTTTGATATAAAAATATTTCTATCGAAAATTTTTACAAAAAAATATTTTTGTCGAAAAATTTTCTATAAAATATAATTTTTATCGAACAATTTTCCAAAGAAAAATATTTTTATTAAAAATTTTTCTATAAAAATTTTTTGGATCGAAAATATCTAAAAAAGATAAAAATCTAAAATTGTTTAATATTAGAATTTATTTCGGTTTTGAAAAATATTCCCAATATTTACAAAAATATTCCCAATGTTTGAACCGCTGTGGTATAGCAGGTTAGGCATCCGCCTAGCATACCAGAGGTCCCAAGTTCAATCCTCGGCAGACTCACTTGAAAAAAATAATTTTTCAAAAAAGCGGCGGCTATGTAAAACTTCTCTAACTAATGCATTTGCCTCTCATTGTCTAAGAGAAGTACCACTTGTTCCAATTGAAATGTTGTCGTGGAAATTATTATTATTATTCCCAATGTTTACAAAAATAATAGTGTCGTGGCAACAATGTTCGAGATTATATTTCTTTGTTCTCTCGAACAATGTATTTTGTTGCTATAAATTGGATTTTGGTTTGTTTCTTGCCTATTTTGTTTTTGTCTTTTCTTCAACAATAGCGCCACCAACCAACTCTGTTAACATCCAAATTCCAACTGAATGATTTTAATACTCATTTTCACGAGTTTTATTATTGATCGTGGTATTTACGAAAATTACAAAAAGTCATCGGCTACTGGTGGTATGGGCTGCCTACTCCTGTTGTTAAGTATATGACCAACTCATACCGTTAACAGCAATTAAAATATCTCTAGAGCCCGTGGGCTTATAATCTTTTTTACTATTTTAGTAGTTTAGCAAATTAACCTGTCAAACCAGTTATTATCTGGTCTCACATTAATCAAAATCCTGACATTACAAATTTTATATAGCGCATTTTCCAAATTATATTGTTTACATTTAGAAGTCCGTACGGTTCGTCTGTCTGTCATGACATATCATGTAAACTTAAAAAAATATAAATTTTACACATGAATGCGCTTGTCTTGTTAAAGAAGAAAAAAGTAAAATTTTCATTTTTCCTCAACATAAACATGACAAATAATAAACAAATTTTCAATAAATCTTTAAAAACAGAAAAAATACACTAAATTCATTTTAGGTCTATTTAAACTAAATTCTTTGGTAAATTGTTCTTTTATTTCAATTGTTTGTGGGTTTGGTAGGGGGAGAGGTGTTGATGAATATTTTAAAAGGGTTTTTTCTTCTCCTAAAGAACTTTGAATACATAAAATGTAAAAGGTCAACGGCCTTAACGCATGTCTGGTTTTTGGCACTATCTTTCTTGTTATATTATACTTTTCTTTGCTTAAGATTTTAGGAACAAGATGAAGAATGTGTATATTTTTAAGACAGTCGAGACAAGTTTGCTCAAAATCTTGATGTTGGCCATCATCTTCATCATAATGCTAGATTTTTGTTCAAACAGTTTTCATACAAAGTTCTTGTAAGTTTGTAAAACATGTGTTTATTTTTTATTTTTTCTTGAATAATTTAAAAAAATTTTCCTAAACTTTTTACCTTTGAACTTTTTAACATTTAAGCCTTAAATCTTATAAATATTTATGATATACATCAAATGCATTTTCTTCTTTTCTAAGTTTTAAATTTAAATGAAAAGTTAAATAAAACATTTAATAAATTAAAAGTTTTCTTTTTATAAATCAAAATGCAACTACAGCAAAACCTCTTCTAATGGATAACGGAGTAACAAGACAAATTTTGTAGATCTTTGATAATAAAAATAATAAGTATGTACCTTTTTTAAGTGGAACCGTCTTATAAACGAACAAAAATTCCGCTGCGGTGAGTGTCTAGCTATGAAAGCTTTCACTGTACCCATTTTTATACCCACCATCAAAAAGAATGGGGGGTATATTGAGATTGTCATTCCGTTTGTAATTTCCTTAATATTGACTCAAAAATCAAAAACGATATATATTCTGAATCCTTATGAAATTCTAAGACAATTGAGCGATGTCCGTCTGTCTGTCCGTCTGTCTGTCCGTCTGTCTGTCTGTCTGTTGAAATCACGATAACGCCTAAACGAAAGGAGCTAGCTCACTGAAACTTAGCAAAAACATTCTTCATTTATGAGAAAATTTTGGTATTGAAATTGGGCAAAATCGGTTAACATTTGACCATAGCTCCCGTATAACCTCGTCTAGACAAGTCGCTTATTTGCTAATAACTGACAAATTATAATAGCTATGATGATAAAATTTGGTATCTAGAAGTTTTCCATAAGCACTAGGCAGTATATAAAATTTCATCGAAATCGGTTCACATTTAACCATTGCTCCCATATAAAAAACATACGGAAACAGCCAAAATTCCACCTGAAATTCACTTAAATGCCAATAAATGCTAAAATGTAATAGCTTTCGCCACCAAATTTAGCACAAATAAGTCTTATGTGAATACCAGCCAGTGTGCAAAATTTTGTCACAATCGGTCACCATTTGACCATAGCTCCCATATAAAGAACTTACGGAAACACAAAAATACAAAAAGAAAAGGGGGTTTATGTCCGTCTGTCCGTTAGATAAAAGCGCGATAGCGCCTTAACTAAAAGGGCTACAGCAACAAAATTTTGCAAAAGCAAGTCTTATGTGAATGCCAGTCAGTGTGCAAAATTTTGTTACAATCGGTCACCATTTGACCATAGCTCCCATATAAAAAACTTACAGAAACACAAAAATACAAAAAGAAAAGGAGATTTATGTCCGTCTGTCCGTCAGATAAAAGCGCGACAGCTCCTTAACTACAAAAGCTAGAGAGACAAAATTTTACAAAAGTATTTCCGATATGTAACAAAAGTTTTGTACTGAAAATGGGCGAAATCGGTTCACATTTAGTTAGAGCTCCCATATAACCCCGCCCCGGGAAACACATAAATGCTGATAAATTGAGTACAATTGTGATAGCTATGACGACTAAATTTAGTATAGAGAAGTTTTATGCAACTATTGGTCAGTATATCAAATTTTATAGGAATCGGTCCATATTTGACTATAGCTTTCATATAAAAAACACTCCCGGAAACCAAAAAAATGTTTAGCAAGGACCAGTTAAAAGCTATTAAATTAGAAACTGTGACAGCTATTGCCACTAAATTTTGCAAGAATAAGCCCTGTATAAATACCAGCCAGTGTGTGAAATTTTGTTACAATCGGTCAACATTTGGCTATAATTCTTATATATTTATATTACATCCCCTTTTTTATATCTACAATCAAAAAGATTCGGAGGTACAAGCAGCATATTAAGATTATGTATATGGTAGATGCATTAGGAACTCCTAACAAAATATATGGACCTGTCGTATTACTATCAACTTCTTTATCTTAACTTAATATTAAGCTAAACGAAAAGTATTTAACAACTTATTAATGTAAAACTATACCCGGTTACGATAACGAATTTTTTTCAAAGTAAATAATTACTAGGGAAACCACTTAAACACTTTTGAATCTTGAACTATAAAGCTACTGCAACCGAAGTTATTCCAAATATTTTACCAACAATACCAACTAGCGTAACAACTTTTTTCCAATTTGGTCCACGTTTTGAATTTGCTGCAGCCTCGTAGATATATGAGATATGTTTCTAAATTTAACACAACTTGATGGTGGGTATATAAGATTCGGCACAGCCGAATATAACACTCTTACTTGTTAAATCTTCATAACATCTGAATAACAATTTTTTGCACAAAGTTTCAAAAACTTAAAACTCTTAACAAGATTAAAAAAAATTTTAATCTTGATTTTTACACAAAAGATTTTCATATTTGGGTGTTTGGAAAGTAAATTAGTTTTTGTTTTCTTTAGAAAAATGGAACACAATTTTCTTATAACGATAAAATATAAATAAGGTAAAATGTAATTTAACTATGTAGCAAAGACAAAAACCTTACATTTTAGTAGAGACAATTTTGCAGCTAACAGGGCTCTGCAAATAGTTTAACAGTAATGCTAAACATTTTAGTGGAGTCAGTTGCAAAGCTTATCGGTGGATTTTATACAAATAAAGAAATGTTAACATATCCCTCTGAAGCAGGTACCCCAAAGGGTCCCATTTGGCACTGTTAAAGTTGTTTTCCTAAAACATTCATGGATTTTAAAATAAAATGTACATTTTAAAAAGTTTTGAGAAGCTCAGAAAAATTACTTATACAGTGTCAATTAGAACACTTAAGTACCCGCTAAATAAAGTAAACATTCATACATGTCCATAGACGTTGCAATTAACTTTATCGTAATGCATTTAACACATAGACAACAGTAGGCTACGGGCTACAGCCTGTCAGAATTAGAATACACGCATTCAAATGGGTATACATTTTTTAGCGTCGACACAGCCACACGACTACCGACCACCGTTGTAGCTGTAGCTAAAATTAAACTAATTTCTATTTTTGTAGGCGACAATAACAGATTAAGTGCTGTCAACACCATAGAATTTTGATATAAATGAGCGATTTAAACCACTTAACTTTATTTACCATAAATACGAAGAAGTTAATTTATATAAACAATTTACAATTTAATTTAGAAAAATTTTTTATCAAAAATTTTTTTATTAAAAATTTTTCTTTAGAAAATTTTTTTATTCAAAATTTTTCTATAGAGAATTTTTCTGTAGAAAATTGTTATACCAAAATTTTTTCTATTTTTCTAGAAAATTTTTGTATCAAAAATTTTTCTATAGAAAAAAAAGTTTATATTTTTTTTTTATCAAAAATGTTTAAAAAAAAAATTTATCAAAAATTTTTCAATAGAAAATTTTTTGGATCGAATTTTGCTATAAATGAGCGATTTAAACCACTTAACTTTATTGACCATAAATACGAAGAAGATAAATTATATAAACAATTTACAATTTAATTTAGAAAATTTTTTTATCAAAAATTTTTTTATTAAAAATTTTTCTTTAGAAAATTTTTTTATTCAAAATTTTTCTATAGAAAATTTTTGTACCAAAAATTTTTCTATAGAAAATTTTTATACCAAAAATGTTTCTATTTTTGTAGAAAATTTTTGTTTCAAAATTTTTTCTATAGAAAAAAAGTTTATATTTTTTTTTTATCAAAAATGTTTAAAAAAAAAATTTATCAAAAATTTTTTAATAGAAAATTTTTTGGATCGAATTTTGATATAAATGAGCGATTTAAACCACTTAACTTTATTGACCATAAATACGAAGAAGATAAATTATATAAACAATTTACAATTTAATTTAGAAATTTTTTTTATCAAAAATTTTTTTATTAAAAATTTTTCTTTAGAAAATTTTTTTATTCAAAATTTTTCTATAGAAAATTTTTGTACCAAAAATTTTTCTATAGAAAATTTTTATACCAAAAATGTTTCTATTTTTGTAGAAAATTTTTGTATCAAAATTTTTTCTATAGAAAAAAAAATCTATATTTTTTTATCAAAAATGTTTTTAAAAAAAAAAAATTTTTCAAAAATGTTTTTTTTTTATCAAAAATTTTTTCTATACAAAATTTTTTTATCAAAAATTTTCAATAGAAAATTTTTTAAATCAAATATATCTAAAAAAATATAAAAATCTTAATTTGTTTTAACTCAAATAGGTATTTTTTTAATGTGTAGTTCTAACGTTTTTAAAATAAAAGTTTCCTACTCCATTTTATTAAATATCTCTATCAAAAATTTTTCTATAGAACATTTTTTATCAAAAATTTTTTTAAAGAAAATTTTTTTATCACAAATTTTTCTATCGAAAATTTTTTTTTATCAAAAATTTGTCTACATTTTTGTTTTTTTAATTTTTCTACAAAAAATTTGTTTATCAAAAATTTTTTCTATACAAAATTTTTCTATAGAAAATTTTTAATCAAAAATTTTTCTATAGAAAATTTTTAATCAAAAATTTTTCTATAGAAAATTTTTAATCAAAAATTTTTCTATAGAAAATTTTTTATTAAAAATTTTTCTATAGAAAATTTTTTGTCAAACATTTTTCTATAGAAAATTTTTTGTCAAACATTTTTCTATAGAAAATTTTTTATCAAAAATTTTTCTGTAGAAAATTTTTTGAAAGAAATAAATTTTTATTTTCATCAAAAATTTTTTTATCAAAAATTTTTCTACAGAAGGTTTGAAAATTTAATATTAGAATTTATTTCTGTTTTGAAAAATATTCCCAATATTTACAAAAATATTCCCAATGTTTACAAAAATAATAGTGTCGTGGCAACAATGTTCGAGATTATATTTCTTTGTTCTCTCGAACCATGTATTTGGTTGCTATAAATTAGATTTTGATTTGTTTCTTACCTATTTTGTTTTTGTCTTTTCTTTAACAAAGCGCCAGCCAACTCTATTAACATCCAAATTGAAACTGAATGATTTTAATGCTAATTTTCACGAGTTTTATTAATGATCGTGGTATTTACGAAAATTTAAAAAATTCATCGCCTGCTGGTGGTATGGACTGCCTACTCCTGGTCGTAACTCACACACTTTATTTGCTGGAACTACGTAGTTTAGGTTATTACTCATAAACAGCTGTTTCTATTGCAGACATTTTCATTTTAATTTTTTCATGAAAAAAAAGTTCATTAAGAAATGTAGCTGCCGTTTCAAATGCAGCTACCGTCTAAAAAAATAATTAAGTAGCTTATTACGAGGCGTCGATTGCAGCCAACGACTTTTGTAGTCGGTGTTCGTGTAGCTGCTGTTGTCTATGTGTTTAATGCGTAATGTTTAACATTAGCGTTACACTTTTTACAGCGCTCTGTTAGCTTAAAATTATCACTGCTAACAAGTACGGTTTTTGTCTTCGCTAGTTTAATTCGAACTTATCTTAAAAACTGGTTTTGGCATTTTTTTGTTAAAATATCAGCATTTTTAAGCCATTTAACCATTTTCATTCTTAAATTTTAGAGACATTATATCTAAAAATCTTAAAAAATCGTAATCGTGGAAACTTAATTTTTCTTGTATTTATCAATTTTCGTTAATAGTCGAATTTATTTATTAATAATAACATAACAAATTAGTAGCGAATGGGTGAAATTTGTTGGACAGTATTTTAATGAGTGAGACCTAAAACTACCTACAACATGAACATTTTTCATTCATTCATTAATTTCTTTCATTTCATTCATTTCGTATTGTTTTTAAACTTTTGGTGATTAACAAAAGAAATTAACAGATAATTACAAAGAAATATTTTGTCGTTTCTATAAACTGTTGGTCCCCCCTTTACAGGTAAAAATATCAAATAGTGGAAATTTCTTTGAGATATAAATGTTGAAAAAAGAAAGTCAAATTTGTTAACGTTGGGCTGAAAAGTTCGAAAATGCCTTAAATGTTAGCTTTAAAAAAATAAATTTAAATGCATTTGATACTTGTAAAGCCATGTATGTATGTATGTGTCTTAGGCTACGAACTTTTTGGCCCATCTGTTACATATGTGGTAGTAAACTTTAAAATTTTTTTATTTAACTTCTTATATGTTTTTTTGTCTGATCATGACCCTTGATCTTTATGGTAGTGCCGAAGTAGTCGCTCATCAGTTTTTTAATGCAAAAGAAATTAGCTACATTCGTGTTGCAAGAGTTTGATAATGTTGTTGGGTTTAAAAAATTTTCTTTATCAAATGTTGGGAAAATTTTTTGTGGTAAAAGAAATTAAGTACTTTAACTTTTTGTATTTGATTTCTTAAAGTTTGAATAAATACACATGTTTGGGAATTTTAAAAAAACGTTAACATAAGTATTTTGTATAAGAAACAAAAACGCTTAAAAATCCCAAGAAAAAGTTGCAATGAAATTTTTTTCATAAGAAAAAGTTTTATTGAAATTTTTTTTATAACAGAAATTTTCAAAGAATTTTTTTCTACAAGAAAAACTTTTCATAAAATTTTTTCTATAAGAAAAAGTTTCAATGAAATTTTTTCTATAAGAAAAAACTTCAATGAATTTTTTCTATAAGAGAAAGTTTTACTGAAATTGTATCTACAACAAAAATGTTTCAATGAAATTTTTTTCATAAGAAAATGTTTAAATGAAATTCTTTCTATAAGAAAAATTTCAATGAAATTTTGTCATTGAATTTTTTTCTATAAGAAAAAATGTCAATTAATTTTTTTATATAAGAAAAAATTTCAATGAAATCTTTTCTATAAGAAAAAATGTCAATTAATTTTTTTCTATAAGAAAAAATTTCAATGAAATTTTTTCTATAAGAAAAAATGTCAATGAATTTTTTTCTATAAGAAAAAATTTCAATGAAATTTTTTCTATAAGAAAAAGTTTCAATTAAGTTTTTGTATTAGAAAAAATTTCAATGAAATTTTTTCTATACAAAAGTTTAAATAAAATTTTTGCTATAAGAAAAAAATGAAATGAAATTTTTTCCATAAGAAAAAGTTTCACTGAATTTTTTTCTATAAGAAATAGTTTTAATGAAATTTTTTTCTATAAGAAAAAGACAACGAAATTTTTTTATAAGAAAAAATTTCAATTAAATTTTTTTATAAGAAAAAGTTTCAATGAAATTTTTTCTATAGAAAAAGTTTCAATGAAATTTTTTGTATAAGAAAAAGTTTCAATGAAATTTTTTCTATAGAAAAAGTTTCAATGAAATTTTTTGTATAAGAAAAAGTTTCAATAAAATTTTTTCTATAAGAAAAAGTTTTAATGAAATTTTTTCTATAAAAAATTTTTTCTATATGAGAAAAATACACTGACATTTTTTCTATAACAAAAAAGTTTTAATAAAATTTTTTTATAAGAAAAAACTTCAGTGAATTGTTTTCTATAAGAGAAATTTTTACTGAAATTTTTTCTACAGCAAAAATGTTTCAATGAACTTTTTTTATAAGAAAATGTTTGAATGAAATTTTTTCTATAAGAAAAAATTTCAATGAAATTTTGTCAATGAATTTTTTTCTATAAGAAAAAATGTCAATTAATTTTTTTCTATAAGAAAAAATTTCAATGAAATTTTTTCTATAAGAAAAAATGTCAATGAATTTTTTTCTATAAGAAAATATGTCAATGAAATTTTTTCTATAAGAAAAAGTTTCAATTAAGTTTTTGCATTAGAAAAAATTTCAATGAAATTTTTTCTATACAAAAGTTTAAATAAAATTTTTGCTATAAGAAAAAAATGAAATGAAATTTTTTCCATAAGAAAAAGTTTCACTGAATTTTTTTCTATAAGAAAAAGTTTTAATGAAATTTTTTTCTATAAGAAAAAGACAACGAAATTTTTTTATAAGAAAAAATTTCAATTAAATTTTTTTATAAGAAAAAGTTTCAATGAAATTTTTTCTATAGAAAAAGTTTCAATGAAATTTTTTGTATAAGAAAAAGTTTCAATGAAATTTTTTCTATAAGAAGTTCAATAAAATTTTTTCTCGAACAAAAAGTTTTAATGAAATTTTTTCAATAGGAAAAAGTTTGATGTCAATTTTCGAAAAATTTCCTACAAAAAGTCAAGTTTTCAAAAATTTCCTACAAAAAGTCAATTTTCGAAAAATTTCCTACGAAAAGTAAAATTTTCGAAAATTTCCTAAAAATATTAAAAATTTTCGAAAAATTTCCTATAACTATTAAATTTTCGAAAAATTTCCTATAAATTATATAAATAGTCTATTTTCGAAAAATTTCCTATAAATAGTCAATTTTTAAAAAATTTCCTTTAAATAGTCAATTTTCGAAAAATTTCCTATAAATAGTCAATTTTTGAAAAATTTCCTATAAATAGTAAATTTTCGAAAAATTTCCTATTAATAGTCAATTTTCGAAAAATTTCCTATAACTAGTCAATTTTCGAAAAATTTCCTATAAATAATCAATTTTCGAAAATTTCCTATAAATTGTCAATTTTCGAAAAATTTCCTATAAATAGTCAATTTTCGAAAAATTTCCTATAAATAGTCAATTTTCGAAAAATTTCCTATAAATAGTCAATTTTCGAAAAATTTCCTATAAATAGTCAATTTTCGAAAAATTTCCTATAAATAGTCAATTTTCGAAAAATTTCCTATAAAAATAGTCAATTTTCGAAAAATTTCCTATAAAAATAGTCAATTTTCGAAAAATTTCCTATAAAAATTGTCAATTTTCGAAAAATTTCCTATAAAAATAGTCAATTTTCGAAAAATCTCCTATAAAAATAGTCAATTTTCGAAAAATTTCCTATAAAAATAGTCAATTTTCGAAAAATTTCCTATAAGAATAGTCAATTTTCGTAAAATTTCCTATAAAAATAGTCAATTTTCGAAAAATTTCCTATAAAAATAGTCAATTTTCGAAAAATTTCCTATAAAAATAGTCAATTTTCGTAAAATTTCATATAAAAATAGTCAATTTTCGAAAAATTTCCTATAAAAATAGTCAATTTTCGAAAAATTTCCTATAAATAGTAAATTTTCGAAAAATTTCCTATAAATAGTCAATTTTCGAAAATTTTCCTTTAAAAAGTCAATTTTCGAAAAATTTCCTAAAAATAGTAAATTTTCGAAAAATTTCCTAAAATAAGTCAATTTTTGAAAAATTTCCTAAAAATAGTAAATTTTCGAAAAATTTCCTATAAATAGTCAATTTTCGAAAATTTTCCTTTAAAAAGTCAATTTTCGAAAAATTTCCTAAAAATAGTAAATTTTCGAAAAATAATAGTCAATTTTCGAAAAAATTTCCTAAAATAAGTCAATTTTTGAAAAATTTCCTATAAATAGTCAATTTTCGAAAAATTTCGTATAAATATGTTATAATCATTAAATATGTGATTAAAATGCATTGTAAAACTTTTCTGAGTATTTTGTGGAAAAAAAAAAATTAACAGCTTAACATAGAAACAAAAAAACTCATAAGATCTTTTGAATAAACAATATGAAAAAAATCATAAATAAGAGTTTCTTTTAATTCATTTTATATCTTTCGTTATTGTTTGAAGATAATTTACTGCGAAAATCTCTTAGTTTTGTTCTGTTTCACATTAACGATTAGGTTACTATTTTTTCTTCTTTTTATAATATTTAGAGCCTTCTGCTGCCATCCATTCATCCTAGCCACTCACTCTAACTATTCCAATTCACTTAGTCTGCTTTTTAGTCAGTCAACAGCAAATCATGAAATCAAGATTATGATGATTGTGCTGTTGATTTTGTTCATGATTCTGTAAATGTCTGTTTGTTATTCAGAAAATCATATGAAATTACTGCTTACCCGGCAAAATTCTTTTTATATCAGCAATAATAAACATTAACAATTCATACTAATAAAAATAATAATGAAAAAACAAAAGAAATGAGAATAAAAAATGCAAATGGCAGCAACAATTGCAGACAATAGACATGATAATGAGTCAAAAAGTAAGCAGTTACAGAAAAGAATAAAATCTATATTTCGCAAATTTACTTTTTATAAGGAAACTTTTCAAAAATTTAGTAATTATAGGAAATTTTTTGAAAATATAGTTTTAATGGGAAATTTTTTTCAAAATTAACTATTTAAAGGAAATTTTTCGAAAATTTACCATCTAGAGGGAATTTTTCGAAATTTTAATATTTAAAGGAAATTTTTCGAATATTAACTAAATATTAATAGAAAATTTTTAAAAATTTACTTTTTATGGGAAATTTTTCCAAAATTCACAATTTCAAGGAAATTTTTCGAAAATTGACTATTTATAGGAAATTTTTCGAAAATTTACTATTTATAGAAAATTTTTGAAAATTAACTTTTTATGGAAAATTTTTTCCGAATTCAATATTTATATAAAATTTTTCGAATACATTTTTTTTATAATTTTTCATTCCTTTAAATCGCAAACTTCAACTTAACTGTAACTACAACAGAAATTGCAATTTGCAAAGAAAACAAATTAAAGAATAATAAAAAAATTTTAAAACTAATGCAAACAATACAGATAGACTGCAAAAATAGGCAACTACTAACAGTTGGTCTAAAAACTTCGTAGCCTAACAGAATTATTTTTATAAGAAATTTTTTAAAAATTTACTATTTTGAGGAATTTTTTCAAAAACTGACTATTTAAAGGAAATTTTTCGAAAACTTAATATTTATAGGAAATTTTTCGAAAATTTAATATTTATGGGAAATTTTTTTGAAAATATAATATTTATGGGAAATTTTTCGAAATTTTCTATTTATAAATTGACTTTTTATAGGAAATTTTTCGAAAATTGACTATTTATAGGAAATTTTTTGAAAATTGACTATTTATAGGAAATTTTTTGAAAATTGACTATTTATAGGAAATTTTTCGAAAACTGACTATTTATAGGAAATTTTTCGAAAATTGACTATTTATAGGAAATTTTTCGAAAATTGACTATTTATAGGAAATTTTTCTAAAATATACTTTTTATTGGAAATTTTTCGAAAATTTACTTTTTATAGAAAATTTTTCGAAAATTGACTATTTATTGGAAATTTATCGAAAATTTACTATTTATAGGAAATTTTTCAAAAAATTAATATTTATAGGAAATTTTTCGAAAATTGACTATTTATAGGAAATTTTTCGAAAATTGACTATTTATGGGAAATTTTTCAAAAATTGACATTTGTAGGAAATTTTTCGAAAATTGACTATTTGTAGGAAATTTTTCGAAAACTGACTATTTATAGGAAATTTTTCGAAATTTGACTATTTATAGGAAATTTTTCGAAATTTGACTATATAGAGTCAATTTTTCGAAAATTGACTATTTATAGGAAATTTTTCAAAAATTGACTATTTATAGGAAATTTTTCGAAAATTGACTATTTATAGGGAATTTTTCGAAAATTTAATATTTATAGGAAATTTTTCGAAAATTGACTATTTATCGGAAATTTTTCGAAAATTGACTATTTATAGGAAACTTTTCGAAAATTTACTATTTATAGGAAATTTTTCGAAAATAGTCATGTCATGGGAAATTTTTCGAAAATTGACTATTTATAGGAAATTTTTTTAAAATTGAAAATTGACTATTAATAAGAAATTTTTCGAAAATTGACTATTTGTAGGAAATTTTTCGAAAATTGACTATTTATAGGAAATATTTCGAAAATTGACTATTTATAGGAAATTTTTCCAAAATTGACTATAGGAAATTTTTCCAAAATTGACTATTTAAAGGAAATTTTTCCAAAATTGATTATTTAAAGGAAATTTTTCCAAAATTGACTATTTATAGGAAATTTTTCGAAAATTGAATATTTATAGGAAACTTTTCGAAAACATACTATTTATAGGAAATTTTTCGAAAATAGTCATGTTATGGGAAATTTTTCGAAAATTGACTATTAATAGGAAATTTTTCGAAAATTGGCTATTTATCGGAAATTTTTCGAAAATTGACTATTTATAGGAAACTTTTCGAAAATTTAGTATTTATAGGAAATTTTTCGAAAATAGTCATGTTATTTGAAATTTTTCGAAAATTGACTATTAATAGGAAATTTTTCGAAAATTGACTATTTATAGGAAATTTTTCGAAAATTGACTTTTTATAGGAAATTTTTCGAAAATTGACTATTTATAGGAAATTTTTTTAAAATTGAAAATTGACTATTAATAGGAAATTTTTCGAAAATTGACTATTTTTAGGAAATTTTTCGAAAATTGACTATTTATAGGAAATTTTTCGAAAATTGACTATTTATAGGAAATTTTTCGAAAATTGACTATTTATAGGAAATTTTTCGAAAATTGACTATTTATAGGAAATTTTTAGAAAATTGACTATAGGAAATTTTTCGAAAATTGACTATTTGTAGGAAATTTTTCGAAAATTGACTATTTAAAGGAAATTTTTTCAAAATTGACTATTTAGAGGAAATTTTTCCAAAATTGAATATTTATAGGAAACTTTTCAAAAATTTAATATTTATAGGAAATTTTTGAAAATTGTTTAAAGAAATTTTTAAAAAATATATTTTTTTTTATAGAAAATCATCTAACTTTTCTGTTAAACTGTTACCAAACAAATAGAAAACTATAATAAAAACATTAACAAAAAGGAATTGGCAGAAAGCCAATTTAACACTCAAAGAAATTTAATCATAAAAATCTGTGTACTGAGAATTTTTAATCTATAAATTTTAGGCAAAACTCTAAAACTATGCTTAAGTTAAGAAGTAATTACAACGCTTGAGTCAAAGTTAACCTTAACGACTTGAAATAGAAAGAAATTTTGGACATAAACACTAATTTTTTTCTCGTTGTATCATAAAATTTCCTAAGCTGCTAAAACATAAAACAGCTTAAAGTTTATTTTTTTACAATTTTTTTCTTTCTGGCTTTAAGTCATGCAAACATAGAAAATTATACTTTTTGATGTTATTGTTCCAATTTTTATTTTTCTATTTTTTCACAAGTTGCACTCGTTAATGTTTGACTGAGTAGATCTGAGTTGCATGCACTAATTTAGTTTTTTGTTTTTTATTAGTTCTAGTGATTTTTTTATTTTTTGCTTCAAATCGTTACGGTTTACTATTTTGACCGTGCACTTGTAAGTTGAAATAGTTTCAAGAGAAATTGAGGGGTTTAGTAAAAAAATTGTTTTGGCTTTGCTATAAAAATTTTAAGAATTTTTGTTGTCTACTTTGGCACATTTTTAAAATTTGGCTAAATATTTAAAATTCTTCTATAAATAGTCAGTTTTTGAAAAATTTTCTATAATTTTTTATCTAGTTTTCCTATAAATAGTAATTAAAAAAAAAATTCTTATAAAAATGATAAATATTTTAAAAATTTCTTATAAAAATTTTGAAAAATTTCCAATAAAAATAGAAAGTTTTTGAAAATTTTCCCTAAAAATAGCAAATGTTTGAAAAATTTTCTATAAAAAATAGTACATTTTTTAAAAATTTCCTCTAAAAATGGAAAATTTCCTATAAAAATAGAAAATGTTTGAAAAATTTTCTGTAAAAATAGTAAATTTTTAAAAAATTTCCTATAGAAATAGTAAATTTTTGAAAAATTTCCTATAGAAATAGTAAATTTTTTGAAAAATTTCCTATAAAAATAGAAAATTTTTGAAAAATTTCCTATAAAAATAGAAAGTTTTTGAAAAATTTCCTATAAAAATAAAAACTTTTTGAAAAATTTCCTATATAAATAGAAAATTTTTGAAAAATTTCCTATAAAAAAAGAGAATTTTCGAAAAATTTCCTATAAAAATATAAAATTTTTGAAAAATTTCCTATAAAAATATAAAATTTTTGAAAAATTTCCTATAAAAATAGAAAATTTTTGAAAAATTTCCTAAAAAAATAGGAAATTTTTGAAAAATTTCCTATAAAAATAGAAAATTTTTGAAAATTTTCCTATAAAAATAGGAAATTTTTAAAAAATTTCCTATAAAAATAGGAAATTTTTGAATAATTTCTTATAAAAATAGAAAATTTTCGAAAAATTTCCTACAAAAATAGTAAATTTTTGAAAATTTTCCTAAAAATATTATATATTATAAAAATAGTTAATTTTTGAAAAAATTTCCTATAAAAATAGGAAATTTTTGAAAAATTTCCTATAAAAATAAAAAATTTTTGAAAAATTTCCTATATAAATAGAAAATTTTTTTTAAACTTCCTATATAAATAGAAAATTTTTGAAAAATTTCCTATATAAATAAAAAATTTTTGAAAAATTTCCTATAAAAATAGAAAATTTTTGAAAAATTTCCTATAAAAATAGAAAATTTTTTAAAAATTTCCTATATAAATAGGAAATTTTTGAAAAATTTCCTATAAAAATAGAAAATTTTTGAAAAATTTCCTATAAAAATAGAAAATTTTTGAAAAATTTCCTATAAAAATAGAAAATTTTTGAAAAATTTCCTATAAAAATAGAAAATTTTTGAAAAATTTCCTATAAAAATAGAAAATTTTTGAGAAATTTTGTATAAAAATAGAAAATTTTTTAAAAATTTCCTATAAAAGTAGTAAATTTTTGAAAAATTTTCTATAAAAGTAGTAAATTTTTGAAAAATTTTCTATAAAAATAGAAAATTTTTGAAAAATTTCCTATGAAAATAGAAAAATTTTGCAAAATTTCCTATAAAAATAGAAAATTTTTCAAAAATTTCCTATAAAAATAGTAAATTTTGAAAAATTTCCTATAAAAATAGCAAATTTTTGAAAATTTTCCTATAAAAATAGAAAAGTTTTGAAAAATTTCTTGTAAAAATAGTAAATTTTTGAAAAATTTCTTGTAAAAATAGTAAATTTTTGAAAAATTTCCTATACAAATAGAAAATGTTTTGAAAAATTTCCTATAAAAATAGTAAATTTTTGAAAAATTTCCTATAAAAATAGAAAATTTTTGAAAAATTTCCTATAAAAATAGAAAATTTTTGAAAAATTTCCTATAAAAATAGAAAATTTTTGAAAAATTTCCTATAAAAATAGAAAATTTTTGAGAAATTTTGTATAAAAATAGAAAATTTTTTAAAAATTTCCTATAAAAGTAGTAAATTTTTGAAAAATTTCCTATAAAAGTAGTAAATTTTTGAAAAATTTTCTATAAAAATAGAAAATTTTTGAAAAATTTCCTATGAAAATAGAAAAATTTTGCAAAATTTCCTATAAAAATAGAAAATTTTTCAAAAATTTCCTATAAAAATAGTAAATTTTGAAAAATTTCCTATAAAAATAGCAAATTTTTGAAAATTTTCCTATAAAAATAGTAAACTTTTGAAAAATTTCTTGTAAAAATAGTAAATTTTTGAAAAATTTCTTGTAAAAATAGTAAATTTTTGAAAAATTTCCTATACAAATAGAAAATGTTTTGAAAAATTTCCTATAAAATTAGTAAATTTTTGAAAAATTTCTTGTAAAAATAGTAAATTTTTGAAAAATTTCCTATAAAAATAGAAAATTTTTGAAAAATTTCCTATAAAAATAGTTAATTTTTAAAAAAATTTCCTATAAAAATTGTAAAAAAAAAAAATTCTGTAAAAATATATTAAATTTTCAAAAAATTTCCTGTCAATAAACCAAATTAAAGCTTTATTTTAAAATCTTTTTTTTTTTGTGTCGTTCAGTGCAAATATAAAATTAAAAAGTTTTTGTGTTCATCAACACCTCCTTTTTTCATGGAAACATACAAATTTATTTACTAATTTTTTTTATCTCTTCATTTTTCATTGCAGGTAAGTTTTTCAAGTGAAGTCGGAAGGTATTGAATAGAAATATCTGAAAATATAAAAATGATGGTTGAATTATAAATCATCATGATTTGAATTCTTTATGTTTAGAAAAAGTAAAAAAACTAAGGAGTATAAGGTGCGGTAAGTTTTTTTACTTTTGCTAAACTTTTTCGATTGTAATTTTAAATGTGTCATGAATTTGTAGCTTTATGGTTTAAAGGTAATAATGACCTTAAATGTCAGTTTATGGATTTGTCTTGGATTTTAGCAAATAACAAATATTGATGAGTATAGATTGAAAAATTTATAAACTTTTTTTATCGCCTATCTTTAAAAAAAAAAGAATTTTAGTAAAACACCTTTTTCTCTTTTGTGGTTCATAGTATCATTTATTATACGTTATTTGATATCCTTGAAAACAAATTTCTCCCACCGTTTTATTTTTTTATTTTTTGGTTTTACATTTTTCTTACAAAAAAGGGATCACAAAACTAAAAGTATGCCCCACATTTTGTTTCTAGTTAAATCCCAATTTCGGTGCTTTTTGGTTGTTTATGTTTGACTTTATCTACATCATTATCATCTATTTTACATCGTGTAAACAAATCTCTTACACCATAAAAATGTATTAACAAAATAAAAGCAAAACGACGAGTTCATTGAACTGTTGATGTCAACTCCCATTTAGGAGGTTCAATCAAAAATTTACTTTTTATAACAAAATTTATAATTTTTATAAAATTTTTCGAAAATTTACTCTTTTTATAGAAAATTTTTCGAAAATTTACTATTTTTATAGGAAAATTTTCGAAAATTGACTATTTTTATAGGAAATTTTTCAAATATTTACTATTTTTATCTGAAAATTTTCAAAAAAATTACTTTTTTTAAAGGAAATTTTCAAAAATTTCATATAAATAAATTTTTGAAAAATTGCATATAAATAAATTTTTGAAAAATTTCTTATAAAAGAAGAACATTTTTTGAAAAATTTCCTAAAAAAATATAAAATTTTTGAAAAATTTCCTAAAAAAAAATATAAAATTTTGGAAAAAATTACCGATAAAAGTAGTAAAATTTTGAAAAATTTACTATTAAAATAATAATTTTTCGAAAATTTTCTATAAAAATAATAATTTTTGAATAATTTCCTATAAAAATAGTAAATTTTTGAATAATTTCCTATAAAAATAGTAAATTTTTGAAAAATTTCCTATAAAAATAGTAAATTTTTGAAAAATTTCCTATAAAAATAGTAAATTTTTGAAAAATTTCCTATAAAAATAGTAAATTTTTGAAAAATTTCCTATAAAAATAGTAAATTTTTGAAAAATTTCCTATAAAAATAGTAAATTTTTGAAAAATTTCTTATAAAAATAGTAAATTTTTGAAAAATTTCTTATAAAAATAGTAAATTTTTGAAAAATTTCCTATAAAAATAGTAAATTTTTGAAAAATTTCCTATAAAAATAATAAATTTTTGAAAAATTTCTTATAAAAATAGTAAATTTTTGAAAATTTTCCTATAAAAATAGTAAATTTTTGAAAAATTTCCTATAAAAATAGTAAATATTTGAAAAATTTCCTATAAAAACACTTCATTTTTGAAAAATTTCCTTCAAAAATAGTAAATTTTCGAAAAACTTCTATAAAAATAGAAAATTTTTGAAAAATTTCCTATAAAAATAGAAAATTTTTGAAAAATTTCCTATAAAAATAGTAAATTTTTGAAAAATTTCCTATAAAAATAGTAAATTTTTGAAAAATTTCTTATAAAAATAGTAAATTTGTGAAAAATTTCCTATAAAAACTAGAAAATTTTTGAAAAATGTTCATAATAATAGTAAATTTTTGAAAATTTTCTTATAAAAATAGAAAATTTTGGAAAATTTCCTATAAAAAAAGAAAAATTTTGAAAAATTTCCTATAAAAAAAGAAAATTTTTGAAAAATTTTATAGGAAATGAAAAGAAAATTTTTGAAAAATTTCCTATAAAAAAAGAAAATTTTTGAAAAATTTCCTATAAAAATAGAAAATTTTAGAAAAATGTCCTATTAAAATAGAAAGTTTTAGAAAAATGTCCTATAAAAATAGAAATTTCCTATAAAAATAGAAAAATTGCGGAAAAATTTCCTATAAAAATAGAAAATTTACTATTTTTATAGGAAATTTAAAAAAAAATTTACTATTTTTATAGGAAATTTTTTAAAAATTTACATATTTTAAGATATTTTTCTAAAATTGTCTATTATTTCATTTTGCTTTAAAATCATTTTTCTAATCTCAAATTAAATTTTTTTGTTATTGATAATTCACATATTTTTCGCTTCTTAAGACGTAAAATAAAATTACATTAACAAGCTTGTAAATATAGATTTTATATACTTGTGCTTAGATTTATTAAAATCTTTGTTTTTTACGAGATTAATTTTAATGATTAAATTGACCTTTTGAACACTTGCTTTGAAGATGATCGAACAAAAACTTAATAGAAATTAAAAAAAATAAACTATCTTGGGAATAAAATTCCTATATAATATTCAAAAAATATTTTATTAAGGGTCAAGTTTTATAGAGATTTTTACTTAACGTTAGCATTAAGTTGGTGATAAGATGAATTATAGCGTTTTTGACATTAGACAAAAAAGTTAAGAATTTGAATTTTTAATATAAATATACTTCGGAGGTAATTGTCCAATGTGTGAGGTATCATGGACTTGTATATGATAATGGAGGTCTGGGAAAATAAAATTTTAATGATAGATATTTTACTTTGTCGTCTTTTATCTTTTAAACGCTAGGACTTACTAAAAATTAGTATTATTACCATCTTTATCTCAGCCTACTAACTTTTCTGATCAAATGTTATTCGTATTCTAATTCGTTCTTTCGTTACCCCTCCTAGTATTACTGTAAAATATAATTTTTTTATCCATTATTTAAATCCTCGCTTTCTATTTCCCCTTTTCCAATTCTATAATTGTTAAATAAATACTTATTTGTAGCAATAAATCAATAATTATTACTTAAAAAAAAACAGCGTTCAATAAACTTTTTATTACTTTTACAATTTATAAATTAATTTAATGCAACTAACGCATGTTATTTGCAACAAATTATAAACTATAAATCATTTTAAATTTATTTATTTTTTCCAAATATATTTTAATATAAATGAACAATAATTTACATAAATTATTAACTAGTTAATAAAAACACTCACGCAATCGTTTACAAAAAAAAAAAAAAAAAAAAAAAAAAAAAAACAATTAAAATTTATAATGAAACATTTCAATTAAAGTAATTATTAAGGCAAAATAAATTCATTGCAAACTTTTACTATACCTTAAATTTACTAAAGATCGTTAATTCTATATCAAAATTTCACATTTAGGAAATTTTTCAAAAATTTACTATTTTTATATTAAATTTTTCAAAAATTTACTATTTTTATAGAAAATTTTTCAAAAATTTACTATTTTTGTAGGAAATTTTTCAAAAATTTACTATTTTTATAGGAAATTTTTCAAAAATTTACTATTTTTATAGGAAATTTTTCAAAAATTTACTATTTTTATAGGAAATTTTTCAAAAATTTACTATTTTTATAGGAAATTTTTCAAAAATTTACTATTTTTATAGGAAATTTTTCAAAAATTTACTATTTTTATAGGAAATTTTTCAAAAATTTACTATTTTTATAGGAAATTTTTCAAAAATTTACTATTTTTATAGGAAATTTTTCTAAAATTTACTATTCTTATAAGAAATTTTTCTAAAATTTACTATTTTTATAGGAAATTTTTCAAAAATTTACTATTTTTATAGGAAATTTTTCAAAAATTTACTATTTTTATAGGAAATTTTTCAAAAATTTACTATTTTTATAGGAAATTTTTCAAAAATTTACTATTTTTATAGGAAATTTTTCAAAAATGTACTATTTTTATAGGAAATTTTTCAAAAATGTACTATTTTTATAGGAAATTTTTCAAAAATTTCTTATTTTTATAAAAAAATTTTCAAAAATTTACTATTTTTATAGGAAGTTTTTCAAAAATTTACTATTTTTATAGGAAATTTTTCAAAAATTTACTATTTTTAAAGGAAAATTTTCAAAAATTTACTATTTTTATAGGAAATTTTTCAAAAATTTCCTATTTTTATAGGAAATTTTTCAAAAATTTACTATTTTTATAGGAAATTTTTCAAAAATTTACTATTTTTATAGGAAATTTTTCAAAAATTTACAATTTTTATAGAAAATTTTTCAAAAATTTACTATTTTTATAGGAAATTTTTCGAAAATTTACTATTTTTATAAGAAATTTTTCGAAAATTTACTATTTTTATAGGAAATTTTTCGAAAATTTACTATTTTTATAGGAAATTTTTCAAAAATGTACTATTTTTATAGGAAATTTTTCAAAAATTTCTTATTTTTACAGGAAATTTTTCAAAAATTTACAATTTTTATAGGAAAGTTTTCAAAATTTAATAGGAAATTTTCGAACGTTTACTGTTTCTAGAGAAAATTTTTTAAAAATTAATTTTCTCAAAAATTCCGAAAATATGCTATTTTCATACAAAATTTTATTTTATGGAAAATTTTTGAAAAATATACTGTTTTACATTTACAAATAGCAAATTTTACAAAACTAAGCCCTAACTTATATAATTCGATACAAAAAACAATTATTCATTTTTGCAAAATGGGTATTTCCTAACCACCTACACTCTGACAATTAAAAAGGAAAAGCAGCCTAAAGTCTAGATTCAAATTTGCATCTAGATTCTAGACAAATAAAATTTAAAGTTGCCAAACAATTTGTGGCAATTGTTCTTTTAACTTAGCAAATACACGCACTTTAAGCAAAATAATAAAGAATTAAACTAAATTTATGATAATCAAACAATCAGACAAATACTGTATGTCAGTAGTCAGTAGAAAAGTTAATATAAAATCTGCCTGTCTGTTTGTCTGTCTGTCTGTCTGTCTGTCTGTCTATTACTTGACGTGTCTAGTCTGGCCTCTTCTTTAATGTGTAAAATGTAAATTTTGTGTTTAATTCTATTTTCACAACTCGTGGGGGCTCAAGTTGGTCAGGCTGATTTGTTTATTTGTTTATTAAATTCTAGATTCTTTATTTTCTAACAAATTATTACCGACTACTATAGGAAGTTTTTATATACTTACGAGTTTAGTTTGTTGAACCGTTTTTTATGAATAATAAAATTAAGCTTTACTTTGTTAAATTTGCATTTAAAAGAAACAAAAAAGTCATGATGATGATGAATGATCATCTCCCACTATAATTTTATAGTTATTTTTAATTTAAAAATAAATTTAAACTAATAAACATATACATATAAAATTCCCTATAAAAATTTTAATTTTTTTAAAAATTCCCTATAAAAATTTTAATTTTTTTAATAATTCCCCATGAAAATAGTAAATTTTTGAAAAATTTCCTATAAAAATAGTAAATTTTTGAAAATTTCCTATAAAAATAGTAAATTTTTGAAAAATGTACTATAAAAATAGTAAATTTTTGAAAAATTTCCTATAAAAATAGTAAATTTTTGAAAAATTTCGTATAAAAATAGTAAATTTTTGAAAAACTTCCTTTAAAAATAGTAAATTTTTGAAAAACTTCCTATAAAAATAGTAAATTTTTGAAAAACTTCCTATAAAAATAGTAAATTTTTGAAAAATTTCCTATAAAAATAGTAAATTTTTGAAAAATTCCCTATAAAAATAGTAAATTTTTGAAAAATTTCCTATAAAAATAGTAAATTTTTGAAAAATTTCCTATAAAAATAGTAAATTTTTGAAAAATTTCCTATAAAAATAGTAAATTTTTGAAAAATTTCCTATAAAAATAGTAAATTTTTGAAAAATTTCCTATAAAAATAGTAAATTTTTGAAAAATTTCCTATAAAAATAGTAAATTTTTGAAAAATTTCCTATAAAAATAGTAAATTTTTGAAAAATTTCCTATAAAAATAGTAAATTTTTGAAAAATTTCCTATAAAAATTGTACATTTTTGGAAAATTTCCTATAAAAATAGTAAATTTGTGAAAAATTTCCTAAAAACATAGTAAATTTTTGAAAAATTTCCTATCAAAATAGTACATTTTTGAAAAATTTCCTATAAAAATAGTAAATTTTTTAAAAATTTCCTAAAAAAATAGTAAATTTTTAAAAAAATTCCTATAAAAATAGTAAATTTTTGAAAAATTTCCTATAAAAATAGTAAATTTTTGAAAAATTTCCTATAAAAATAGAAAATTTTTGAAAAATTTCCTATAAAAATAGAAAATTTTTGAAAAATTTCCTATAAAAATAGAAAATTTTTGAAAAATTTCCTATAAAAATAGTAAATTTTTGAAAAATTTCCTATAAAAATAGTAAATTTTTGAAAAATTTCCTATAAAAATAGTAAATTTTTGAAAAATTTCCTATAAAAATTGTAAATTTTTGAAAAATTTCCTATAAAAATAGTAAATTTTTGAAAATTTTCCTATAAAAATAGTAAATTTTTGAAAAATTCGCTATAAAAATAGTAAATTTTTGAAAAATTTCCTATAAAAATAGTAAATTTTTGAAAAATTTTCTATAAAAATAGTAAATTTTTGAAAAATTTTCTATAAAAATAGCAGATTTTCTAAAAATTTTCTATAAAAATAGTAGATTTTCGAAAAATTTCCTATAAAAATAGTAAATTTTTAAAAAATTTCCAATAAAAAGTACATTTTAGAGAAAAATGAGGTAGTAAATTTAAACTTTGTAATCATGTTCATTGTATTTTCTATAGTTTTGCTCTACTTATTACGGAAATGAAATCATTTTCCATGAGATTTTTCAAATAACTAAAATTTCTTTTACATTTTATTGAGGTTGTCTATTAGAAATAACTGAAAATCATTCAAATACAAACTATAAAAGATATATTAACTTTCATTTCAGTTGTAAACTCTAGATTTACAATATGGGAATTTAACAATTAAATTGAATACTTTTCTTTGCGGGTAAATAAATATAAGTTACATAATAATGTTGCAAATATCAAAAGGCAAAAACTGTTAAGGAAAAAGCATTATTTAATATTAATCATAACAAATTTAAAACAATAGCGAAATAGCTTTATAATATTATACAAACATTGAAATCATCATTAATTCATTACCTCTAACAATTTCATGTAAATATTTCTTAAATTTCTTTGCTTCACGTCAATTTTGTATTAAGATCTCAAAATTCAACTCAACCCATCAATTTTCATTCATTCATCCGTTTCGAAAAATATACAATTTTTCCCCCAAATTTTTGATATTCAGATAAACTTATTTATTAAATAATGTTCATTATACTTCACTTACAATAAAATTGCATTAACTTTTAATTATTTTAATTGTACATTGTTTGAATGTTTTAAATCTTTAACAATACAACTCTATATTTAATAAACTTTAAAAGCAGAAACCAAAAAAAAACAACAACAATATCATCACATACATATTATTCAATGTAATTGTTATAATAAAGTTGTAAATCATAATAAAGACTTCTCTTTACATTTTTGTATATGATATTAATCTCGTTTTCATATAAATTTAAGATTTTACGCATCATTATAAAATCTATTGTTTAAATTATACAACAATAAACAAACAACAAAAAACAAAACTAAAAATGTCTATTAAACCATAACCTCAACATTTAAACTTTATGGTGTATTATTATCTCACGTTTTTATATTTTGACGGTTTATAAACAACAAATTAAAACTTTTTTTGAAAATTGATTTTTATAGGAAATTTTTCAAAAATTTACTATTTTTATAGGAATTTTTTCAAAAATTTACTATTTTTATAGGAAATTTTTCCAAAAATTTACTATTTTTATAGGAAATTTTTCAAAAATTTACTATTTTTATAGGAAATTTTTCAAAAATTTACTATTTTTATAGGAAATTTTTCCAAAAATTTACTATTTTTATAGGAAATTTTTCCAAAAATTTACTATTTTTATAGGAAATTTTTCCAAAAATTTACTATTTTTATAGGAAATTTTTCCAAAAATTTACTATTTTTATAGGAAATTTTTCCAAAAATTTACTATTTTTATAGGAAATTTTTCCAAAAATTTACTATTTTTATAGGAAATTTTTCCAAAAATTTACTATTTTTATAGGAAATTTTTCCAAAAATTTACTATTTTTATAGGAAATTTTTCCAAAAATTTACTATTTTTATAGGAAATTTTTCCAAAAATTTACTATTTTTATAGGAAATTTTTCCAAAAATTTACTATTTTTATAGGAAATTTTTCCAAAAATTTACTATTTTTATAGGAAAATTTTCAAAAATTTACTATTTTTATAGAAAATATTTCAAAAATGTACTATTTTTATAGAACATTTTTCAAAAATGTACTATTTTTATAGGAAATTTTTCAAAAATTTACTATTTTTATAGGAAAATTTTCAAAAAATTACTATTTTTATAGGAAATTTTTCAAAAATTTACTATTTTTATAGGAAATTTTTCAAAAATTTACTATTTTTATAGGAAATTTTTCAAAAATTTACTATTTTTATAGGAAATTTTTCGAAAATTTATTGTTATAAAATTATAAAATTACAAAATGTTACTATTTTTATAGTTCATATTTTAAAATTGAAAAAAGGTATGAATGAACTGCAAGAGGAAGTCATAAAATTTAGTTGAAATTCTTCCTATAAAATAGGAAATTTTTCAAAAATTTTCTATTTTATAGGAAATTTTTCAAAAATTTCCTATTTTATAGGAAATTTTTCAAAAATTTCCTATTTTATAGGAAATTTTTCAAAAATTTCCTATTTTATAGGAAATTTTTCAAAAATTTCCTATTTTTATATGAAATTTTTCAAAAATTTCCTATTTTTATATGAAATTTTTCAAAAATTTCCTGTTTTTATAGGAAATTTTTCAAAAATTTCCTGTTTTTATAGGAAATTTTTCAAAAATTTACTATTTTGATAGGAAATTTTTCAAAAATTTACTATTTTGATAGGAAATTTTTCAAAAATTTACTATTTTGATAGGAAATTTTTCAAAAATTTACTATTTTGATAGGAAATTTTTCAAAAATTTGCTATTTTGATAGGAAATTTTTCAAAAATTTACTATATTTTTAGGAAATTTTTCACAAATTTACTATTTTAATAGGAAATTTTCCAAAAATGTACTATTTTTATAGGAAATTTTTTAAAAATTTACTATTTTTATAGGAAGTTTTTCAAAAATTTACTATTTTTATAGGAAGTTTTTCAAAAATTTACTATTTTTAAAGGAAGTTTTTCAAAAATTTACTATTTTTATAGAAAATTTTTCCCAAAATTTATTTTTTTTATAGGAAATTTTTCAAAAATTTACTATTTTTATAGGAAGTTTTTCAAAAATTTACTATTTTTATAGGAAGTTTTTCAAAAATTTACTATTTTTAAAGGAAGTTTTTCAAAAATTTACTATTTTTATAGAAAATTTTTTCCAAAATTTAATTTTTTTATAGGAAATTTTTCACAAATTTACTATTTTTATAGGAAATTTTTCAAAAATTTACTATTTTCATAGGAAATTTTTCAAAAATTTACTATTTTTATAGGAAATTTTTCAAAAATTTACTATTTTTATAGGAAATTTTTCAAAAATTTACTATTTTTATAGGAAATTTTTCAAAAATTTAGTATTTTTATAGGAAATTTTTCAAAAATTTACTATTTTTATAGGAAATTTTTCAAAAATTTACTATTTTTATAGGAAATTTTTCAAAAATTTACTATTTTTATAGGAAATTTTTCAAAAATTTACTATTTTTATAGGAAATTTTTCACAAATTTACTATTTTTATAGGAAGTTTTTCAAAAATTTACTATTTTTATAGGAAATTTTTCAAAAATTTACTATTTTTATAGGAATTTTTTCACAAATTTACTATATTTTTAGGAAATTTTTCACAAATTTACTATTTTTATAGGAAATTTTCCAAAAATGTACTATTTTTATAGGAAATTTTTCAAAAATTTACTATTTTTATAGGAAATTTTTCAAAAATTTACTATTTTTATAGGAAATTTTTCAAAAATTTACTATTTTTATTGGAAATTTTTCAAAAATTTACTATTTTCATAGGAAATTTTTCAAAAATTTACTATTTTTATAGAAAATTTTTCAAAAATTTATTTTTTTTTATAGGAAATTTTTAAAAAATTTACTATTTTTATAGGAAATTTTTCAAAAACTTACTATTTTTAAAGGAAATTTTTCAAAAATTTACTATTTTTATAGGAAATTTTTCAAAAATTTACTATTTTTATAGGAAATTTTTCAAAAATTTACTATTTTTATAGGAAAATTTTCAAAAATTTACTATTTTTATAGGAAGTTTTTCAAAAATTTACTATTTTTATAGGAAATTTTCAAAAATTTACTATTTTTATAGGAAGTTTTTCAAAAATTTATTATTTTTATAGGAAATTTTTCAAAAGTTTACTATTTTTATAGGAAATTTTTCAAAAACTTACTATTTTTAAAGGAAATTTTTCAAAAATTTCCTATTTTTATAGGAAATTTTTCAAAAATTTACTATTTTTATAGGAAATTTTTCAAAAACTTACTATTTTTAAAGGAAATTTTTCAAAAATTTACTATTTTTATAGGAAATTTTTCAAAAATTTACTATTTTTATAGGAAATTTTTCAAAAATTTACTATTTTTATAGGAAATTTTTCAAAAATTTACTATTTTTATAGGAAATTTTTCTAAAATTTACTATTTTTATAGGAAATTTTTCAAAAATTTACTATTTTTATAGGAAATTTTCCAAAAATGTACTATTTTTATAGGAAAATTTTCAAAAATTTACTATTTTTATAGGAAGTTTTTCAAAAATTTACTATTTTTATAGGAAATTTTTCAAAAATTTACTATTTTTATAGGAAATTTTTCAAAAACTTACTATTTTTAAAGGAAATTTTTCAAAAATTTACTATTTTTATAGGAAATTTTTCAAAAATTTACTATTTTTATAGGAAATTTTTCAAAAATTTACTATTTTTATAGGAAATTTTTCAAAAATTTACTATTTTTATAGGAAATTTTTCTAAAATTTACTATTTTTATAGGAAATTTTTCAAAAATTTACTATTTTTATAGGAAATTTTTCAAAAATTTTATAGTTTTATAGGAAAATTTTCAAAAATTTTCTATTTTTATAGGAAATTTTTCAAAAATTTTATATTTTTTTATAGGAAATTTTTCAAAAATTTACTATTTTTATATGAAATTTTTCAAAAATTTACTATTTTTATAGGAAATTTTTCAAAAATTTACTGTTATAAAATTATAAAATTACAAAATGTTACTATTTTTATAGTTCATATTTTAAAATTGAAAAAAGGTAAGAATGAACTGCAAGAGGAAGTCATAAAATTTAGTTGAAATTTGTTTAAATTTTTTTTATTCTAAACCAACCACAACTACATTATGACACCAATAACCATATAAAGAGAATCTTTAAGAAGTGACAACTAACCTTTTAGTTCCTTTTATTGTGGCACGTGTTAGTTGCATGAGAGTGGGTAGTTGAAAGTTTTTTTGTTATAAGCATTTTCTATACAATAAAAATATGGTTAACAACTTTAAAGGTAAACACTAGAATAGTTCGTATTCAAGTTGGAGGTTTTTATGTTCAGTTTTTTTTTTGTGTTGTTGTTGGCGTTAAAGCCACCGACAACGATGATTCGAGTGTATTTTACCAGACAGTGTTACAAATTTATTTAGTAGAATGTTTGTTTAATATATAAAAAACAACTTAAGTATTTGTCTTCTTTATAGTAATTTAGTTCCAGAACTTGGCTTTTAGCGGTATATTTTCTTTTTAATATTTTTTTCAACTTTTATTAATATTTATATTTACTTTTTGTTATTGAAAGGTAATTTGTGTTGTTTTTTTTTAGTGGAATGATGGCGGTTTGTTCTATAAAATATTCAATACTTTTTGTGCTAGTAAATATAATTTGTATAGTTAAGTATTTATCTTGGTGTGTCGTTTTTATGTAAAGGTGGCAAGTACTTAACGTCAGAGTCGTCTGATTGCAACACGGAAAATGAAAATCTTTTGTCTCCTACATTCGTTCTGCTCGATAAAGTATGTCACAGCTAAAGAATCTTATAGAATTGTAAAAAAATATTTACTTGCAAAAGTGAAAAATGTAAGTCTTGGAAAATATTTGCATTAACCAAAAGAGAAGAATTAACAAAAAGAGAGAATTTTTCTCAAAAATTGTCTATTTATAGAAAATTTTTGAAAAATTTACTATTAATAGAAAAATTTTTCAAAAATTGACTATTAATAGGAAATTTTTCAAAAATTGATTATTTATAGGAAATATTTCGAAAATTGACTATTAATAGGAAATTTTTCGAAAATTTACTATTTATAGGAAATTTTTCGAAAATTGACTATTTATAGGAAATTTTTCGAAAATTGACTATTTATAGGAAATTTTTCGAAAATTGACTATTCATAGGAAATTTGTCGAAAATTGACTATTTATAGGAAATTTTTCGAAAATATACTATTTATAGGAAATTTTTTGAAAATTAACTATTTATAGGAAATTTTTGGAAAATTGACTATTTATAGGAAATTTTTCGAAAATTTACTATTTATAGGAAATTTTTCAAAAATTGATTATTTATAGGAAATATTTCGAAAATTGACTATTTATAGGAAATTTTTCGAAAATTTACTATTTATAGGAAATTTTTCGAAAATTGACTATTTATAGGAAATTTTTCGAAAAATGACTATTCATAGGAAATTTGTCGAAAATTGACTATTTATAGGAAATTTTTCGAAAATATACTATTTATAGGAAATTTTTTGAAAATTAACTATTTATAGGAAATTTTTGGAAAATTGACTGTTTATAGGAAATTTTTGGAAAATTGACTATTTATAGGAAATTTTTCGAAAATTTACTATTTATAGGAAATTTTTCGAAAATTTACTATTAAAAGGAAATTTTTCCAAAATTAACTATTAATAGGAAATATCTTGAAAATTGACTATTTATATAAAAATTTTCGAAAATTGACTATTAAAAGGAAATTTTTCCAAAATTAACTATTAATAGGAAATATCTTGAAAATTGACTATTTATATAAAAATTTTCGAAAATTGACTATTAAAAGGAAATTTTTCGAAAATATACTATTTATAGGAAATTTTTCGAAAATTGACTATTTAAAGGAAAATTTTCGAAAATTGACTATTTATAGGAAAATTTTCGAAAATTGACTATTTATAGGAAAATTTTCGAAAATTGACTATTTATAGAAAATTTTTCGAAATTTGACTATTTATAGGAAATTTTTCGAAAATTGACTATTTATAGGAAATTTTTCGAAAATTGATTATTTATAGGAAAATTTTCGAAAATTTACTATTTATAGGAAATTTTTCGAAAATTGACTATTTATAGAAAATTTTTCGAAATTTGACTATTTATAGGAAATTTTTCGAAAATTAACTATTTATAGGAAATTTTTCGAAAATTGACTATTTATAGGAAATTTTTCGAAAATTGACTATTTATAGGAAATTTTTCGAAAATTGACTATTTATAGGAAATTTTTCGAAAATTTACTATTTATAGGAAATTTTTCGAAAATTGACTATTTATAGGAAATTTTTCGAAAATTGACTATTTATAGGAAATTTTTCGAAAATTGACTATTTATAGGAAATTTTTCGAAAATTGACTATTTATAGAAAATTTTTCGAAATTTGACTATTTATAGGAAATTTTTCGAAAATTGACTATTTATAGGAAATTTTTCGAAAATTGACTATTTATAGGAAATTTTTGCAAAAATTGACTATTTATAGGAAATTTTTCGAAAATTTACCATTTATAGGAAATTTTTCGAAAATTGACTATTTATAGGAAACTTTTCGAAATTTGACTATTTATAGGAAATTTTTCAAAAATTTACTATTTATAGGAAATTTTTCAAAAATTTACTATTTATAGGAAATTTTTCAAAAATCGACTATTTATAGGAATTGTTTTAAAAATAGACTATTTATAGGAAATTTTTCAAAAATTGAATTTTTTGAATTAAAATTTATAGGAAATTTTTCAAAAACTTCCTATTTTTAAAGGAAATTTTTTAAAAATTTCCTATTTTTATTGGAAATTTTTCAAAAATTTCCTATTTTTATAGGAAATTTTTCAAAAATTTACTATTTTTATAGGAAATTTTTCAAAAATTTACTATTTTTATAGGAAAATTTTCAAAAATTTACTATTTTTATAGGAAATTTTTCAAAAATTTACTATTTTTATATAAATTTTTTCAAAAATTTACTATTTTTATAGGAAATTTTTCAAAAATTTACTATTTTTATTTATTTATTTATTTATTTATTTATTTATTTATTTATTTTATTGTTTCCAATCAGAAGCCAAAAAGGCCTAGCGATTGAAAGAAAGATATACAGTATAATGACAAAATTTAATATAACTAAATATTTTAAACAGAAAATATACTTGGAATTGTTAACACAAACAAAAAGGAAAAAATATTTTTTTTATTATTTTTTTTTTGCGACCAATAACACACTAGAAATATAAAAACTTTATAAAATTAACATCAACTTTTTCTTAAATTGTCGTATCGATTGACAGAAATGTCTGTCCTCATAAGGAATTCTCATATTCCATAAACGTGAAACGCGGGCCACAAAAGAGCGTTGCATAAAAAGTGATATAATTCTAGGAGCAATTAAACCTCGTATTCTAGATGAGTTCATGAAATTGAATCTTCGTATTATATATTGAGGAGCTCCATTTTTATAAATCTTATGAAACAATAAAAGTATTCGTACATCAATGAAGTCCTCAAAAGTTACACCTAAAAACTTTACTACATATGGTGTCACATGTGTTCGAAATCCTATATCATATACATAACGAATCAATCTATTCAAACACAACTTGATGCTGTTCATTTTCTCACAGGAAGTACCACTATAAACCTCTAATCCATAAATAATTAAAGGCATTATAAGTGCATGAGCTAATTTCTTTCTCATAAAAAATGGCAATTTGACGTTCATTAAATAAAGTCTTTTTAAAACAATAGATATTCGTCTTACAACTAAATTAATATGGTAGCAAAATTTAAGTTGGTTATCAATTACAAACCCAAGAGTTTTATAATGGTCAACCATAAGAATTTGTTCACCACTTATACTTAAAGAAAGATTTAAGGGAGCAGTATTAAAAAACATGACTCTGGTTTTTGATGGACTAAGGATGAGAAAATTATCATTGGACCAATTAGAAACTCTATTTAAGTCATCATTTAACCTAGATTGAAAAGAAATAACGTCATCACTGTCGGATATACCTACTAATTGTACATCATCAGCAAATATGTGTGCGGTGGAAAACTGGCAGCAATTAAGTAAGTCATTCATATATAATGAAAAAAACAGAGGACCCAATATTGATCCCTGTGGGATACCCCTATGCCTGGATAGGTTTTCAGATACTGATTCCTTATAGCACACAAATTGTGAACGATCACAAAGAAAAGAATAAGCCAACCGACAAGCGGAAGAAGAAAAAGTATAGTTATGATTTAATTTATTAATTAAAACCTTATGGCTGATTGCATCAAATGCCTTACCGTAATCTAAAAATACTACTGCAGCAAAACCTCCTTTATCAAGGAAATTTTTCAAAAATTTACTATTTTTATAGGAAATTTTTCAAAAATTTACTATTTTTATAGGAAATTTTTCAAAAATTTACTATTTTTATAGGAAATTTTTCAAAAATTTACTATTTTTATAGGAAATTTTTCAAAAATTTACTATTTTTATAGGAAATTTTTCAAAAATTTACTATTTGTTTACTGTTTACTATTTTTCAAAAATTGACTATTTATAGTCAAAAATTGACTATTTATAGTTTAACACAATTTTAAAAGTATTTATATGCCCGCCACTGCTTTAATAATCTAAATTAATCGTGGGGGTTGTATGTAGTTATTTAGTTACTCGTGAGAATATAGCGAAATGTACTTAGTATTTCCTAGAGTTTCTTACTTATTATAATTAAACTAACAATTATATAATTTTCTTCATTCATTCGTTTCTTCTTGAGCGACTTCTTTCCCCTTGGTTTAACTGTTACTTAAGTGTTTGGATGGAGGAAACAAAACTAAAAAAAAACCTTTTTGGGAAATACTTAAATATTCTTAAATCTAAAATATTTACTAAGTACTAGTAAGATGTATAAAGAGTTCATGAAGTTGAATGACCCTATTTAAAAATTTTTAAACTTAGTTTCAAATTGTTTCTTTAGTCTATTTTCCTCGAGTTTGAAGAGAAATGGAAAACTGATGTAAAGTGTCAAGTACAAAATTTAACATATTGCGGATGTGGCAAGGAAATATATATATATTTTTAAACTAGGAAAAAGTTTATTTTTAGAATAAGTTTTTCATTATTTTTGACTCTGGGGAAGTAGAAGATAATTTAATAATAGTTTTGCATTATTAGCAATAATAAATATTAAATGACAATCTATTTAAAACAGTCATGTTTATACATTGACTTAGCTAACACAAGTGGTAGGAAAATAAATAGTAATGTAATAGTAATAATTGGTTTTTATTTTTTAATAAAAATCCATTTCTGTAAGAAATTTTTAAGTTTTTTTCTCTAAAACTTTCCCAAGCTTAAAAGAAACAAATCTTTTTGCCAAAAGCTGTTATTCCAACAAAATCAAAATATATTTAAAACAACATTTGGATGATGAAAGTTTCTTACACTCTCCCTCCACTTTCAAAGTGTTTTGCCAACAATTAAGACCAGAACTTAAGCTCTTTTGTTTAAAAAGCTCTAAAGTAGTTAAAGCCACAAATATTACTGTTTGGCCTTATGAGATTTTAATGGCACTGAAAAGAGTGAGAGAAGGTCATTTATAAAGGAATTAAATTGTAATAGTCGGCTAAAAGTTGGTTAAAAGTTGGCTAGTGAAAATTTCTTTTTTACTAGAGATACAGAAATTTGTGTATATCATTTAAAAAAGTAACTAAGAATTAATCTTTTTTCAGGCATTAGAACTCTGCTAGTATTAATATCTTTCACTCACACTTACACGAGCGGAAATATAAGAGTCTTAGATATTTTGTTAATTGATGCTAATAACTTTTCTAATGGCTGTCGGTTTATACATAAATTTTGTATAGAAAATTATTAAATGATAGTGTTCTTTTTTACACTTAGAAAAATTTCTCATATATTTCTTAAATAGTAAAAATTTCCTATAAATAGCAAATTTTTTTAAATTTTCTATAAAAAGTCAATTAATGCAAATTTTCCTACAAATGGTCAATTTTTGCAAAACATTTTTAAAAATAGTAAATTTTCGAAAAAAAACTCTGAATTGTCAATTTCCAAAAATTTCCTTCAAATAGTCAATTTTAAAAGATTTCCTACGAATGGAAATTTTTGAAAAATTTCCTATTAATCCTATAAAAAACCAGTAAAATCATTCAGTTGGAGTTTGGATGTTAACAGTGATGGTTGGTGCTGCTTTTTAAAGAAAAGACAAAATCAAAATAGGCAAGAAACAAATCAAAATCCAATTTATAGCAACAAAATACATTGTTCGAGAGAACAATGAAATAAAATCTCGAACTTTGTTGCCACGAAACTATTATTTGTGCAAACATTGGGAATATTTTTGTAAATATTGGGAATATTTTTCAAAACCGAAATAGTTTCTAATATCGAACATTTTTATATTTTTTTTTATGTATTTTTGATCCAGAAAATTTTCTATAGAAAAATTTTTGATAAAAAAATTTTCATAGAAAAATTTTTGATAAAAAAATTTTTCTTAAAAAGGTTTATCAAAATTTGGGACATCAAACATTTTCTATACAAAAATTTTAGATAAAATAATTTTCTATAGAAAAATTTTTGATAAAAAATTTTCCATAAAAAAAATGTTGATAAAAAAATTTTCTATAGAAAAATTTTTGATAAAAAAAATTTTCTATAGAAACATTTTTGATAAAAAAAATTTCTATAGAGAAATTTTTGATAAAAAATTTTCCATAAAAAAATTTTTTGATACAAAATTTTCTATAGAAAAATTTTCGATAAAAACTTTCCATCGAAAAATTTTTGATAAAAAAAATTTTCTATAGAAAAATTTTTGATAAAAAAATTTTCATAGAAAAATGTTTGAAGAAAATTTTCTATAGAAAAATTTTTGATAAAAAATTTTCCATAAAAAAATTTTGATAAAAAATTTTCTATAGAAAAATTTTTGATAAAAAAATTTCTATAGAAAAATTTTTGATAGAACATTTTCTATAGAAAAATTTTTGATAAAAAATTTTCTATAGAAACATTTTCGATGAAAAATTTTCCATAGAAAAATTTTTGATGAAAAATTTTCCATAGAAAAATTTTTGATAAAAAAATTTTTCATAGAAAAATTTTTGATAAAAAAATTTTCTATAGAAAAATTTTTGTAAGAAAATTTTCCATAGAAAAATTTTTGATAAAAAATTTTCTATAGAAAAATTTTTGATAAAAAATTTTCTATAGAAAAATTTTTGATAAAAAATTTTCTAAAGAAAAATTTTTAATAAAAAATTTTCTGTAGAAAAATTTTTGATAAAAAAATTTTCATAAAAAAATGTTTGAAGAAAATTTTCTGTAGAAAAATTGTTGATAAAAAATTGTCTTTAGAAAAGTTTTTGATAAAAAATTGTCTTTAGAAAAAATTTTGGTAAAAAAATATAGAAACATTTTTGATAAAAAAAATTTTCTATGGAAAAATTTTTGATAAAAATTTTTTTTACTCAAATGAGTAGATAGTTCGTATTCAATATTTTTTGGAAATAAAATGCTTTGAATTTCTTAAAAGCTAACATTTGAAATCCTAGAAAACAAATTTATTTCATTTTCTGTTTTTTCCAGTGTACTTTTCCCCTCGTTCACTCAACTCAGCAAATGTCTACTTATTACCTACATAAAAACATACCCCAGTTGAGTAGTTCTGACAAAAGAAGATTATAAAGACATCAATGTATAAAATACTTTATTCTACATTTACTGGAAAGTAAAAAGTAAAATACATAAAATATGAAAATACTGAAAAACTTTAAGTTTTCCTTTATGATTTTCACCACAACAAACTAGCAACAATGTTTTCCATAGTCATATTATTTTACCTCACAGATTTATTGTGACTTTTTTTTTTTGTTTTGTCCCATCCTATCCCAGCTCCACAGCAATTAAAAAGACTAAGTAAAAAATTGATGGACCGCAAAATGGAAAATATTTTATATAGAACTTAAAAAGTAAGTGCCATAATTTTTAAGACAGTCTCAACCACAATAGGAACGACAAGAATATTAATGATGTCAGTCATAATGTCTTCTTTTCGATATTATTTTGGTTTGAGATACTTAGAAAATTGTGTCTACAATAATATTAAAGATTTTGTAGTATAATTATGTCTTTTATTATTTCAAAGTTTGAGGGTGAGAGATGTTTTTGATGATATAAATTATGTTTTCGAAACATAGAAAATTTTTGAAAAATTTCCTATAAAAATAGAAAATTTTTGAAAAATTTCCTATAAAAATAGAAAATTTTTGAAAAATTTCCTATAAAAATAGAAAATTTTTGAAAAATTTCCTATAAAAATAGAAAATTTTTTAAAAATTTCCTATCAAAATAGAAAATTTTTGAAAAATTTCCTATAAAAATAGAAAATTTTTGAAAAATTTCCTATAAAAATAGAAAATTTTTGAAAAATTTCCTATAAAAATAGAAAATTTTTGAAAAATTTCCTATAAAAATAGAAAATTTTTGAAAAATTTCCTATAAAAATAGAAAATTTTTGAAAAATTTCCTATAAAAATAGAAAATTTTTGAAAAATTTCCTATAAAAATAGAAAATTTTTGAAAAATTTCCTATAAAAATAGAAAATTTTTGAAAAATTTCCTATAAAAATAGAAAATTTTTGAAAAATTTCCTATAAAAATAGAAAATTTTTGAAAAATTTCCTATAAAAATAGAAAATTTTTGAAAAATTTCCTATAAAAATAGAAAATTTTTGAAAAATTTCCTATAAAAATAGAAAATTTTTGAAAAATTTCCTATAAAAATAGAAAATTTTTGAAAAATTTCCTATAAAAATAGAAAATTTTTGAAAAATTTCCTATAAAAATAGAAAATTTTTGAAAAATTTCCTATAAAAATAGAAAATTTTTGAAAAATTTCCTATAAAAATAGAAAATTTTTGAAAAATTTCCTATAAAAATAGAAAATTTTTGAAAAATTTCCTATAAAAATAGAAAATTTTTGAAAAATTTCCTATAAAAATAAAAAATTTTTGAAAAATTTCCTATAAAAATAGAAAATTTTTGAAAAATTTCCTATAAAAATAGAAAATTTTTGAAAAATTTCCTATAAAAATAGAAAATTTTTGAAAAATTTCCTATAAAAATAGAAAATTTTTGAAAAATTTCCTATAAAAATAGAAAATTTTTGAAAAATTTCCTATAAAAATAGAAAATTTTTGAAAAATTTCCTATAAAAATAGAAAATTTTTGAAAAATTTCCTATAAAAATAGAAAATTTTTGAAAAATTTCCCATAAAAATAGAAAAACTTTGGAAAAATTTCCTATAAAAATAGAGATGATATATCGCTATTTTTTATAAACCCTCGAATTTTTAATAATATTTTTTAAAAAACTCTTCTTTTTGTTTTCTTGTTCCAACAATTTATTCTTTAAAAGTGTAATTACACGTTAAATTACTTTGCTAATGTATTATTTTTTCAGACAATTTTCTTTTCGTAATTTGTTTTGTCTGTACATCAAAAAAAAGTTTCCCACGTCAAGTTTTTTTTTTTTTTTTTGTTCTTAGTTTTCATATTTTTTTAATAAATGTCTGTTTGGACAGGTGACATCATATTTTACTTGACTTAAATAGTCATTACCAGGTTTTGTACTTTAATAAAGTTGGGAGAATATATAAATTTTAAGACGAAACAGAAATGCTAAAAAAAATATAAAAAAAAGAAGAAAACTTTTGTAGCCGGTGGTAGAATATATAATTCCTTTAGATTTTTCTTAGAAGGAAGTTTAAAAATTTGTTCAAAAAAAGTTTTCACAATAATTTTTGGAGCATCGGTCAACATCTACTTAAAGTTTCTTTATAAGTTTAATAAATTTATCTACTACTTTTAAAGCATTTCAATAAGTGGTGGGCATAGACCGTCAATGTCGATTTTGGTAGAAAACATTTTTACGGACAACACTCGTTATATCCACTTAAGAGGTTAAGCCATTATTTTAACAAAAGAGGGGCACATACTTGAAAGTTTTTAGAAAATTCTGAAATTCTTGCCACTTTTTGTTGTTGTAATTTTCTTACTTGTATCCTAAAGTCTTTTTTCGCTTCTGTATAGCCCCTATACATCAGAGTATATTGCACTCTGAATTATGAATTCAAAAAACGTAACAAAAACCTACTTCTAAAACTTTTGACATACAATAACAACTTTTTATTTCTATGCGATATAAAAATTATAATTATGTGTAATAAAAATATAAAGAAAATTAGAAACAAATCCTTAAGAATTCCATGGCTAACAGAAACATCTGCAAGAAAAGTTCGTGCATATATAAAAATTAACGTAGGTACATTATGTACAATAAGTTCATAAATATTTTTCTTATTTCATCTTAGTCTTATTAATATAACTCTAAAACAGTGTTCGGCAAAACCTCGCCCATGGACACACTGATACTGCTCACAACGAAGTAAGCATTTTGTACTCAAGTTGTGTTTGCATGAAGTAATTTTGACAAATACATATACATATAATCCTAATATCTAATAGTATGAGTTTGCCTACCACTTTCCTACAAGTTTTTGTCTTAGTCCCCTAAAGAAAAAGTCTCGTTAGCGTAAAGAAAATTCTTAAGAAAACAATTGCAGCATAAAATTTTAAGAAGGTTTTGCTCACACAACAGTTCCACGGTCTTTTTTCTTCATTCACTCTTCCGTTTCTTCTTAATTTGACGCGTGCCCATATTCTTCAACAACAACAACAAAAAAAAATGTGTTAAAATGTAAATGATATTTGGTTTTAAGTGAACCCTTTTTTTGTCTACAGATACTCTGGAAAAACAGACACAATATTCATTAGGGATATCAAAGTTATAATACGGTGTCTCTTTTGGGATTTAGGCTTTCAGTGTAAAGATTCTTAAGTGATTGTTTTTGAAAAGAATTGAATTATTATAATTAAGTAAAAATCTTTTTAAGCCTTTGGGTTTTGAACTTACTAGTGTTATAATCGTCTTAAATATATTGAAATCTATACTCGTATATAGAAGATTTTAAATAACTTTTAGAACTAGTAATGAAGCATTAACTAAACCAGAACGGAACTAGGAACTGAACTAGAACTGAACATGATATAGAAAGAAACTACAAACTAAAATAGGAACTGAACTTGAAACTGAACTAGACACTTTACTTAGCACTGAACTAGAGAAAGACCCAGGATATGAACTAGAAATTAAACTAGGAATTGGCCTAGGAACTAACCAAAGCTGACCAAGGAACTGAACTACGAACTTAATTGGGAACTGAACTAGAAGCTAAACCAGAAACCAAACCAGTAACTGAACTGGGAACTGAACTAGAAACTGAAGTTAAAGCTATACCAGAAATTAAACCAGGAACTAAATTTGAAACTAAACTAGAAATTAACTTAAATTTAAATAGAAACTGAGCTATAAACTGAACTAGAAACTGAACCAGGAACTGAACTAAGAACTGAACTAGAAGCTGAATTATGAACTGAACTAGGAACTGAACTGGGAACTGAACTAGGAACTGAACTAGCAACTGAACTAGCAACTGAACTGGGAACTGAACTAGGAACTGAACTAAGAACTGAACTAGGAACTAAACAGGAACTGAAGAGGAACTGAACTAGAAACCAAACTAGGGACTGAACTAAGAACTAAACTAGGATCTAAACTAAGAACTAAACTAGGAACAGAACTAGGAACTGAACTAAGAACTGAACTAGGAACTTAGGAACTGAACCGAAACTGAACTAGGAACTGAACAGAAACTGAGCTAGGAACGAAACTAGGAACTGAACTAGAAACTTAACTAGGAACGGAACTATGAATTGAACTGGGAACTGAACCAGGAACTAAACATGGAACTAAACTAGGGACTGAGTTACGAACATATCAAGGAACTAAACTAGAAACTCAACTGACAGAAAAACAAGAACTGAATAAGAGACTTAAAACTAAGCAGGGACTAAATGAGGAACTGAACTAGAAACTGAACCAGGAACTGAACAAAAAACTAAACTAGATACAGAATTAGGAGCTGAACTAGGAACTGAACTAGAAACTGAATTATGAACTGAACTAGGAACTGAACTGGGAACTGAACTAGGAACTGAACTAGCAACTGAACTAGCAACTGAACAGGAACTGAACTGGGAACTGAACTAGGAACTGAACTAAGAACTGAACTAGGAACTAAACAGGAACTGAAGAGGAACTGAACTAGAAACCAAACTAGGGACTGAACTAAGAACTAAACTAGGATCTAAACTAAGAACTGAACTAGGAACAGAACTTGGAACTGAACTAAGAACTGAACTAGGAACTTAGGAACTGAACCGAAACTGAACTAGGAACTGAACAGAAACTGAGCTAGGAACGAAACTAGGAACTGAACTAGAAACTTAACTAGGAACGGAACTATGAATTGAACAAGGAACTGAACCAGTTACGAATAAATCAAGGAACTAAACTAGAAACTCAACTGGAAGAAAAACAAGAACTTAATAAGAGACTTAAAACTAAGCAAGGACTAAATGAGGAACTGAACTAGAAACTGAACCAGGAACTGAACAAAAAACTAAACTAGATACAGAATTAGGAGCTGAACTAGGAACTGAACTAGCGACGGAATAAGGAGCTGAATTGGGAACTAAATTAGGAACTTAACAAGGAACTGAATTCGGAGCTAAACATGAACATAACTAGAAACTTTCCTATAAAACTAGAAAATTTTTGAAAAATTTCCTATAAAAATAGAAAATTTTTAAGAAAAATTTCCTATAAAAATAGAAAATTTTTAAGAAAAATTTCCTATAAAAATAGAAAATTTTTAAGAAAAATTTCCTATAAAAATAGAAAATTTTTAAGAAAAATTTCCTATAAAAATAGAAAATTTTTAAGAAAAATTTCCTATAAAAATAGAAAATTTTTAAGAAAAATTTCCTATAAAAATAGAAAATTTTTAAGAAAAATTTCTTATATAAATAGAAAATTTTTAAGAAAAATTTCCTATAAAAATAGAAAATTTTTAAGAAAAATTTCCTATAAAAATAGAAAATTTTTAAGAAAAATTTCCTATAAAAATAGAAAATTTTTAAGAAAAATTTCCTATAAAAATAAAAAATTTTTAAGAAAAATTTCCTATAAAAATAAAAAATTTTTAAGAAAAATTTCCTATAAAAATAGAAAATTTTTAAGAAAAATTTCCTATAAAGATAGAAAATTTTTGAAAAATTTCCTATAAAGATAGAAAATTTTTGAAAAATTTCCTATAAAAATAGAAAATTTTTGAAAAATTTCCTATAAAAATAGAAAATTTTTGAAAAATTTTCTATAAAAATAGAAAATTTTTGAAAATTTTCCTATAAAAATAGAAAATTTTTGAAAAATTTCCTATAAAAATAGAAAATTTTTGAAAAATTTTCTATAAAAATAGAAAATTTTTGAAAAATTTCCTATAAAAATAGAAAATTTTTGAAAAATTTCCTATGAAAATAGAAAAATTTTGAAAAATTTCCTATAAAAATAGAAAATTTTTGAAAAATTTCCTATAAAAATAGAAAATTTTTGAAAAATTTCCTATAAAAATAGAAAATTTTTGAAAAATTTCCTATAAAAATAGAAAATTTTTGAAAAATTTCCTATAAAAATAGAAAATTTTTGAAAAATTTCCTATAAAAATAGAAAATTTTTGAAAAATTTCCTATAAAAATAGAAAATTTTTGAAAAATTTCCTATAAAAATAGAAAATTTTTGAAAAATTTCCTATAAAAATAGAAAATTTTTGAAAAATTTCCTATAAAAATAGAAAATTTTTGAAAAATTTCCTATAAAAATAGAAAATTTTTGAAAAATTTCCTATAAAAATAGAAAATTTTTGAAAAATTTCCTATAAAAATAGAAAATTTTTGAAAAATTTCCTATAAAAATAGAAAATTTTTGAAAAATTTCCTATAAAAATAGAAAATTTTTGAAAAATTTCCTATAAAAATAGAAAATTTTTGAAAAATTTCCTATAAAAATAGAAAATTTTTGAAAAATTTCCTATAAAAATAGAAAATTTTTGAAAAATTTCCTATAAAAATAGAAAATTTTTGAAAAATTTCCTATAAAAATAGAAAATTTTTGAAAAATTTCCTATAAAAATAGAAAATTTTTGAAAAATTTCCTATAAAAATAGAAAATTTTTGAAAAATTTCCTATAAAAATAGAAAATTTTTGAAAAATTTCCTATAAAAATAGAAAATTTTTGAAAAATTTCCTATAAAAATAGAAAAATTTTTGAAAAATTTCCTATAAAAATAGAAAATTTTTGAAAAATTTCCTATAAAAATAGAAAATTTTTGAAAAATTTCCTATAAAAATAGTAAATTTTTGGAAAATTTTCTATAAAAATAGTAAAAGTAAAAATTCCCTAGAAAAATAAAAAAATTTTGAAAAATTTCCTATGAAAATATAAAATTTTTGAAAAATTCCATAAAAGAAATTTTAAATTTCCTATAAAAATAGAAAATTTTTAAAAAATTTCGTATAAAAATAGAAATTTTTTGAAAAGCTAGGAAATGAACTAGGAACTGAACTGGAGCTAAACTAGAACTGAACTAGAAACTTAGCTAGGAACTAAACAAGGAACTGAACAAGGAACTAAAGTAGAGCCTGAATTAGGAGCTGAACTAGAAACTGAAGTAGGAACTTATCTAGGAACTGAACCATGAACTGAACCATGAACTGAAGCAGGAACTGAACTAGGAAGTGAACAAAAAGCGGAACGGAACGAAACTAGGGACTGAAAACTGAACTAGAAACTCAATTTGGAACTGTATAAAAATCGAACTAGGAACTGAATAAGAACTGAACTAGAAGCTAAACTAGGAACAAATCAAAACTGGAATTTAAACTGTTAATGAAATGAAGTAAAACGGATGTCAAATTTTGTCAAGTCCTTTGTTCCTGTAATTCATAAAGCCCTCTTAGAAATCTTATAATAAGCATAGTATTATATTGAAACTATTTAAAAATATCACAAATTAATAACAGGGAATCATTATTAAGGGCTACAATTTAATTTAAGCATCATTAAAATAAAAAATGCACATAAAATTTGTTTCCCATTCAATTCAATCTTACTTAAAATAAATTACAATTTTTGCATACAATTTTTTTTTTTGTTATTTATTTATCTGTGACAAACATAAAAAACATGCCAAATCAGCAAAAATATCGTTAAAATAAAAAAAAATATTTTAAATATAGGGGGAGTAAAATTGGTATGTACTGGTAAGATGATGCAACATCACGGGTAAAGTGCAGAAATTCAAGTGCATTTCATTCCATTTTATTTCATTGAATTTTGTATTGAAGGTTTTTTTTCTTTTGTCTTGCAACAAATGTCATGCCACAAAAAAATGAACAAAACATTACAAAAAGTCAGGGGGGACAAATGAGTTGTAAAGATGGCAGAAATTATTTGTTGTCACAATGAATATTTCTTCCATTTCTTGTTGTCAAAGGTCTTTCCCTTTCTGGGTTGAATTTTTCTTGTACTTATGTATATCAAAATGAATGAATGGTATAGGAAATGACAAATTTGTTGTGCTAAACATATTTTTTTTTAGTTTTCATTATTATTACTTTTTTTTCAAAAAAAGGGAGTCTGGCTCAAACTCTTAGGAGTAAGAAAATTAAAAAGAAATATTAAAATGTGAAATATTTTAATGTCAATATCCAACATCCATTCTTCCCTTATTCTTTTTTCCATCATTAGCAACAGGGCTATCATAATTATCAGACTCTTCATAATTTGTGATGTAAAATTATGACAATGTCTTAGATGTTTTTTTTTATGCTTTGCAGAATAAAATATTTTTTTTTATTATTATCACGGCCATTGTGTTTTGTAGTTGTTGCTACTATTTGTTTAATGAAAATGATAGACATTTTATTTATGACAACTAAATAATTGTTAGGTATTGTAAAAATTTGTAAGAATATAAAAAGAAAAAGATATATATTTTTCCTTTGTATTGACATGTTCAATGTATACAAAAAGTTTAGGACTAATTTCTTAAAGGTTTTGCGTATATACTTCACCATTTCGGGTTCAATAAATCATAGTCATTCGGTTTGTAACTTATATCATTTTTAGGCTAAAATCCTTAGAAATTTAAGGAAATGAATAAGATTAATACCCATTTCTGAGTATTTTTATATCTCGGCTGAATTTATTTTTGGAAGACCCAAAATAAAGTAACAGAAAATCTACAGGTTTATCCATTTTACGGTTTCAAAAGTGAACGTAAATAAAACACATATGAAATATTTTTTTTTCATGATATTTGGGTATAAAACCCACCATAAAAAAGAATGGGGGGTATATTGAGATTGTCCGTTTGTAATTTCCTTAATATTGGCTCAAAAACCAAAAGCAATATATCAGGGGTGTCATAGAAACCAAGTCTGTTTTTAAATTTCTCGGTTTTGAAAACCAATACTGGTTATATTTGGTGTCATGAAACCAAGTCGGTTTTGTTATTATTGGTTTTAAATCAAACAAAATGTTCGAATCAATTGTTTATTATTTCATTTGAAATTTTTTTGAAACATCAAAAATCAAATAAAAAAATAAAATAAAAATTATTAAAGAAAATTATTATATTTGAAGAAAAACTTTTGTGTTTTCCGATGTTTGTGGTATAGGTATAAAGAAAACGCTGCTATTTGGACAAATGAAGCTTGTATACCCCAACATCATGAAATGACCGAATTGCGGACTTGAAAATGTAATCTACCTACCAAGAAACAAACCACAGCCAATCAAAGGACGATTGTCTCTTACATGCGATATTCATTAAATTGCAAACAAATATGTTGATATGCATTTGCCTTAAAATTTTCCCCATTTTTGATATTTTTTATGTTTGTCGATACGGTTGATTCCAAAAGACAAAAGACAAAAAGTACCAAAACTTGTTTTTGTCTTATTCACCCATCACTTTTTATTTGAAATATTTTTTCTCTTTTTCTCCCCTTTTTTCGAAAAGTACCTACCACTTGTACTGTTATTTTTTATTATTTTTGTAACTGATCCAAACTCGATTTCAATTTTGGTTCTATTGTTTTTAGTTTGGGAATTATAGCGTTATTGAATTTTCCCTTTTTTATCCCCCACAGGGCCAAATTTTAAAAAATCTGTTCTTAGTGGATCTTTAAATCGAAAAAGGCACCAGTTGGCCAGTAACGCCTTTGTTTTAAATTGATAGACCAATTTTGAAATGAAATCTGTTAACTGTAAGTTGCTTGGTTTTTTTGCAATACTAAACCAATAATATATTTTCTGTGACACATAAAACCAATAGAAAATGAAGCTCGAACATTAATATTGGAATTCATGACACCAATTTAATATTTTTGTCGTTTTCAAAACCAATACCAATGAAATTGGTTTCTATGACACCCCTGTATATTCTGAATCCTTATGAAATTCTAAGACGATTGAGCGATGTCCGTTTGTCTTTCTATTAAAATCACGATAACGCCTAAACGAACTCACTAAAACTTAATAAAAAAATTCTTCATTTCTAAGAAAATTTTGATATTGAAATTGGGCAAAATCGGTTAACATTTGACCATAGCTTCCGTATAACCTCGCCTAGGCTAATCGCTTATTTGCTAATAAATAACAAACTATAATAGTTATAATGACTTTGATTTGGTATATGGAAGTTTTACAGAAGAGTTTGTTTGTATGGAAGCTATGGTCAAATGAGAACAGATTTCAACGAAATTTGATACAGTGATTTTTGTATTCAATTTCATGAAAATATACTGAAATTTAAGGCCAAAATCTCAGTTCCGGGAAGCAAGACGGACTGACATCGTTAAATCGACTCAGGAACTGATTCTAAGTACACTCAGAAAAAAAATGAACTAAAATATAGGAAAATTTACTAAATTTGAGGAAAAAATGGTTGTCGTATGGCGCCAAAGCCGTTTTTTACAGCAATTGTGTAAAAAAATTCCTTAATTCCAGGAAAAAAATTTCCTTAAGTTTTTGACAAAATTCCTTATATGAAACAAATTTTAACTTAAATCAAATAAAATTTAACTAAAAACTTGGAAAAAAAATTACTATAATTTAGTTCATATTTTATCTGAAAACTTCTTAAAAACAAGTAAATATCTCCTTTAATTTAGTTCAGATAAATATTTAGCAATGCTTTAATTAAGGAAATTTTTCCTTCATTTTAGTTAAAAGATAATTTATTTTTACTTAAAACAAGTAAAAACTTCAGTAAACTTATGATCAAATTTTCTACAATAGTAGAAAAAGATTACAGAAATTCAGTAAATATTTATTTTGATCTTATAAAAAAATTATAATTTTTAGGAAATATTTTCCTTAAAAGTGGGAAAAACAGTCAGAAAATAAATAAGTTTAATCCTTGTATTTAGTAAAATATTCATTCTCAGTATAAAATATTTTCTACATTAATAAAACTTATTTCTAGTTTTCAGTAAATTATATACTTATCTGAATTTTATATCTCCTAAATTATACAAAAAAACTAAAATTAAATAAAATTATTTACTAAAAAAATGTATCCCCTTTATAAAATAAAAGTATAAAAAATGGTACAAAATATTTTTATTGATATTTTTCATAATTTTACAAAAATATTTTAAAAATACATATACATAATAAAATAAAAAAATAATATTTAAATTTACATCAATTTTTACATTTACTTATACATATTAAAGTGCACCTTATTTTTTTAAATTTTACCTTAATTTTCACTAAGAAATGTTTTTCTTAACAAAATAATATGTTAAAAAATAAGTTCCGCATCCGCCCCCAAACAGTAAAATTAGTTCTTATAGGAAAAAATGGGAGTATTTTTGGAAATTACAATCAATAACAACTTTTGTAAAAAATACAATAAATGTAAAGTCATAGAAATAAAAATGAATGATGTAGTTTTGTAAATTTCCCCCATTCGTATTTAAGAAAGATTCTTCAAATTAAAATAAATTTGGACAATGGCTTAATGTATTTTATTACACATTCTTTGCCATTAAATATTTGATCTTCTTTTACAAGTTTAAGAATTAATTTATTTGAAAATGTAATATAAACTTCAATATGAAAGCATTTTGGTCCAAGTTGAGAGTTAATGGAAAAAAGATATGGATTTATATAAATATATGTATTTATTAATGATGACAAATTTTATAAGGTAGATAAATAAAAAAAATCGTACTTCAGAATTAACTGCAGTATAATACATTGAAAAGTATAAAAGCCTTTTTATAGTAAAATTGTTATTTACTTTGATAAAATAACATGGAAGGGACGCTCTTTGTGACGCACGGCATCTTTGGCTACGGAACACTAAAGGTCCTTAGTCTTCCCAATTTAACTAATCCAAGGTCATTTTGCAAAAAATATAAAATATAGTATAGGTGTTTAATATATATTTTTTAATATTTTTTATTTTGAGCATACAGTTAGGGAAAATAAACTTTTTAAACTGACGACTAGTAAAATACATTATTTATTTTTATTATTACTAAATCGAACAAATTTAAGAAAATAAAGCTTAAAATTTAATTTTGTTAAATGTCACAAATAGTTGTTTGGTATAAATTTTGTTCATATAGCCCAACACTTTTATCAACCCATGTCCATTGCCGACAATCTGACCTGGTTCGGTTTTTATTCGTCCATCTGATGGTCAATGAACATGAGTAAATAAAAGTGTTTGGCTAAAGGAACGCAATTTATACCAAACAATAATTTTTTAGTTTTACCTAAATTTTTTTCGATTTTGTATTAATAAATAATGTGTTAAATTTTGCCCCTTACTATATGCCCTGCCACTTTAAAACACCTATACGATTTTTTTAATTTTAGATACTTATCAATGCATTACGCAAAAGCTCAATCTAAAAATGTATTTACCTTAATACTTGCCCATTAATTTTATATAATAGAAATTGTACTTAAATCCAAAAACTTTACATTTAGAAGATCGCTTTTGGGGTTGTTTAAATCTATTTTCTTAAAATTTGATGTTGAACTATGATATTTATTATGTATATAACAATGTCCTGGCAAACATTAAAAAACGACCCACCCTAATATAAAACAGAGGAGACAGTGTTCTTCTTAAGGCATCACTTACATGGTTTGTTCCTCAAAAAGTTGATCAGCAGGGAAGTCCGATGCCTTTTTTTCATTTGAAAAAACGTTGTTAGTTCCTAATGTATCCTCTGTATATAAAGTCTTGACTTAACATTGATTGATAGCTAACTAATTTTATAGGTGCAATCTTTATATTTATACTGAATTTTAGTGGTTTCTGAGAGTGTTTTTTTATAAAAGTTTTAGTCAAATATGGACCGATTTCTAAAAAATTAAATGAACTGAATAGTTGGACGGACGCAAACCCCCAATGTTTTCGTAAGTTTTTTATGTGGGAGCTATGGTCAAATGGTGACCAATTGCGACAAAATGTTGCACTCTAGCTGGCATTGACATAAAACTTTGTTTTGCTTAATTTAGTGGCCATAGCTTATATACTTTATCATTTATTGGCATTTAAATATATTTTAGGAGGAATATAGGCTGCTTCAGTTAGTGTTTTGTATGGGAGCTATGTTTATATATGACCTAGTGCTTATATAAAACTTCTTTATACTAAATGTTATCAACATACCTGTTATAATTTGTTATTTATTAGCAAATATGCGATAAGTTTCGTCAAGGTTATACGGGAGATATGGTCAAATGTATACCGATTTCGCTCAAATTCAGTTCCAAATGAATAATGTTTTCGCCAAGTTTCAGTAATCTAACACCTTTTGTTTAGGCCCTTTGGTGCCTTAAATAGACAGGCGGTCATCGCTCGGCCAACCGGCTAAATAATCGTGCCAAGTGGCACTTTTGCAGAAGATAACAAACAAAAATATTAAATTAAAGTCATAATGTATAAGACATGAATAGACTTACCATTATATGGATATAGATATCCAACAGCATCTTATAAAGCAGTCTTAAAAAGTATCAAGAACATTATAAAATGTTCCTTAGAATACCCTTACTGCTAAAAACGAATGCAGTGTTATGATTTAAAATACATCTATAATTTAATTTTTTCTTACCTCTCGCTTTAAATTGTCATCTCCTTGTTGATTTTCCAGTATCAGCAATGCCTCTAAATTGCTCCCTCACTAATATTTTCTTTTGGTGTGTAAAACAAATCAACTTCCATTACTTATGGAATCTAATGGTGGAAGTAACAAACACATAATTTTTGGCACAAATTCTAGTCGAACTTTAACTTTTTATAACACAAATATATTTTTATCACAAATATAAAACAATAGCGCGGTTTATAACGAAATTTGTACAAAAAATAACACGCACTAAAATTGAAAATAAATTATAAATGAAAATAATTTATTGACATTTATTTTTCAATATATGAACTAATTTTTAGGAAATTATTCCTTAATATAAGTATATATTATTCAAGAAATTATTACAATTTTACTCTTTATAAAAAAAATTTCCTAATTACTTCATAAATTTGAACATGATTTATTCTGATTTATCTGAACTAATTTTTAGAAAAATTTTCTTAAATATAAGTATATAACTTTCAATAAATTATTACATTTTTACTTATTATAAGAAAATTGTATACTATTGGACATTGTAATTTGTCTGAACTAATTTTAAATAAATTTTCCTTAAAATGTAGAGAGTTTTCTAAATTTAAGTATAACTTTTTAGTAATTAGGAAAATAATGTACTTAAATTTACGACAACAACTTCCAGATTTTAAGTAAGTTCAATTTTATGAACTATTTTTGAGTAAATCATTTATTCAATCAAATTTTTTGAACTGAAGTCAATATTACCTTGTTTTACGATGTGATGAACTAAAATTTAGGACATATTTACTAGTTTTTAACAAAAATTTCCCTAAAATAAATAATATTTTACAAAATTCTTCCAATTTTTCTATGGAAAAATGTTAACTATTTTTTAGTATATAAACTATAAATTTTTTATTTAAATGTTGTATTTTTTACTAGAATGTAACAATTTTTCCTAGTTTTGAGTAAAAATTTACTCTGAATAAGGAAATTTTTTTACTATTTTCAAGGAATTATTTTTCCTCAAATTTAGTACATGTCTTTTTTCTGAGTGTATATTGGAATACTTAAAGGTGGGTCTTAGACACATATATTTCCTTAATATAAGCAAGATCTATGCCTTACTTCATCCATACTTAGAATCAGCTTAAAACCAGAAGTCCTTAATCGAAAAACCTTTTCCTCCTTGCTTCAGTAGGAGTGACAACAATGCAGCCTTAGTGTGGCGAAACTGTTGACTGTTGCCCGACGATTTCTCTACTATTTTCACTTCCTTATCATCGTCAGTATCTAGGAGAAACTCACTCATTTAAGTGCATTAGAACTGAATGAGACGCAAGGCTCTTCCAGATGCTCTCCCCGCTCAAGAGGCTCATCCTTACAAAACTCTTTGCTTGATGCGTACTTCGTGTCTATGATCTTTAACTGCCGCATAAAATCGATTTCCAGCACGACATTTGTATGTGCTGTGGATTAGTTGAGTACTATATCATATTCTGCCCCAGTCAAGTCAACGTAATTTCTGTAATTATTCAAAATTATTTTACATTAAAAATATAAAATAAATAAATTATATTAAAAATATAAATTACCAGTAAAGGCACTAACACGCCGCCGATGTAAAATAAATAAAATTTTCTGTAGAACAAAAAATCGTAAATAATACGTCTAAATAACAACAAATGGCTCAACTTCACTGTTCTAAAAATAGACTTGTGATAAAAATGTGTCTCCTCACCACATTTTTCCTCTATATCCCCTTTTTAAAGAAGGTTCGTATATAAACTGTATACAACAGTATGGGCAGTATTTGTCTGAGTGTTACTTCTCTTTAAAAACGAAACATTCAGAGCTGCTGCGGACCTAAACTCATCCAGTTTCTTTGGAACTTATTTAAACGACCAACTTTCCATTCTTGAGTTAATAACTTGGGGTTATATTCTTTATGAATTGGATTCGGTTTACTCTAGAATTAACTAATGCCACACATGTGTCCTTGATCTGGTCGGTATGTCATTCCTGTCGACAATATTGAGAGACGTTGCTAGCCTCACCTTACCCAACAGAGCTTCGAGGGCAAAAAGTTTGATTTGGCCCTGGGAATATACCAAATACATTAAGTTTTTAAAACGATACTCTACTTTTTCTTAGAAATGTTGCCGTCAGCACGTTTTGGCAATATAATATAAATTTATTGCACCCAATACATTTTTTCTGTCAAATGTGAAATTAAAGTGGATAAAGAACAATGAAAACACATAAACGCACAAACAAACATACATTTCATGAGCATGTGTATGTGCCTTTGCTTTCTCTCGTTGGATAATCGTTTCCATTATATGTTTTCGAATTAGAGTAAAAGCGGTATGATCTCTTTTTTATGGAGTTTTCAAAACGACCATACGCAAAAAATTGTATGGAAGTGAACTTTTGCCGGTAGATCGTTAGACAATTTAAAGACTTGGCATTGTCTTTCGACCATTCCAGAAACTCTCTCTGTCCGGCAGTCAGATTTTAAGAATCGCCATTATCAAATCTCTTAATAATACTAAGAGCATTTTGCCATTCATTATATGTCTTCTTCGAAGGTTTAAAGTTCTTACCTATAAAACCAGGTATTCGGTATGGTACAACTTTCAAAGGTAGAAGCTGAAACAATCTTCATTCCACTATTGTCAGCCGATTTGCAAAAACCTCTTTTCAATTTATAGTTGACCCCTCTGAAGCTTTCGAACAACAAGTCTCATTTTAATAAGGCATTAAAACTAACGCCCATTGTTTTGACTGACGTTACAATTATGTCATTAGCATTAATATCTGAACAAAAGAGGACTCAGAAAACATCATCAAAACAAGTTGTTTTCGAAAACGAGAACCTTAAATTAGAAGACAAAATAAAACATTTATAAAACAAATTACAAGACAACACAACACGTACTTATTTATTTATTTATTTGTCAATAAAACGTGATTACACAATGCGAAAACACGAGCTAAAAAGGCGTCAATGGTAGAATTGGATGCAGAAAGAGAGGTGTTCGTAATTAATCAATATTAAATTGATACTTGCAAAATAAAATGAACCTTTTGTATACATAATAACATTCAACAACATCTAATCAGACCAAAAGCTTCGACACTTGTTAGAACAAAAAAAAAAACAGCAGCAGCAGACATAATAAAAACATGGGAAATAGCTGAAAAAAGAAATGAAATCAAATAAGTAAGAAATAGTCAGTCATATCAGACCGGATGATACCATACATCAGCCCATCGAACAGATAAAAGTAAATTTTTAAATCGACTGATGAAGTGATTCTAAGTCGATTGGTATGCTTTATAGTGAATGTCAAATCAATACTTTTATGCGCTACAAACAACAGCGCAAACTAACTCTGTCCACCTTTGTTAGTGTAGGGTATAGAAACAGTGTTTTCAAAAACATCATCATCTTTGGCAGAAATACTATTCCATTGGTTATTAAATGTCTCTTATTTATGATGAATCCAGTGATGAATGTCAATGAACGTGAAAATTTCAATTTAATTAAGTCAAAAATAAAACGAAAATGTTTGATTGAATAAAAAATGAAAGACGGACGGAGAATCGAACAGACAAAAAAAGAGTTATGACAAGGCAACAGCGAGCGCTTTTTTAAATAAAAAGTCAAGTTGTCTACACTGTTACTAAATAAATTAAATTATTCAATAAAGTCAACTGCAATCATAAACGATTTCAGAAATAAGGTAATAAGTTAAACATGCCAACTAAAACACTTATCATGAGCTCGGGTGTGTGCCTTAGCTTTCTCTGATCGAATAATTGACCCCATTAGTTGTTTTTGAATTAGAGTAAAAGCGGTATACTTTATTTTTTATGGGACTTTTCAAATGGACCATACGCAAATCAATGTATGAAAGTGCAACATGTTTAGATTATAAAGTTTTTGGTGTAATCAGTGTTGCCATATTTTTTTTTTTTTTTTGCAAAAACTGGCTATTCCGAAAAAAATTGTAGTCGATAAAATCAAAGCATTTGACTGGTTCAAGGCAACTTTATCTACTATTTATCTACTCTTTATTAACCTAATTACTCTTATATAAAACTAATTAATTTTTTTTATTTCTTTTATTTTAAGGTAAGCACCTCGAACTGTAATGTCTTAACAAAAGTCTAAATAATTGGTCAGAGGTATTTATGAATTAAATTTAAAAGGGGATGTACATAACGAAAACTTAATAAAGGAAATTTAAAAAAAAATACTATTTATAGGAAATTTTTTGAAAATTGACTATTTATGGGAAATTTTTCGAAAATTTACTATTTATAGGAAATTTTTCGAAAATTGACATTTATAGGAAATTTGACTATTTATAGGAAATTTTTCAAAAGTTGACTATTTATAGAAAATTTTTCGAAAATTGACATATATAGGAAATTTTTCGCAAATTGACATTTATAGGAAATTTTTCGCAAATTAACTATTTATAGGAAATTTTTCGCAAATTGACTATTTATAGGAAATTTTTCGAAAATTGACTATTTATAGGAAATTTTTCGAAAATTGACTATTTATAGGAAATTTTTCGAAAATTGACTATTTATAGGATATTTTTCGAAAATTGACTATTTATAGGAAATTTTTCGAAAATTGACTATTTATAGGAAATTTTTCGAAAATTGACTATTTAGAGGAAATTTTTCAAAAATTGAATACTTATAGGAAATTTTTCGAAAATTTAATATTTATAGGAAATTTTTCGAAAATTTACTATTTATAGGAAATTTTTCGAAAATTTGTAGAAAATTGACTTTTTATAGCAAATTTTTCGAAAATTGACTTTTTATATCAAATTTTTCGAAAATTGACTTTTTATAGCAAATTTTTCGGAAATTGACTAAGGAAATTTTTTTAAAAATTGACTATTTATAGGAAATTTTTCAAAAATTGACTATTTATAGGAAATTTTTCGAAAATAGAGTATTTAGATGAAATTTTTCAAAAATTGAATATTTATAGGAAATTTATCGAAAATTTAATATTTATAGGAAATTTTTCGAAAATTGACTATAGAAAATTTTTCGAAATTTGACTATTTATAGGAAATTTTTCGAAAATTGACTATTTATAGGAAATTTTTCGAAAATTTACTATTTATAGGAAATTTTTCGAAAATTGACTATATATAGGAAATTTTTCGAAAATTGACTATTTATAGGAAATTTTTCGAAAATTGACTATATATAGGAAATTTTTCGAAAATTGACTATTTATAGGAAATTTTTCGAAAATTGACTATTTAGAGGAAAATTTTTCAAAAATTGAATACTTATAGGAAATTTTTCGAAAATTTAATATTTATAGGAAATTTTTCGAAAATTTACTTTTTATAGGAAATTTTTCGAAAATTTGTAGAAAATTGACTTTTTATAGCAAATTTTTCGAAAATTGACTTTTTATATCAAATTTTTCGAAAATTGACTTATAGCAAATTTTTCGAAAATTGACTATTTATAGGAAATTTTTTTAAAAATTGACTATTTATAGGAAATTTTTCAAAAATTGACTATTTATAGGAAATTTTTCGAAAATTGAGTATTTAGATGAAATTTTTCAAAAATTGAATATTTATAGGAAATTTATCGAAAATTGACTATAGAAAATTTTTCGAAATTTGACTATTTATAGGAAATTTTTCGAAAATTGACTATTTAAAGGAAATTTTTCAAAAATTGAATATTTATAGGAAATTTTTCGATAATTCAATATTTATAGGAAATTTTTCGAAAATTGACTATTTATAGAAAAATTTTCGAAAATTGACTATTTAAAGGAAATTTTTCGAAAATTGACTATTTATAGGAAATTTTTCGAAAATTGACTATTTAGAGGAAATTTTTCAAACATTGACTATTTATAGGAAATTTTTCGAAAATTGACTATTTATAGGAAATTTTTCGAAAATTGACTATTTATAGGAAATTTTTCGAAAATTGACTATTTATAGGAAATTTTTTGAAAATTGACTATTTAGAGGAAATTTTTCAAAAATTAAATACTTATAGGAAATTTTTCGAAAATTTAATATTTATAGGAAATTTTTCGAAAATTTACTATTTATAGGAAATTTTTCGAAAATTTGTAGAAAATTGACTTTTTATAGCAAATTTTTCGAAATTGACTTATCAAATTTTTCGAAAATTGACTTTTTATAGCAAATTTTTCGAAAATTGACTAAGGAAATTTTTCGGAAATTGACTATTTATAGAAAATTTTTTTAAAAATTTACTATTTTTAGGAAATTTTTCGAAAATTGACTACTCATAGGAAATTTTTCGAAAAGTTTCAGTACATTTTTATTTCAACATTTTTTGGCTTACCCTTATAATTTCCATAAAATGAGTAAGTACTTTTTTGAATTAATAGCAGACTTTACAAAAATGCAAACTGAGTCATATAATATTTCAATTAAGTCTATTGGGAATTGAAAAGGAAGAAATATAAGTATTTATCATTATTAAAAAGAACAAAAAGTAGAGTTACACAGAACCAATTCATTGGAAGTGGGGCAAACAACCAGAAAACTCGAAAAAGTACAAGCATGTGCTGTCAAAAGTACTTTCTTAAAATTTAATTCATAAAAAAGGAAAAAAAATATTGAACATAACCACATACGAACATAAAAAAAATTTCCATGTATTTCTGAAAAATAAAGAGAAGTAAAATTAAAATAATTTACGGAAGCCATAAAGAAGAACAAAAAAACTTTTACATGTTTTTTTCAGAGGCATACAAATTCAGGGAAATTTGGATAAGAGTTAAAAGTCAACATATTGTTCAATTTTTATACAAAATTTTTGTTACTTTTACCCAAAAATTTAAGAAAACAAAGAAATGAAAACCATTAAAATCCTGCAACTGAGTTACAATTTTTTTTTTTTTTCGAAATTGTTAAGAATAAATGAAAAATTATCACAGTTTTTCACAAAACAGCATGAGTTCTCGAGATATTAAGGGTTTAATAAAGTATAAATTGTCATTTGTTGAACATAGGAAAAATGAAGACAGACAAACGATTTTGACAGCTGACCCAGGAGGTCTAAAAATAAACAGCCTTAAAGGGTGAAGACGAATACTTTTAAACATTTTCATTTTAGGATTTTAAAGTCCCTGATGAAATGTAAAAACATTTCTTTTTCCGCCTCTAATTTCTATTTTAAAGTCGGAATATTCTGTTTGATCAAAACACCATTTAGATTTTTATAGATTTCAAATCGTTTTTAGATATTTTCAATCGAAAAAGGCCACCCAATTATATATTGAAATCTTAGAATTTTTAAAAATTTTCAAATCCTACTATAAGTGTTATTGGACACTTAAAGTAATTATTATTTTGAACTCAAGCCCTAATTGTAATTCAATTCTACTCTTTTTTAAATTTGTCGTAATTACTATCACTTTCAGTTCTACACTCAAATTATAATGTAGTTAAATTGTACAAAATTATTTCGAATTGTTTTCTACAAACAGTCAAATTTCGAAAAATACCTCCTATAAAAAAGTTAATTTTCGAAAAATTTTTATAAAAAAGTAAACTTTCGAAAAATTTTCTTTAAATAGTAAATTTTCGAAAAATTTCCTATAAATAGTAAATTTTCGAAAAATTTCCTATAAATAGTAAATTTTCGAAAAATTTCCTATAAATAGTAAATTTTCGAAAAATTTCCTATAAATAGTCAATTTTCGAAAAATTTCCTATAAATAGTCAATTTTCGAAAAATTTCCTATAAATAGTCAATTTTCGAAAAATTTCCTATAAATAGTAAATTTTCGAAAAATTTCCTATAAATAGTGAATTTTCGAAAAATTTCCTATAAATAGTCAATTTTCGAAAAATTTCCTATAAATAGTCAATTTTCGAAAAATTTCCTATAAATAGTAAATTTTCGAAAAATTTCCTATAAATAGTCAATTTTCGAAAAATTTCCTATAAATAGTCAATTTTCGAAAAATTTCTTATAAATTTTAAATTTTCAAAAAATTTCCTATAAATAGTCAATTTTCGAAAAATTTCCTATAAATAATAAATTTTCGAAAAATTTCCTATAAATAGTCAATTTTCGAAAAATTTCCTATAAATAGTCAATTTTCGAAAAATTTCCTATAAATAGTCAATTTTCGAAAAATTTCCTATAAATAGTCAATTTTCGAAAAATTTCCTATAAATAGTAAATTTTCGAAAAATTTCCTATAAATAGTCAATTTTCGAAAAATTTCCTATAAAAAAATTTCCTATAAATTTTCGAAAAATTTCCTATAAATAGTCAATTTTCAAAAATTTCTTATAAATTTTAAATTTTCAAAAAATTTCCTATAAATAGTCAATTTTCGAAAAATTTCCTATAAATAATAAATTTTCGAAATATTTCCTATAAATAGTCAATTTTCGAAAAATTTCCTATAAATAGTCAATTTTCGAAAATTTTCCTATAAATAGTCAATTTTCGAAAAATTTCCTATAAATAGCCAATTTTCGAAAAATTTCCTATAAATAGTAAATTTTCGAAAAATTTCCTATAAATAGTCAATTTTCGGAAAATTTCCTATAAATAGTCAATTTTCGGAAAATTTCCTATAAATAGTCAATTTTCGAAAAATTTCCTATAAATAGTCAATTTTCGAAAAATTTCTTATAAATTTTAAATTTTCAAAAAATTTCCTATAAATAGTCAATTTTCGAAAAATTTTCTATAAATAGTGAATTTTCGAAAAATTTCCTATAAATAGTCAATTTTCGAAAAATTTCCTATAAATATTGAATTTTCGAAAAATTTCCTATAAATATTCAATTTTTGAAAAATTTCCTTTAAATAGTCAATTTTCGAAAAATATCCTATAAATAGTCAAATTTCGTAAAATTTTCTATAGTCAATTTTCGAAAAATTTCCTATAAATAGTCAATTTTCGGAAAATTTCCTATAAATACTCAATTTTCAAAAAATTTCCTATAAATAGTCAATTTTCCAAAAATTTCCTATAAATAGTGAATTTTCTAAAAATTTCCTATAAATAGTAAATTTTCGAAAAATTTCCTATAAAAATAGTCAATTTTCCAAAAATTTCCTATAAATAGTCAATTTTCGAAAAATTTCCTATAAATAGTCAATTTACGAAAAATTTTCTATAAATATTCAATTTTTGAAAAATTTCCTCTAAATAGTCAATTTTCGAAAAATTTCCTATAAATAGTCAATTTTCGAAAAATTTCCTATAAATAGTCAATTTTCGAAAAATTTCATATAAATAGTCAATTTTCGAAAAATTTCCTATAAATAGTCAATTTTCGAAAAATTTCCTATAAATAGTAAATTTTCGAAAAATTTCCTATAAATAGTCAATTTTCGAAAAATTTTCTATAAAAAGTGAATTTTCGAAAAATTTCCTATAAATAGTCAATTTTCGAAAAATTTCCTATAAATAGTCAATTTTCGAAAAATTTCCTATAAATAGTCAATTTTCGAAAAATTTCCTATAAATAGTCAATTTTCGAAAAATTTCCTATAAATAGTCAATTTTCGAAAAATTTTCTATAAAAAGTGAATTTTCGAAAAATTTCCTATAAATAGTCAATTTTCGAAAAATTTCCTATAATTAGTCAATTTTTGAAAAACTTCCTATAAATAGTCAATTTTTGAAAAATTTCCTACAAATAGTAAATTTTCGAAAAATTTCCTATAAATAGTCAATTTTCGAAAAATTTCCCGTAAAAATAGTCAATTTTCGAAAAATTTCCCGTAAAAATAGTCAATTTTCGAAAAATTTCCTGTAAAAATAGTCAATTTTCGAAAAATTTCCTGTAAAAATAGTCAATTTTCGAAAAATTTCCTGTAAAAATAGTCAATTTTCGAAAAATTTCCTGTAAAAATAGTCAATTTTCGAAAAATTTCCTGTAAAAATAGACAATTTTCGAAAAATTTCCTGTAAAAATAGTCAATTTTCGAAAAATTTCCTATAAATAGTCAATTTTCGAAAAATTTCCTATAAATAGTCAATTTTCGAAAAATTTCCTATAAATAGTCAATTTTCGAAAAATTTCCTATAAATAGTCAATTTTCGAAAAATTTCCTATAAATAGTCAATTTTCGAAAAAATTCCTATAAATAGTCAATTTTCGAAAAATTTCCTATAAATAGTCAATTTTTGAAAAATTTCCTATAAATAGTAAATTTTCGAAAATTTTCCTATAGTCAATTTACGAAAAGTTTGGTATAAATAGTAAATTTTCGAAAAATTTCCTATAAATAGTAAATTTTCTAAAAATTTCCTATAAATAGTTAATTTTTGATAAATTTCTTATAAATATTACATTTTCGAAAAATTTCCTATATTTTTCGAAAAGTTTCCTACAAAATTTAAAAATTAAATTTTCGGAAAATTTCCTTTAAGTTCTAAATTTTACAAAAGTTTCCTATAAACACTCAATTTGTGAAAAATTTCCTTTAAGTAGTAAATTTTTGAAAAATATCCTAAAAAAAGTAAATTTTTGAAAAAATTTCCTATTAATAATCAATTTTTGAAAAATGTCTTTTCCATAGTCAAAAACTAAATAATATTTCTGTAAGTGTTTTTGTTTTCCTTCTTCAATAACTTATTTAAGGAGCCAAATGATTTGAAAAAGGCATAAATGTCTATGTCATTAAGGTTAAGCGCCCTGTGTTATACGATACCTTAAGTTTTCAGATGTTTATCGGGTTATTTTTCAATTCTTAGAAAATTATGGCCAAGGAATTTATATTCTATTTCAATTTTCAATATTACTTTATAATCCCTTAATATTATATTTACTTTGTTTTTAAGTCATTATTAGACGAAAGGCGTCTTTGTCTTTGAAAATCGTCTTTTTGTTCTTCAAAACTCAGCAACAAGTCTAATATTACAACAAAATGCGGGTAATCTTTCCTTTTAATAAATTTTAATTATGTCTTTAATTATTTATTTGTTATGGAATGGGTTTTTTCAAAGAGATTAGTTATATAATTTGTAGCTGGTAACTAAATAATAGGTTTTTATTAGTTTCTGGGAAAAATTCATAATTTTTGGAAAATCTACAATGTCTTCTCATTTTTTAATCATCTTTGGAAATCAGGAATGTAATAAATCTTAATAATTCTTTTGTTTGATTTATTTGGTTATTTTTGGTAAACAAATAATTAGGGCTAATAAATTGGTCCTTCGAGTCGCATTAATTAAAATTTTGAAATATTGTCTCTTTGACTTGTTTCAAATAAATAATTTGTAATATTAAACATTATTCAGTAAAAATTTATATATTTTTACTTAAACTGAAATAAACTCTTTTTACTCGCATTACATAAATTTCCATTACCCAAATTGTTGTGACTTTTATTACTTCTTAATATTGTAATCTTTTACGGTAATTAAAAGAACATAAAATTTAATTTTATATACATTTCTTTCCCACTGTGCAACAAAATGTTTTCCCTATCTTTTAACTCATCTTCATTGTATCTACTACTCACAAATGTCTAAACATTATTTGGGCAAAGAAAATTGAATGTTTTATGGTTGTTACCATAAGACATCGATGAAACATTACAATTACATCGAAGCAACATCTGTTTAAGTTATTGATTTTAGATCTATTTTCTTTTTTCCTTGATACATATTAAATTTTTTCCTTTGTTCTTGGTTAAATAACGTGAAGAAAATTTTATTAGAGTTTGAAAATGGGGAAGTTAAAATGAGTATGGAAATGATCTATAGCAATTTAACTCTTAAACAGATGCGGGTGCTGAATTGTTTATCATTGCGCTTCTTTACTAATTAGCTCTAATTCATGATCATGTGTGTTTTTTTTTTATTAAATTGATTTATGAAGTAAAATTTTCAAGGGAATTAAAATGTAAAAATTGCTTTAAAAGAAAATTTTTATATAAAAATTTTGAATTTTTTCATTTTTTTTTTTCAAAAATTTTGAATTTTTGAATAGGTTGTCTTAGTTAGTTTACTATATCTTGAAAACGACTTTTCCAATTTTATTGAAAATTTAATGGTTTGTGCTAACGCAAGATTTTTGTATGATCAAAGGTTTTGGAGTTAATCCTTTCGCAATTTTGAAAATTAACTCATTTTTTTGTGCAAAATCAAAAAAATATGTAATTTCTTAAAATTCATAAATAATTTAAAATGGCAAAAATTTAGTAACTTTACTCTTAAAATTCATAAATAATTTAAAATGGCAAAAATTTAGTAACTTTACTCTACGATCGTAAAACGATATATCGTAAAACGTCAAATAATATATCCCTCATATAGTGAAAATCGATCGATTCGGTGTTTAAAAAATTATCGACTTTTTTTCAAAAATCCTTCATTTAAGACTACTCTTAAAATCGGACATGTTCTGAGACACCTTTCCTGTGTTCCTTAGTTCCTTTTTAACAAGAGCGCAGTAACTTTCCACAGGCCGCAGTTCTGGACAGTTTAGATTTGCCCCTCGAAATATATTTTTTTTTTCAATGTGTAGTTTAATGTTTTAAAAAGAAACAATTTTTTATCAAAAATTTTTCTATACAAAATTTTTTTATCAAAAATTTTTCCATAGAAATTTTTTTTATAGAAAATTTTCTTATCAAAAATTTTTCTATAGAAAATTCTTTTATCAAAAATTTTCTATAGAAAATTTGTTTATCAAAAATTTTTCTACAGAAAATTTTCTTAGAAAAATGTTTTTATCAAAAATTTTTCTATAGAAAGTTTTCTTACAAAAATTTTTCTATAGAAAATTTTTTATTAAAAATTTTTTTATAGAAAATTTTTTATTAAAAATTTTTACATTGAAAAATTTTTTTTAAACAAATTTTCTATGGAAAATTTTTCAACAAAAATGTTTCTATGCAAAATTTTTTTATCAAAAATTTTTCTATGCAAAATTTTTTTATCAAAAATTTTTCTATGGAAAATTTTTTTATCAAAAATTTTTCTATCGAAAATTTTTTTATCAAAAATTTTTCTATAGAAAATTTTTTTTAGTAAAAATTTTTCTATGGGAAATTTTTTTTATCAAAAATTTTTCTATGGAAAATTTTTTACCAAAAATTTTTCTATAGAAAATTTTTTTACCAAAAATTTATAGAAAATTTTTTTACCAAAAATTTTTCTATAGAAAATTTTTTTACCAAAAATTTTTCTATAGAAAATTTTTTACCGAAAATTTTTCTGTAGAAAATTTTTTACCGAAAATTTTTCTATAGAAAATTTTTTACCGAAAATTTTTCTATAGAAAATTTTTTACCGAACATTTTTCTATAGAAATTTTTTTTACCAAAAATTTTTCTATAGAAAATTTTTTTACCAAAAATTTTTCTATAGAAAATTTTTTTACCAAAAATTTTTCTATAGAAAATTTTTTTACCAAAAATTTTTCTATAGAAAATTTTTTTACCAAAAATTTTTCTATAGAAAATTTTTTTACCAAAAATTTTTCTATAGAAAATTTTTTTTATAAAAAATTTTTCTATAGAAAATTTTTTTATTAAAAATTTTTCTATGGAAAATTTTTTTATCAAAAATTTTTGTATGGAAAATTTTGTAACAAAAATTTTTCTATAGATTTTTTTTTTTTTAAATTTTTCTATAGAAAATTTTTTTACCAAAAAGTTTTCTATAGAAAATTTTTTTTACCAAAAAGTTTTCTATCGAAATTTTATTTCGAAAATTTTTTTTTATTAAATGTTTGATGTCCCAAAATTTTGGATAAGCCTTTTTAAAAATTTTTTCATCAAAAATTTTTTTTATCAAAAATTTTTTTTTTTTATCAAAAATTTTTTCATCAAAAATTTTTATATAGAAATTTTATTTTGAAAAATTTTTCTATAGAATTTTTTTTTTATCAAAAATTTTTCTATAGAAGATTTGAACATTTTTTAACATAAAAATATTTTTATCGAAAAATTTTCTATAAAATATAATTTTTATCGAACAATTTTCCAAAGAAAAATACATAATTTTACTTAAAATTTTTCTATAAACAAATTTTTGAATCGAAAATATCTAAAAAAAAAAATATAAAAATCTAAAATTATTTAATATTAGAATTTATTTCTGTTTTGAAAAATATTCCCAATATTTACAAAAATATTCCCAATGTTTACAAAATTAATAGTGTCGTGGCAACAATGTTCGAGATTATATTTCTTTGTTCTCTCGAACCATGTATTTTGTCGTTATAAATTAGATTTTGATTTGTTTCTTGCTTATTTTATATTTTCTTTAACAAAGCGGCATCAACCAACTCTGTTATTATCCAAATTCCAACTGAATGATTTTAATACTCATTTTTACGAGTTTAATTAGTGATCGTGGTATTTACGAAAATTAAAAAAATTCATCGGCTACTGGTGGTATGGGCTGCCTACATCTGATAATAATGAATGAGTTTTAAAATAATAGCATCTGACATATCTATAAAAGATAACGTAGTAACAAAAAAATATTTATTGCACTATGTATAAGTTTGGGCTAAAATAGTAAATGCATATTTTATTTGGAAAACACTCTTTATCACTAAATATGCAAATATATGCAGATGATTTATATACTTTTGCAAAGTTAAGTCTTCAGCCCGTAATTTGAAGTAAGTTTTTCCTTTGTAGATTTTCTATTAAAAAAGTCCTATCACAACTCAAATTGACTTTTAAGTTTTTCAATTACATTTTTGCCCAAATTCATTCAACAGAAATGTTCGAATTCAATTTTGGGATATATTCAGTCATATTTAAAAATTGTATGTGCCTTAGTATCGTATTGCTTAGACTAAATATGCAAATATATGCAGATGATTTATATATTGTAGTAAAGCTAAGACTTCAGCCTTTAATTTTAGATAAGTTTTATTTTTGTACTCTTCCTACCAAAAAAGATATACCCAACTTAAATTGACTTGAAAATCTTTAAATCACATTTTTACACATATTTATTCAAATGAAATTCTTGACTTTAATTCAGGGATATTTTAAGCCATACTTGAAAAATGTTTGTGCATAGAATCGTGTTATTTAGACTAAATATGCAAATATATGCAGATGATTTTTATATTGTTGTTAAGCTAAGACTTCAACCCTTTATTTAAGACAAGTTTTTATGTTGTAGTTTTTGATTTAAAAAAGTTATATCCTTACTAATCATGATTTTAATATTTTTCAAACTCATTTCTTTACAATTTATTCCTTTACAACTCGGTCTTAAAGTCAAAATCAATTTGTATGAGTTGTATGTTGTTGTTTTTATATAGATATAGAACTTTATATGTCTGTAGTTTATTTGAAATATGAAATATGATATGATGAAATCAATGGATCAGGATTTTCAAAATCGCACATAATAGAAAACCATTTTTAAAAATCTACAAATTTAAAGAAAATGAAATTTCAACTGATTTTATAATCAAAAGACCATAATAAATAAAAAAAAACGGAGATTAAATTTAACTTAAAAAGTTAAATTTTGTGAACTAGTGTTATTAAAAAAACATTTTACTGATAAAAAAAAAAACAAAACAATTCCCAAAATAGAAAAACCACAAAATTTATTTATCACTCAAACAAATTCCTCCCTGTTCTTAAATTGCTAGAAAAAATAAATTTATCAAGAAAATATTGTACAAAACTAAAAAAGAAATCTAGTAATTCATTGTTTGACAAAATGAAAACTGCATTCTTTACATTAAAATTTGCCTCAAGTGGCAAATTGAATATGACATTCTACATGAAATACATTTTTTTCACAAATCAAACTCACACAAAAACCATATGAAAAAATCATGGATAAAGAAATACCTCATCTAGTTTCGTTTAGAGACTTCAATATCTTTTGGTTACAGGAAAACCAATTTTCCATTTTTATACCACATATAAATGTTTACATATATTTTATATGTTTTCAGGTTGTTCTACCACAAATCGAAATAAAATATCTTGTAAAAAAAATTATGATCAACTCTGAATACCAGAAAAAATAGATCCCGCCATCTCAGTTGGTTTTTGGATTTTTTGTTTATTTCTTTCCTATTTTTCTAGAATTTATTTAAACAAAACTCCGGAATATTTGTATATGTTTATGTATTTTGTGTGTAGACTAACTTAAAAGTGACAACATGAAACATGTAAAAGGCGCTAAAATTGCTTTTAGCTGAGGAGCATTTGAAAGAGTGATTTCTTTTGGGGACAAAAAATTTCTGAAACATTTGAAAAAACTTGAAATTTACTTTATTTTTTAGGTGTTATTTTAAAATTCACTTGCCATTGTTCTTTGGTTATTGGCTAAATATGCAAACATATGCAGTTAATTTATATATTATTGTAAAGCTAAGACTAAGGTCTTTATTTTGGGATCTATTTCAATTTTTACGTTGTTCTTGAAAAATTACCATGTGTCTTGAAATTTTATTTTTGTACATATTTAATTCATTTTCCAGGTTTAATGCTAGGACAGTTTTATTATTATTTTCAAAAATTTTCTTGTACTTATTAGATCTTCTCACATTTTATAGATTTTAAGCTAAATATGCAAATAAATGCAGATGAATTTTAAACTGTTATGAAGCTAAGACTTTAGGCTTTAGTATGTGATCAATTTTGTTTTATAGGTTTTTATTAAAAAAAAGTTTTCCTTAGTTTTTTTTATTTAAAATTTTTGAAGTCACTTTTTTGCTTTAAAAATTTTGAAGCCACTTTTTTGTACATAATCACTTCATTTATCTATAAAATTTAAATTCTTTAATATTTTAATCTCTATTTACAAAAAGTTGCATTAGGTCTTAACACTTATTGCTTTGATTTTAAGCTAAATATGCAAAAATATGCAGTTAATTTATACACAGTTATAAAGCTAAGATTTCAGTCTTTAATTTAAGATACATTTTTCTTTTGTAGGTTTTTATTAAGGAAAATTATATTCGAACTAATAATGGCTTTAAAATCTTGTATTTATATTTTGGCACATATTCAATCAACTGAAATTTTGATCTTGAATTCTGGAATGTTTTTAGTAATATTTAAAAATTTATGTGCTTTAGATCTTGTCAGTTGAACTAAATATGCAAATATATGCAAATTATTTATATACTGTTGTAAAGGTTAGACTTGAAACTTTTATTTCAGATAAGTTTAATTTTTGTAGATTTTCGACAAAAAAAAGTTATGTAAACTTTAAAAAAAAATAATGAAATAAGTTTGTCATAAAATTGTCTCAATTTAATTTTTTCCACATTTCAATTGCATCTTGAGAGTTATTTGTAATTTTAGACTAAATATGCAAATATATGCAAATATTGTATATACTTTTATAAAGCTTAGACTTCAGCCTTCCAATTTGGATACATTTTTATACCCTTCACCACCATAGGTGGAAAGGTTGTGCTGATGTTTGTAACGCATAGAAATATTTGTCTTAGACCCACCTTTTAGTATACCAATAGACTTAGAATCACTTTCTGAGTCGATTTAGCGATGTCCGTCCGTCCGTCCATCCATCCGTCCGTCTGGCTGGACCCCCATGTAAACCTTGTAATCAAACTACAGGTCGCAATTCTAAAGATAATTTGATGAAATTTGGCACAGATATTTTTTTTGATAATGGGACCATGGCTATTGAAATTGGTCAAAATCGGTCCATTATTTATGGTACCTCCCATAGGTCCCACTTCCCGGAATTGCTATATTGGCCACAAATATCAATATTTTTTCATTAAATTTAAAAAAAGATACTGCTTATGTAAACCTAAATCACTGTACCAAATTTCGTTGAAATCGGTCCACATTTGACCATAGCTCCCATACAAACTCTTCTTCAAAAACGCACTAAATGAGACAAAAAATCACTAAAACGCTCGTAAATCTAAAGAGAATGAAAATTTTGAGTTTATTTTTTGCATACATAATTTTTGTAACAACTGTAATCAATTTGCCAAATTTCGAGATAATCGGTCCACATTTGACCCTAGCTCTCATATAAGTCCAAATGACTGAAACAGGTTGAATATATACGTTTTGAGAAAATGTTTGTATGATGGCAAAATTTAGCAAATATTTGTCTTTATACAGGAAAAATAACACCTTTGACCTTAGTGGTGAAGGGTATCGTATGGTCGGCTTGACCGACTATAGCGCTTTCTTACTTGTTTCTTGATAAGTTTTTATTACAAAAAGGTAATATCTCGACTAAACTGGATTTTAAAATCTTGCATTTTAATTTTATAACAAATTTATATCTTTTTTCAAAAATTTGCTTCTAGTTTGAGGCTTTTTATTGATCTGAGACTTAATATGCAAATATATGCAGATGATTTAAATACTGTTTCAGAGCTAACACTTCTTTCTTCAATTTCTGATAAATTTTGTTTTTCTATATTCATATTAGAAAAAGTTATATTCCAACTTAACTTGATTTTAAAATTTTCAATAACAATTTTTTTTCACTTTTTAGCTAATAGAAATGTATAGCTTCAGTTATGGACTTTTCTTTAGTCCCAACATAAAAATGTTTGTGCATAAGATCCTGCTACTTAGACTTAATATGCAAAAATATGCAGATGATTTATATACTTTTGTAAAACCAAGACTTCAGCCCTTAATTTTAGATAAGTTTCATTTTTGTAGTCTTTCTACCAAAACAGATATACCCAAACTTTCAAAACTTTAAATCACATTTATGCACATATTTATTTAACAGAAATTGTCAACTATAATTCTGGGATATTTTAAGCCATATTTGAAAAATGTATGTGCCAAGAATCATGTTACTTCGACTTAATATGCAAATATATGCAGATGATTTATATACTTTTGCAAAGCTAAGACTTCAGCCCTTAGTTTTATATAAGTTTTATTTTTGTAGTCTTCCAGCAAAAAACAGATATTTCAATCTTTCAATCTTTTTAAATCTTTAAATAACATTTATGTACATATTTAATCAACAGAAATTCTCAACTTCAATTCTGGGATATTTTTAGACAGATTTGAGAAGTATATGTGTTAAGAATCATGTTACTTTGACTAAATATGCAAATATATGCAGATGATTTTTATATTGTTGTAAAGCTACAACTTCAATCCTTAATTTAAGACAAGTTTTTCTTTTGTAGTTTTTGAATGAAAAAAGTTATATCCTTACTAATCTTCATTAAAATATTTTTAAAACTCCTTTCTTTCAATTTATTCCTTTACAACTCTGTCTTAAAGTCAATATCAATTTGTATGAGTTGTATGTTGTTGCTATTTGTATTATATAGATTGTAGGTTTGTCTGCCTGTAGTTTATCTGCAATACGAGTAAAAGCAACAATATTGCTAACATTATTTATACAACAATTTTATCTAGAAGTTGTTACATTATGTTGCCAGTTGCTGTTACATCAGAGCAATAACTTAAAACCTTAGTTGTATTTGTGTAAATGTCTGCTGCAAAGATGTAAGCATGGATGGACGACATTAAAAGCAAAAGACAACTACAACAACGACGACTATGACGACCAAACCAGAAGACACATCATTTTAACTGGAAACATTAAAAAGGAACATGTAAACCTAACACTAGGATCTGACTGACTGACTGACTGGATTGGAGTCAGTTTATTCACTTATATAAATTGGATCATTGCGGGCAACAAATAATCATATACAAGTCAACAACATGCAACAATATGCAGAGAAACAGACATACAAACTTTAGAACAGAATGAAGGATTTTATTATTTAAACACTGTGTCGGTACTGGGAAAAAGACACCAAAAAGGATGGTTGAATTTCTTATTTTGACGCCACCATCATTAGTTATAGATTTCATGTAATTTTTTTTTTTTGTTTTGTAATATTGTCAACACCTTTCAAATCTATTTAAGAGCAAATGTGGTTGTGGTAATGCATGGAGCACTTACTATTAACGGCTTCACTTCATAACTAATGGAATTGGTTGAAATGTCTGGCAAAGATTTTTATCTTAAACATAAAATGTATGAATTCTAGAATTCTAGGGCTTTAAAAATTAAACAAAAATTTTCCACAAGTTTTTTCTTCTTTAAACAAATATTTATTTAAAAAATTGAAGCGCCTTTTGTTTTTAAGTAAAGTGTGAACTTTGGTTTGGTTTTCTCTAAAATTATTCCTGTTAACTGTTTTTTGTAGGTACATATTCTTAGCGCCTACACAAATGAAAATTTATTTGTTTTAGTAATTTTTAGTTATATTGAATAATTTTATTTAATAAAAATTTTCTGTATGAAATATTTATATAAAAAATTTTCTATATGAAATATTTATATAAAAAATTTTCTATATGAAATTTTTCTTTAGAAAATTTTCTATATGAAATTTTTTTACAGAAAATTTTCTATAAAAAATTTTCTATATGAAATTTTTCTATAGAAAATTTTCTATATGAAATTTTCTTATAGAAAATTTTTTATATGAAATTTTCCTATAGAAAATTTTCTATATGAAATTTTGCTATAGAAAATTTTCTATATGAAATTTTTCTAAAGAAAATTTTATATATGAAATTTTCCTATAGAAAATTTTATATATGAAATTTTCCTATAGAAAATTTTCTATATGAAATTTTTTTATACAAATTTTTAATTGAAATTAAATTTATATGAAATTTTTCTATAGAAAATTTTTTATATGAAATTTTTCCATATATGAAATTTTTCTAAAGAAAATTTTATATATGAAATTTTCCTATAGAAAATTTTCTATATGAAATTTTTTTATAAAAATTTTTAATTGAAATTAAATTTATATAAAATTTTTCTATAGAAAATTTGTTACATCAAATTTTTTCATATAAAATTTTTGTATAGAAAATTTTCTATATAAAATTTTTCTATAAAAAAATTTTTTTATAAAAAATTTCTATACGAAATTTTTCTATAGCAAATTTCTATACGAAATTTTTCTATAAAAAATTTTATATATGAAATTTTTCTATAGAAAATTTTCTATATGAAATTTTTCTATAGAAATTTTTAATTGAAATTAAATTTATATAAAATTTTTAATAAGAAAATTTTCTATATGAAATTTTTCTATAGAAAATTTTCTATATAAAATTTTTCTATAAAATATTTTATATATGAAATTTTTGTTTTCTATAAAAAATTGTATATATGAAATTTTTCTATAAAAAATTTTTTATATGAAATTTTTCTCTATAAAATTTTTCTATAGAAAATTTTCTATATCAAATTTTTCTATAGAAAATTTTCTATATGAAATTTTTCTATAGAAAATTTTCTATATAAAATTTTTCTATAGAAAATTTTCTATATAAAATTTTTCTATAGAAAATTTTCTATATAAAATTTTTCTATATAAAACTGTATATGGAAAATTTTATATAGAAAATTTTCTATAGAAAAATTTTCTATAGAAAATTTTCTATATGAAATTTTTCTATAGAAAATTTTCTATATGAAATTTTTCTATAGAAAATTTTCTATATAAAATTTTTCTATAGAAAATTTTCTATATGAAATTTTTCTATAGAAAATTTTCTATATGAAATTTTTCTATAGAAAATTTTCTATAGAAAATTTTTCTATAGAAAATTTGTCTACAGAAAATTTTCTATATAAAATTTTCTATATAAAATTTTCTATATGAAATTTTTCTATAGAAAATTTTCTATATGAAATTTTTCTATAGAAAATTTTCTATATGAAATTTTTCTATTGAAAATTTTCTATATGAAATTTTTCTATAGAAAATTTTCTATATAAAATTTTTCTATAGAAAATTTTCTATATAAAATTTTTCTATAGAAAATTTTCTATATAAAATTTTTCTATAGAAAATTTTCTATATAAAATTTTTCTATAGAAAATTTTCTATATAAAATTTTTCTATAGAAAATTTTCTATATAAAATTTTTCTATAGAAAATTTTCTATATAAAATTTTTCTATAGAAAATTTTCTATATAAAATTTTTCTATAGAAAATTTTCTATATAAAATTTTTCTATAGAAAATTTTCTATATAAAATTTTTCTATAGAAAATTTTCTATATAAAATTTTTCTATAGAAAATTTTCTATATAAAATTTTTCTATAGAAAATTTTCTATATAAAATTTTTCTATAGAAAATTTTCTATATAAAATTTTTCTATAGAAAATTTTCTAAATAAAATTTTTCTATAGAAAATTTTCTATATAAAATTTTTCTATAGAAAATTTTCTATATAAAATTTGTCTATAGAAAATTTTCTATATAAAATTTTTCTATATAAAATTTTTCTATAGAAAATTTTCTATATAAAATTTTTCTATAGAAAATTTTTCTATAGAAAATTTTCTATATAACATTTTTCTATAGAAAATTTTCTATATAAAATTTTTCTATAGAAAATTTTCTATATAAAATGTTTCTATAGAAAATTTTCTATATAAACTTTTCCATAGAAAATTTTCTATATAAAATTTTTCTATAGAAAATTTTCTATATAAAATTTTTCTTTAGAAAATTTTCTATATAAAATTTTTTTATAGAAAATTTTCAATATAAAATTTTTTATAGAAAATTTTCTATATAAAATTTTTTTTATAGAAAATTTTCTATAAAAAATTTTTCTATAGAAAATTTTCTATAGAAAATTTTTCTATAAAAAATTTTCTATATAAAATTTTCTATATAAAATTTTCTATATGAAATTTTTCTATAGAAAATTTTCTATATAAAATTTTTCTATAGAAAATTTTCTATATAAAATTTTTCTACAAAAAAATTTCTATATGAAATTTTTCTATCAAAAATTGTCTAAATGAAATTTTTCTATCAAAAATTTTCTATAGGAAATCTTTCTATAAACTTAGCCCTCATTTATTAACATTTCAATTTCTTTCAACTTTTTTCAATACTATAAAAAAATACTTTTCATGACTTAAATCGCTGATCTCAAATCCTAGAATAAATATGCAAATATATGCATATGATTTATATACTATTACAAAGCTTGGACTTCAGCCTTTCATTTCAGATAGTTATTTCCTTGTAGCTTTTTAACCGATAAAGTTATATTGTAAAAAAAGTTGATTTTAAAAACTTAAATTTTTATTTTACTCTTGCTTAAGCCCCAGAAGGGTAAACACTTTTATTACAGAGATTATTTAAATCTACTTTTCTGAAAGATCATATGACTCGTTATTGATTTCAGGCTAAATATGCAAATATATGCAAATGATTTATGTACTGCTGTAAAGCTTGGCCTTCAGCCTTTAATTTGAGATAGATTTTTCATTTATATTGTTACAAATCTTGATTTGGAAATATGAAATTTCATTATTACTCGTTTAAAGCCACAGAAGGTTTAATGCTTCTATTACAGATATTTCTGAGGATATTAAAAAAAGATATTTCTGTTAGATCATGTCATACAATATTAATCTCAGGCTTAATATGCAGATATATGCAAATAATTTTTAGACTAGTATAAAGCTTGGACTTCAGACTTTCAGTTCAGAAAGATTTTTCGTCTGTAGCTTTTTAATCAATAAATTTGTATCGCAACTAAAGTTAATTTTAAAAACTTCATATTTTTTTTTTGCTCTTACTTAAGTCTTAGAAGGGTTAATGCTTTTCTTTAGAGATTTTTGTGGATACTAAAAACTTTTTGATCACACAACTTATTATTAAGGGCTAAATATGCAAATATATGCAAATTATTTATATTCTGTCGTAAAGCTTGGGATTCAGCCTTTAATTTCAGATAGATTTTTTACTTGTTGGTTTTTTACCAAAAAAATTATATCGTTATAAATTTTGATTTTAGAAACTTGAAATTTTATTATAACTCGTTTAAAGCCAAGGAAGGATTAATTTTTATTTTTTTATTGTAGATATTTTTTAGGATATTTACAAAAATCTCTCTTCTGTTAGATCATATTACTTAATATTGGTCTAAGGCTAAATATGCAAATATATGCAAATGATTTATATACTAGTATTAAGCTTGGACTTCAACCTTTCAGTTCAGATAGTTTTTTCATTTATAGCTTTTTAGCCAAAAAAGTTTTACCTAAACTAAAGTTGTTTTTGAAAGCTTGAACTTAAGTCCCAGAATGGTAAATTCTTTTATAAATGACATGTTTGTGGACATTGAAATCTGTTTTTATGATTGATCATGTATAAATCTCTGGCTAAATATGCAAATATATGCAAATGCTTTTTATACTATCTTTAAGCTTGGACTTTAGCCTTTAATTTCATATAGAGTTTTCAATTGTAGGTTTTCTTATCAAAAAAGTTATATCATTACAAATCTTGATCTAGATTTTAGAAACTTTAAATTTTATTTCAATACGTCTTTAAGCCACAGAAGGTTAAATGCCTACTAAAAGCATATTGATCTAAAGCTTAAAATGCAAATATAAGCAGCTGATTATTATACATTTTTAAAGCTTAGACTTCAGCCTTTAATTTATGATAATTTTTCTTTTGAAGACTTTTGTTAAAAAAAGTTATATTCTAACTAAACTTGACTAAAAATTTTAAAAAGTAATATTTATGTTTAAACTAAATTATTTTGTGTGAAAAAACCTGAAAATTCTCTCAAACTACTTCTCAATTACTAATTACTTCTCCTTAACTAATTGATAGCATTATTTAAAAATTAATAATTCCTTTTCAAACATTTTATTTTGTCGCATTAAACTCTATTCTTTCATAATCATTCATTTCCTGCAGATTATCACCTCAACTTGTTTAACCATTTAGCCTCAACTCACACTAAAGACCCTAACCGACCAACCAACGAACCTCACCTGGTGCAAATTAAAACTTTAACTTAACACAATAATCATTTAATAAGCTTATTATCTGCTTAAGAAGAGAGAAGAGACAGACGAGGTGAAAAAGATATAAGAACAACAGAATGATTGAGGAAAAAAACTAAAAGTTAAATCAGGCAGAATGGCCTCATTTCTGTGCGAACTTTCAAAGAAAATCAGGCAGGCGCTTGAGTTGTATGTATCTTTTGCAATGATGAAAATGTATGAGAAGAAATTTATTCAAGCATTTCACTCTGAACATGAACTTAATATGCAAGAATCTACTTTATGTCATTCTTTAGTACGAAGTACTGAAAATACTGATGGTATCAGTCAGTATCTCTATGTCTGTATATGAATATGCAAGTAGTATTATTGCAAGTAATTGTTGATTCTTTAATATCCCCAAAAGCTATAGAATCTGTCCAGACACAATATTCATATAGAATACTCTATTCTACATATTTACGTATATGTATGTATGTATGCATGTATGTATATGATGAACATCATCACTATCTTTATAGCTAAGGCTCTATATCCCATCCTCATGATATGAAAGTATCGCCTCATATCATTACATTCTGCATATCACATCATATCACATATTTTAATGCCACCAAAATGAATGAATAAAGTAGCATCTGGTTTTGTACCGAACAGATTACATTAATACTCATAGTATTTCGTACTTAACTGGTTGGTGGTTCTACTCGTTGGCTGTGAGGTAGTATCCTATCTGTCTTCCGTAAATAGTTTTTAGCAAGATTTATACAGAAATGTAAATAAATGTTATTTTTTTTAATTTAATTTCTGACACATTTTGTCAATCTCAGCCTAAATATGCAGATATATGCAGTTGATTTATACGCTGTTGTAAAGCTTAGACTTTAGATTTTATTTTAAGATAAATTTAGTTTTGAATCTATTCCTCAAAGAAAGTTACAGTCTAACTGAAATCGATATTAAATTTTGCAGCCTAATATGCAGATATATGCAGATGATTTATATACTATTGTAAAGCTTAGACTTCAGGTTTTATTTTAAGATAAATTTAGTTTTGAATCTACTCCTCAAAGAAAGTTATAGTCAAACTGAAATCGATATTAAATTTTGAAAACCGAAAATTTATTTTAAATTCTTGAAAAGCCGTTTTCCCACATACATATAAATACATGAAATTATTTGAAAACCCGTTTTCTCCCATACATATAAATACATAAAACTATTTGGAATTTAAACAGGCGTAGGCAGCCCATACCACCAGGAGCCGAACACCTTTTGCAAATTTCGTAAATATGACGATCATTAATGAAACTCGTGAAAATTAATATTAAAAGCATTCAGTTGAAATTTGGATGTTAGCAAAGTCGGTTTTTGCCGCTTGGTTAAAGAAAATACAAAATATAGAAAAATTTTGTAAAAAAAATATTTTCTATAGAAAAATTTTTAATAAAAAAAATTTTTATAGAAAAATTTTTGATAAAAAATTTTTGATAAAAAATTTTTGATAAAAAATTTTATTTTAGAAAAATTTTTGATAAAAAATTTTTTTTAGAAAATTTTTTAATAAAAAAATTTTTTTATAGAAAACTTCTTGATAAAAAAATTTTCTATAGAAAAATTTTTGGTAAAAAAATTTTCTATTAAAACTTTTTGATAAACAATTTCATATAGAAAAATTTTTAATAAAAAAATTTCTATAAAAAAAAATTTAGATAAAAATTTTCTACATAACAATTTTTGACAAAAAAATTTTTATTGAAAAATTTTTGACAAAAAAATTTTCTATACAAAAATTTTTGATAAAGAATTTTTATATAGAAAAATTTTTGATAAAAAATTTTTTTTAGAAAATTTTTTAATAAAAAAATTTTTTTATAGAAAACTTGATAAAAATTTTCTATAGAAAAATTTTTGATAAAAAAATTTTCTATAGCAAAATATTTGATAAAAAAATTTTCTATAGAAAAATTTTTGATGCACAAATTTTCTATAGAAAAATTTTTGATAAAAGAATTTTCTATAGAAAAATTTTTGTAAAAAAAATTTTCTATAGAAAAATTTTTGATAAAAAAATTTTCTATAGAAAAATTTTTGATAAGAACATTTTCTATAGAAAAATTTTAGATAAAAAAATTTTCTTTAGAAAAATTTTATGACAAAAAATTTTCTTAAGAAAAATTTTCTATAGAAAAATTTTTGATAAAAAAATTTTCTAAAGAAAAATTTTGTGATAAAAAAAATTTCTATAGAAAAATTTTGTGATAAAAAAAATTTTCTATAGAAAAATTTTGTGATAAAAAAAATTTTCTATAAAAAAATTTTATATATAAATATTTTTGATTGAAAAATTTTTGATGCAAAAATTTTCTATAGAACAATTTTTGATAAAAAAATTTTCTATAGAAAAATTTTTGATAAAAAAATTTTCTATAGAAAAATTTGTGATAAAAAGAATTTTCTATAGAAAAACTTGTGATAAAAAAATTTTCTATAGACAAATTTTTGATAAAAAAGTTTTCTATAGAAAAATTATTGATAAAAAAATTTTCTATAGAAAAATTTTTGATAAAAAAATTTTCTAAAGAAAAATTTTTGATAAAAAAATTTTCTATAGAAAAATTTTGTGATAAAAAAAATTTTCTATTAAAAAATTTTATATATAAAAATTTTTGATGCAAAAATTTCCTATAGAACAATTTTTTATAAAAAAATTTTCTATAGAAAAATTTTTGATAAAAAAAATTTTCTATAGAAAAATTTGTGATAAAAAAATTTTCTATAGAAAAATTTGTGATAAAAAAATTTTCTATAGAAAAATTTTTGATAAAAAAGTTTTCTATAGAAAAATTTTTGATAAAAAAAATTTTCTATAGAAAAATTTTTGATAAAAAAATTTTCTATAGAAAAATTTTTGATAAAATAATTTTCTATAGAAAAATTTTTGATAAAAAAATTTTCTAAAGAAAAATTTTTTATAAAAAAATTTTCTATAGAAAAATTTTGTGATAAAAAAAAATTTCTATAAAAAAATTTTATATATAAAAATTTTTGATGCAAAAATTTTCTATAGAACAATTTTTGATAAGAAAATTTTCTATAGAAAAATTTTTGATAAAAAAAATTTTCTATAGAAAAATTTTTGATAGAAAAATTTTCTATAGAAAAATTTTTGATAAAAAAATTTTCTATAGAAAAATTTTTGATAAAAAATTTTCTATAGAAAAAATTTCTATAGAAACATTTTTGATAAAAAAAAATTTCTATAGAAAATTGTTTTTGATAAGAAAATTTTCTATAGAAAAAATTTGTCTATGGACAAATTTTTGATTAAAAAATGGAGTAGAAAACTTTTTCTTTTTAAAACATTTTAGTTTAATGCTTAAAAAACGGCCACTCTTCCGACGATTTTTTTTTTTTTGTTCTGTTCTCTTTATGCCAACTCTGAATTTAACTATTAGATGGACTAAATATTATTTCAGTTCATGTCGCTCATTATTGATCTAAGACTAAATATGCAAATATTTGCAGACGATTTATATATTGTTGTAGAGCTAGGACTTTAGCCTTTAATATCATCGAAGTTAGGCTGATCTAGATTTTTATTAGAAAAAGTTATATCTCCACAAAACATGATAATAAAATAAAAAAAAAAATTAATTTTCTTACGAACTGTCGAAAATTTACTTTGATTTGGAGACTTTTTATTGAACTGAGACTAAATTTGCATATATATGCAGTTGATTTTTATAAAGTTTTTGAGTCGAGACTTCAGCCTTTAATTTCTAATAAATGTTGCTCTTGTAGTTTCTTAAATCTCAAATAATATTTATTTTAAATTCTTGAAATTTAAAATATGGCCCTTCTTAATCCTCAGAACGGTTATTGATTTCATTAGTATGTGTTCTTATTTAAAAAAACATATTATTGACAATATTTGCTTATCTTAGACTAAATATGCAATTATATGCAGTTAATTTATATAGTGTTGTAAAACTGAGACTTAAGCCTTTAAGTTTATCTAAATTTTACTTTTGGAGGTTTCTTTTAGAAAAAGTTATAACCCACCAAAACTAGATTTAAAAAAAAAATTTGCGCCCACTAATTTCGATTTTTTTTTTTTGTAAATTTAACTCTTTTAAATAACAGTTCCCCCTGAAAGCATCTCCTTCCTATACGGATGGAAGTGTATATGTAACTCGATATGTGTACATGTGAGCTGTGAAATCTTCCTTTCGGCCTTAATATACTCAAACTCTGTTTTACTGCTAAAATTTGCAGACAGACTGCTATTATTTCCTATAAAAGCAAAAAAAAAAAATACCATAAAAAAAATATAGAAGGAGATTACAAGGCTTTATGGATTTTTATTATATGAATCATTTTCGGGTAAATGGTTAGAGCATAAATACACTGAAATAACAGAGGGAAACTCAAAAGGTATTTGTATGCCCAGAGTTTTGAAAAAAAATTAAAAATTATACGAATTTAAAGATTGAATTATTTAAAGAGGCTTAAGGTAATGATGATGATTGAAGGTAGAGGGAAAGAAATTTATAAGGAGACTTACAAAAAATGTATTTGTTAAACTATTTTATAAAATACTAAAGCAAAAAAGGCTTGAAATAACTTAATTTAAATTCCTTTTTTATTGCTGATGATTCACTTTTGTTAAATTCATCATTTCTCATAAATCACTTTTCACTCATACAACATCATGACTCTATCATCAGTCCATGATGGATAACACTTGTCTTTTCAGTTGTCATGTTTGTGATTTCGTGCGTGAGAGTTCTTGGTTCTTGCCCCTTCCATTTCTAAATTAAATTGACACATTTTTTTTCTTGTGTTTCTTTTTTTTTTTTTTTTTGAGTGTATCTAGTCCATTATACGCAGAGTATTTGAATCATACACACTCCAACTTCCTATATTCGTTCCCCCTTTCAGCTTGATTTGATTTTTTATGTTCACACTTTTAAAACAAACAAATCAGCAATAAAATGGAATGAGTAAGTGCATCATAAAACAAAGGCACCATCATCATCACACTCCTCATACGCGTGATGATGCGCTTTCATGCATTTTGGCATTGTTGCAATCTACAATACAACTACTCACTCGTTGTTGTAATTATGAAAATTTTCAAATTTCTTTTTGTAAATTTTCTTCTGGCAAAAGCAACAGCTCCAAATTGTTGTAATGTAAAAGTGACTCAAACATCCCCATCAAACAATAACGGACGCATCAGATTCTGCAGCAGCAGCCTTTGTAGCATCATAGAATCGTCATCATTGTTGATTATTAAAATAAAAAAATCTTTGCTTAATGTGCAACATATGAACAATACATGATGAGTATTTCGTTTAAGGCAGAAGTTTAAGGGAATTAAATCATTGTTACTAATCAAAAACACAAAATATCAGAACGGTTCTATATTCTTAATCGATTCAGATATAGCCAAAGTCCCCAGAAATTCCCTAGAATCAGCTTAAATGTTAAATAATGTAAATTCTAATCAGGTTTGACGCTCAAACTCAACTTGGAAAACTTTTATACCAAACTTTTAGCCATACAGCATTAACACGCGGCCGATGTAAAAAATTGGCTGTAGTACAAAGAGCTTAAATAATGCGTCATGCTAATAACACATGGCGTAACTTGACTTATTTTTTTATAATATCCATATTTTGATATAGCCCTCATAGAGGCAATCTCCGGCTCAGGGAATCTGTCAAAAGCTTATAAAATCTAGTTATACCAGATATGATATAGAGAATAGAAAGTGCCTAACTGTAGCAAAAATTTGTATATGGTAATTGAGTATCATTTTAAATTTTGTGAAAATCAGTCCATATTTGGATATAGCTTCCAGAAAACCACAAGAACCGGATTCCGCTTAAAACAGATGTCAAGTTTAACCTAAAGTTACGTCAACAAATCAACACAGAAAAATATTAAGCAAACAGAAATGACAGTATCGAAATTTATGGCAATCGGTCCAAATATGACCATAGCCGCCAGATAATCCACAGATCCGGAAATCGCTTAAGTACTAGTCGATGCTAAATCAAAATCAAATAAGTTTAATACAAAGAAATTTTATATAAATATAATAAAAATTATACCAAAATTCGTGACAATTAGTTTTTATATAATAGGGGTCAAAGGTCAAATTTTGATATTGATATAGCCGGCGCCTAAGTTTAACTTTAAAGATATTTAATTTTTAAAAAAAGAAAAAAAATTGAATTAAACGAAAATATGATTTTGATTTTTACAAATGAATTAACCCTCGAAAGCTAATGGGACAAAAATGGACCAACGAACAGACTAAAAATGAAATTACAAAAAATGATTTAAACATGTGTACTATATCCGAAAATCGCTTAAGTACTTATAAATGTTAAAAATGTTATATAAATATAATAAAAACAATACAAAATAGTTTTTATATAAACAAGGTCAAAGGTCAAATTTTGATATATTAGTATATCCAGCTCCAAAGTTTTACTTTGAAGATATTAAAAAAAACAAAAAAAATTGCATTTAATACAAGTATACAATGATAAAACAATTTTGATTTTTACATATGAATTAACCCTCGAAAGCTAATGGGACCAAAATGGACCAAGTATGAAATGACAAAAAATTATTTAAAACATAATCAAATTAAACAATCACATTCAATATTAAAAAATTTAATATAAACATAATGAAAATAACACAATATAATCAGTTTTTATATAACCAAGGTCAAAGGTCAGATTTTGATATATTAATCTGGCTAAGGTTTAACTTTGGAGATATGTTATTAAAAAAAGGCTCAAATAAATTGCTTTTAATAAAAATATAAAATGATAAATCAATTTTAATTTTTACATATGAATTAACCCTTAAAATGCTAATGAGACCAAAATGGTCCAAGTATTAATATGACAAAACAATGCTTTGAAACATTTGTATTAAATCTATAGTGTTGATAAGAAGACCTGAGAGACTACTAATGAAAAAGTTCTACTTTACTTAGAATGAGATAAATCGGATGACTTAAACCTTTGATTTCGGGGTCGAAGGTCAATTTCAAGGCATTTCAATTATTTGTTTAAATTGATTTAAAACAAAAACCAAATATTTTTTATAGTACGATTTTAATATGAATTTCAAAAGATACTCAAAAACTTCCTCAATTTAGAATTTTGTATAAATTAACCCTCGAATACTCAGGGGGTCAGAATGTACACATAATAAAAATGCTTGAACTTGAGAAAAAAAATTTTAGAACCAAGGCTTATAGATGGAGACAAGTAGTTGTACACTAAAAGATGTATATAAATCAGTTGTCCTTAAGCCTTTTATTATCGAGGTCAAAGGTCAAATTTTGAAATATTAAAATTTTTCTTTTTATAATGTTACGAAATATTAATCTTAGAAATAACGTATATAATACTAGTTTTAAAAGGTACTATACAATTTATAAGAAATACACATTAAAATGAATTAACCCTAAAATGCTAATGGGGTAAAAAAAAAAACAATATTAACTTAAAAAAAATTAAAATTTGTATAAAAATCAATGTATTATTCATTTTAAAGGAGATAGTTATACACTAAAAATTAGATATAAATCAGTTGACCTTAAGCCTTTAATTACCGGGGTCAAATATTTTAATTTTTCCTTTAATAAACTTACGCAATATTAATCGTAAAAAGCGAATATAATACAAGTTTATACCTATTAAAACTTACAATTTATGAGAAATACACGTTTAACAAAATTAACCCTTAAATGCTCTTGGGGCCAAATAAACCCAATCCTAAAATTTAAACAAAAACTGTAAAATTAGTATAAAAATCTATAAATGTTTTAATTTGGTCAACAGATTTGAGAGCCTATAGCTCATAAAAATTTTATTAATAGGGTAAGTTTTAAAAATTTTAAATATTTAGAGCCTTACTTTGAAAATATGTTAACACTTTAAGACATTTTACAAACTATGTATTAAAATTTCTAAATGTAATGAAGACATGACTTTCATTTAAGATACTCTAATGATTGCAAAAACTTACTATACCTCTCGAAAAGATACTTGAATGGGGTGTTGCATTATTTTGCCATAAAATCTAGTAATTTCAGTCTAAAGCTTTATCCGCTATCTCTCTATGATACGAATGATATAAATAAAATTATACGATGATGATAATAATGATAATAATGATTTCAAACCCCATTTGTGCGTGTAACTGACTCAATTCCGTTGAATGACTAAAAGAACTTTTGCATTATAATTTTTGCAATTGTATGAATAGACCGATGGATTGATGTGATGGATGGCATAAATTGCTTCAGATGAATTTAGAACACAAGATAATTGGTAATGTCATATTCATAGAAAATAATATAAAAATCAATGTTAGTATATCACCTACTATTTAGATCAAGAGACAGACAGACGGACAGATAAAAACCCATAGAAAAGAATCTAGAAAGTCAGCAGACTTTAAACTATTCAGCCATGAAAATTTCTGTATTTTTCCAACTCCATCAAACCAAATCAAACTAAAAAGTACTGCATGTGTTCATGCAATCAAATTATAATTATTATCATTATTTCTTTTATTTTCCATATTTTCTTTTTGCATTCAAACATTTACCACAAGTGGAAAAAGTAAAACTACATAACAGAAAAAATAAAATAGACTTGCAATCAAAGAGAAATCTTTATTATATTTTTTTAGAATTTAATGGTTGTAAACGGAATAATTTTCGAAAAAATGTATCTAAAATTTTATGGTACAAACTTTTATTCTCTAAAAATTTATCTCATATAAACATTTTTCTATAGAATCTATTTCTTAAGAAAATTTTTTGATTTCAAAATTTTGTTGATATCAATTTATATATATGTTAATATCTGTTTATAAAAAAATTTGATATAGAGAATTATTTGATATTTATGTAAAAAATTTTTATAGAAAATTTTTTGGTATCAAAATTTTTCTATAGAAAATCTTTTGATATCAAAATTTTTCTATAGAAAATCTTTTGATATCAAAATTTTTCTATAGAAAATCTTTTGATATCAAAATTTTTCTATAGAAAATCTTTTGATATCAAAATTTTTCTATAGAAAATCTTTTGATATCAAAATTTTTCTATAGAAAATCTTTTGATATCAAAATTTTTCTATAGAAAATCTTTTGATATCAAAATTTTTCTATAGAAAATCTTTTGATATCAAAATTTTTCTATAGAAAATCTTTTGATATCAAAATTTTTCTATAGAAAATCTTTTGATATCAAAATTTTTCTATAGAAAATCTTTTGATATCAAAATTTTTCTATAGAAAATCTTTTGATATCAAAATTTTTCTATAGAAAATCTTTTGATATCAAAATTTTTCTATAGAAATTCTTTTGATATCAAAATTTTTCTATAGAAAATCTTTTGATATCAAAATTTTTCTATAGAAAATCTTTTGATATCAAAATTTTTCTATAGAAAATCTTTTGATATCAAAATTTTTCTATAGAAAAATTTTTATATACCAAAATTTTTCTATAGAAAATTTTTTGTTATCAAAAAATTGCTCGGAAATTTCTATAGAAAAATTTTGATATCAACAAATTTTCTATAAAAAATTTTTTGATATCAAAATTTTTCTATAGAAATTTTTTTTTTTTCTATAGAAAATTTTTATCTGTAGAAAATTTTTCGCATTACAAATTTTTCAAATTCAAAATGTTTTTCTTTAGAAAATTTTTTCACATATAAAATTTGTGTCTATAGAAGATATTTCGCATTAAAAATTTTTGTCTACAGAAAATTTTTCGCATTAAAAATTTTTGTCTATAGAAAATTTTTAGCATTAAAAACTTTCGTCAATAGAAAATTTTTCGCATTAAAAATTTTTGTCTATAGAAAATTTTTCGCGTTAAATATTTTTGTCTATAAAAAATTTTTCGCATTAAAAATTTTTGTCTGTCGAAAATTTTTCACATTAAAAATTCTTGTCTATCGAAAATTTTTCGCATTAAAAATTTTTGTCTATAGAAAATTTTTCGAATTAAAAATTTCACTACAGAATTTTTTTTTTGCATTAAAAAATTTTGTCTATGGAAAATTTTTCGTATTAAAAGTTTTTGTCTATAGAAAATTTTTCGCGTTCAAAATTTGACTACAGAAATTTTTTTGCATTAAAAAATTTTGTCTATAAAAAATTTTTAACATTAAAAATTTTTGTCTATGGAAAAATTTTTGTATTAAAAGTTTTTGTCTATAGAAAATTTTCGCATTAAAAATTTGATTACAGAAAATATTTTGCATTAAAAAATTTTTGTCTATAAAAGATTTTTGTCTATAAAAAATTGTTGTCTATAAAAAATTTTTGTCTGTAAAAAATTTTTGACATTAAAATTTTTTGTCTATGGAAAATTTTTCGCATTAAAAATTTGTCATTACAAAAATTTGTGACTTTAGAAAATTTTTCGTTATAAAAATGTTTGTATGTATACAGAAAAATGTTTGTCTATAAAAATCTTTTTGTTTATAAAAAATTTGTTTGTAAAAAATGTTTGTCTATAGAAAATGTTTCGTTTAAAAAATGTTTGCTAATAGAAAACAATTTTTTGATTTATAACTGTAAAATTTCCTTTGTTTTATTCTAAACTCAGTTTCTAGCTGTATCTGTGCTAGAAATTAAATTCTGCCATGAGTTGAATTTTTTGGTTCTTCATTACTTTGCCTGTACATACGCTTCATTTGATGAATTTGTCATGCAATTTTTGTCATATCTCCTTTCATTTCCATTCAGTCAAATTCAAGATAAATTCAGACCCCTAACAAAACATCTCGCACAGATTATCCATTGCTTTCATGGAGCTATAAAAACCACATTTAGCAAGTAACAAAAAATTGTGGGCACATTAAATTAATTTTTATGCGCCGCCTAGATGATATATATTTTTTTTCTAACTCCATCAACCTCCAATTTTTCTTTTGTTTTCAAAAAAGTTTTCAACGTTTTCCATGTCATTACATTTCACTTGAAGAGTGATGCTGAACAGACTCTCATAGAAGTTTGATACGTCTTGTGTTGAATTACTAAAATTGTCATAGAATGTATCAATCTCCTTCTTCCCTCTCGTCTTTGTTAACATATTGCGGCTTTTAAATAAAAATCACACCATCTGCCATCAGCAGCCACCACATCATCATCGTCGTCATCTTCATCATCTCCACAGCCATCAACCGAGGAAGTCTGTCATATAAATGTCAACCCATAAACAAGAACTTTTTGCAAAAACAAAAAATAATAATCGCTCATGCCAAATTCATAGATGGTATAAAAATTACGGAAATAGGTAAAAATATAGCTTTAACTTGGTTAGAATTTGCATTGTGGTTAACATGCGATAGGTAAACCTCAATGTTAATGATATGACTAAATTCCTTCAAAGTCTCAGCTTTACCGCAAGTGTTAAGGATGATGTTTTCCACATAAGTTTGCAGATTTGAGACAATCTGCAAAAGTAATCATAGAAATTTAAACATTATTTTCTTAAAAAAGATTTAAAACGAACAATATTTTACAGTTTCAAATTAGAATATTAATTTTTAGTCTATAGAAAATTTTTCATTGGAAAACTTTTTCGTTAGAAAACTTTTTGTTTATATATCTCGTTAGAAAATTTTTTTTTTTGTCTATAGAAAATTTTTCGTTAGAAAAATTTTTGTCTATAGAAAATTTTTCGTTAGAAAAATTTTTGTCTATAGAAAATTTTTCGTTAGAAAAATTTTTGTCTATAGAAAATTTTTCGTTAGAAAAATTTTTGTCTATATAAAATTTTTCGTTAGAAAAATTTTTGTCTATAGAAAATTTTTCGTTAGAAAAATTTTTGTCTATAGAAAATTTTTCGTTAGAAAAATTTTTGTCTATAGAAAATTTTTCGTTAGAAAAATTTTTGTCTATAGAAAATTTTTCGTTAGAAAAATTTTTGTCTATAGAAAATTTTTCGTTAGAAAAATTTTTGTCTATAGAAAATTTTTCGTTAGAAAAATTTTTGTCTATAGAAAATTTTTCGTTAGAAAAATTTTTGTCTATAGAAAATTTTTCGTTAGAAAAATTTTTGTCTATAGGAAATTTTTCGTTGGAAAAATTTTTGTCTATAGAAAATTTTTCGTTAGAAAAATTTTTGTCTATAGAAAATTTTTCGTTAGAAAAATTTTTGTCTATAGAAAATTTTTCTTTAGAAAATTTTTCGTTAGAAAAATTTTTGTCTATAGAAAATTTTTCGTTAGAAAAATTTTTGGTCTATAGAAAATTTTTCGTTAGAAAAATTTTTGTCTATAGAAAATTTTTCGTTAGAAAAATTTTTGTCTTTAGAAAATTTTTCGTTAGAAAAATTTTTGTCTATAGAAAATTTTTCGTTAGAAAAATTTTTGGTCTATAGAAAATTTTTCGTTAGAAAAATTTTTGTCTATAGAAAATTTTTCGTTAGAAAAATTTTTGTCTTTAGAAAATTTTTCGTTAGAAAAATTTTTGTCTATAGAAAATTTTTCGTTAGAAAAATTTTTGGTCTATAGAAAATTTTTCGTTAGAAAAATTTTTGTCTATAGAAAATTTTTCGTTAGAAAAATTTTTGTCTATAGAAAATTTTTCGTTAGAAAAATTTTTGTCTATAGAAAATTTTTCGTTGGAAAAATTTTTGTTTATAGAAAATTTTTCGTTAAAAAAATTTGTGTCTATAGAAAATTTTTCGTTAGAAAAATTTTTGTCTATAGAAAATTTTTCGTTAAAAAATTTTTGTCTATAGAAAATTGTTCGTTAGAAAAATTTTAATAAAAATTTTTCGTTAGAAAAATTTTAATAAAAATTTTTCGTTAGAAAAATTTTAATAAAAATTTTTCGTTAGAAAAATTTTAATAAAAATTTTTCGTTAGAAAAATTTTAATAAAAATTTTTCGTTAGAAAAATTTTAATAAAAATTTTTCGTTAGAAAAATTTTAATAAAAATTTTTCGTTAGAAAAATTTTAATAAAAATTTTCTATAAAATTCTTTTCTTAATAAACATTTTTCTACAGAAAACTTTTCTTTATCAAACTTGAACTTAATACTTTAATTTAGAATTGTAAGATATTGTTCGTTTTTAAACTTTAAAAAGATAAGTAATTCCACTAAGACCTCCAAGAAGTATCATCTAAATCTCTTTGTAATGTTTTACCCGCTGTTTGAAATTCCTTTGGGAGTTCTAGGAATCGATTTTATAACAATTCTTGCTCTATAAAAAGCAAACTTCTCCTACCAAACCCATTTTCTTAACTATTTTATTACTATTTATGCTCAATATTAAATTTTTACGAAATAATAACTGAACTTTACCTTTTTCAAAAATCCCCTTTCTTGTTTAAATGTCATGTATATAACCTACACTGATACACACCAAGGATTTGCTTGCAACCAATACAGACAAAATTATACGTTATTTCAAAAATTCCTGTGAAATTATTTACATAAAATAAACCACAAGAAGAATTCCTTTGTCTTTTGGTGTCTTTTCCTTCGAATCATTGATAAGATAAATTGTTGGTGTAATAAGAAAATAGTTAGCGGCAATTTTATGTCTTTGGACCAGGTAAAAATTGTCTGGGACAATTTGACAGAAGGACAGACAGTCAGACTATCCACAACAGGTATGAAAATTGCTGTGTCACATACATTTGTTGGTTCATTGTTGGCTAAAATCGAAACAGGTTTGCAATTTTGTATATTTTTAGCAATTAAGGACTAGGATCAGAGAAGTTAGTATTAGCATAGTGTTTAGTTTTTGGATACTCTTAGCATCCCGTTAAGATTTTTCCTGCACCATGAAAGCATGGAGCAAAAATTGAACTCATGTAATAATCCAGAGCTTTTTTTTCATTGGAAAACTTTTTCGTTAGAAAACTTTTTGTTTATATATCTCGTTAGAAAATTTTTTTTTTTGTCTATAGAAAATTTTTCGTTAGAAAAATTTTTGTCTATAGAAAATTTTTCGTTAGAAAAATTTTTGTCTATAGAAAATTTTTCGTTAGAAAAATTTTTGTCTATAGAAAATTTTTCGTTAGAAAAATTTTTGTCTATATAAAATTTTTCGTTAGAAAAATTTTTGTCTATAGAAAATTTTTCGTTAGAAAAATTTTTGTCTATAGAAAATTTTTCGTTAGAAAAATTTTTGTCTATAGAAAATTTTTCGTTAGAAAAATTTTTGTCTATAGAAAATTTTTCGTTAGAAAAATTTTTGTCTATAGAAAATTTTTCGTTAGAAAAATTTTTGTCTATAGAAAATTTTTCGTTAGAAAAATTTTTGTCTATAGAAAATTTTTCGTTAGAAAAATTTTTGTCTATAGAAAATTTTTCGTTAGAAAAATTTTTGTCTATAGGAAATTTTTCGTTGGAAAAATTTTTGTCTATAGAAAATTTTTCGTTAGAAAAATTTTTGTCTATAGAAAATTTTTCGTTAGAAAAATTTTTGTCTATAGAAAATTTTTCTTTAGAAAATTTTTCGTTAGAAAAATTTTTGTCTATAGAAAATTTTTCGTTAGAAAAATTTTTGGTCTATAGAAAATTTTTCGTTAGAAAAATTTTTGTCTATAGAAAATTTTTCGTTAGAAAAATTTTTGTCTTTAGAAAATTTTTCGTTAGAAAAATTTTTGTCTATAGAAAATTTTTCGTTAGAAAAATTTTTGGTCTATAGAAAATTTTTCGTTAGAAAAATTTTTGTCTATAGAAAATTTTTCGTTAGAAAAATTTTTGTCTTTAGAAAATTTTTCGTTAGAAAAATTTTTGTCTATAGAAAATTTTTCGTTAGAAAAATTTTTGGTCTATAGAAAATTTTTCGTTAGAAAAATTTTTGTCTATAGAAAATTTTTCGTTAGAAAAATTTTTGTCTATAGAAAATTTTTCGTTAGAAAAATTTTTGTCTATAGAAAATTTTTCGTTGGAAAAATTTTTGTTTATAGAAAATTTTTCGTTAAAAAAATTTGTGTCTATAGAAAATTTTTCGTTAGAAAAATTTTTGTCTATAGAAAATTTTTCGTTAAAAAATTTTTGTCTATAGAAAATTGTTCGTTAGAAAAATTTTAATAAAAATTTTTCGTTAGAAAAATTTTAATAAAAATTTTTCGTTAGAAAAATTTTAATAAAAATTTTTCGTTAGAAAAATTTTAATAAAAATTTTTCGTTAGAAAAATTTTAATAAAAATTTTTCGTTAGAAAAATTTTAATAAAAATTTTTCGTTAGAAAAATTTTAATAAAAATTTTTCGTTAGAAAAATTTTAATAAAAATTTTTCGTTAGAAAAATTTTAATAAAAATTTTTCGTTAGAAAAATTTTAATAAAAATTTTCTATAAAATTCTTTTCTTAATAAACATTTTTCTACAGAAAACTTTTCTTTATCAAACTTGAACTTAATACTTTAATTTAGAATTGTAAGATATTGTTCGTTTTTAAACTTTAAAAAGATAAGTAATTCCACTAAGACCTCCAAGAAGTATCATCTAAATCTCTTTGTAATGTTTTACCCGCTGTTTGAAATTCCTTTGGGAGTTCTAGGAATCGATTTTATAACAATTCTTGCTCTATAAAAAGCAAACTTCTCCTACCAAACCCATTTTCTTAACTATTTTATTACTATTTATGCTCAATATTAAATTTTTACGAAATAATAACTGAACTTTACCTTTTTCAAAAATCCCCTTTCTTGTTTAAATGTCATGTATATAACCTACACTGATACACACCAAGGATTTGCTTGCAACCAATACAGACAAAATTATACGTTATTTCAAAAATTCCTGTGAAATTATTTACATAAAATAAACCACAAGAAGAATTCCTTTGTCTTTTGGTGTCTTTTCCTTCGAATCATTGATAAGATAAATTGTTGGTGTAATAAGAAAATAGTTAGCGGCAATTTTATGTCTTTGGACCAGGTAAAAATTGTCTGGGACAATTTGACAGAAGGACAGACAGTCAGACTATCCACAACAGGTATGAAAATTGCTGTGTCACATACATTTGTTGGTTCATTGTTGGCTAAAATCGAAACAGGTTTGCAATTTTGTATATTTTTAGCAATTAAGGACTAGGATCAGAGAAGTTAGTATTAGCATAGTGTTTAGTTTTTGGATACTCTTAGCATCCCGTTAAGATTTTTCCTGCACCATGAAAGCATGGAGCAAAAATTGAACTCATGTAATAATCCAGAGCTTTTTAACACACACATACAAGAAGAAAATTCAACAGCAATTGGCTTTTCTAAAACGATTTATTTTTTCGTTAAAATATCAAAGCTTTTCTTTCTTCGGTTAATTTCTATTTATTACAAAAGCTTTTTTTTATCATAAAAGCTTTTCTAAACTGAAGTAAAATTTAGTAAAATTTCCTAAAATTTCTTTTACTAAAAGCGGTAGTTTCGATAAACTAAAACCTCCTGCAACGCCTTAAGCATTAACAATTTTATTTTAGAACTTTCGATCCCAGCTTAAGGCTCTTTTTCCGCTTTAGAAATTCCTCTAAGTCGACCAATTTAGTTTTCCCTCCCAGCTTTACTTCAACTGATCTTAATCCTCACAGAAACTCAAAAAAATAAATACTTTTTGTTATTTTTGCCTAGAATCATCATCGACAAAGACATAACAATAAAGGCCACATTTTATTTGCCTCGAAAAATGCATAACGCAGTTGTTGTCGATGAAGATTGAAGGCGCAAAAAATGCGGGAAACGCATCATCTTAAATAAACGAGACAAGAAGACAACAACTGTTGGCCGCTAGAAGGACGAATTGAATGCATAACACAAAGACTTTTTATAGATTTTTAAACGTTTTATATACTAAATATTTTTGAATTTAAGAAAATAACATAATTGTAGCTTCCCAAGTCAAACAACGAACTCGGTAGTAAAGGCACCAACAAGATTCTTTTCTTACGATTTCAATGGCCTTTAATGTGTTAAACGGTGAGTAAAGAGATGTATGATATCATAAGGAGACCGAAATGTATGGACTCTATATGAATGTGTAAATATGTTGAACAGAGTTTGGAAACCACATACAGCGGCTAAAATTGCTTAATCCCAGGATTTAAATTTTTAAACGTTTCTACTGCGACACAACGAGCAACGTAACATACACATACAAAAACAAATCTAGCATAAATACCCACAGCAAAGAAAGAAAACGGAAACAATTTTACGATTTTTTTTTTAATAAATTTAATATAAATTTAATTTCCTAAATTTTTATAGGAAACTATTCAAAAATTTCTTATTTTTATAAGAAAATTTTCCAAAATTTTTTATGGAAAAATTTTTCTATAGAAAATCTTTTGATATCAAAATTTTTCTATAGAAAATCTTTTGATATCAAAATTTTTCTATAGAAAATCTTTTGATATCAAAATTTTTCTATAGAAAATCTTTTCATATCAAAATTTTTCTATAGAAAATCTTTTGATATCAAAATTTTTCTATAGAAAATCTTTTGATATCAAAATTTTTCTATAGAAAATCTTTTGATATCAAAATTTTTCTATAGAAAATCTTTTGATATCAAAATTTTTCTATAGAAATCTTTTGATATCAAAATTTTTCTATAGAAAATCTTTTGATATCAAAACTTTTCTATAGAAAATCTTATGATATCAAAATTTTTCTATAGAAAATCTTTTGATATCAAAATTTTTCTATAGAAATCTTTTGATATCAAAATTTTTCTATAGAAAATCTTTTGATATCAAAATTTTTCTATAGAAAATCTTTTGATATCAAAATTTTTCTATAGAAAATCTTTTGATATCAAAATTTTTCTATAGAAAATCTTTTGATATCAAAATTTTTCTATAGAAAATCTTTTGATATCAAAATTTTTCTATAGAAAATCTTTTGATATCAAAATTTTTCTATAGAAAATCTTTTGATATCAAAATTTTTCTATAGAAAATCTTTTGATATCAAAATTTTTCTATAGAAAATCTTTTGATATCAAAATTTTTCTATAGAAAATCTTTTGATATCAAAATTTTTCTATAGAAAATCTTTTGATATCATAATTTTTCTATAGAAAATCTTTTGATATCAAAATTTTTCTATAGAAAATCTTTTGATATCAAAATTTTTCTATAGAAAATTTTTATAAGAAATTTTTCAAAAATTTCTTATTTTTTTAAGAAATTTTTCAAAAATTTCTTATTTTTATAAGAAATTTTTCAAAAATTTCTTATTTTTATAAAAAATTTTTCAAAAATTTCTTATTTTTATAAGAAATTTTTCAAAAATTTCTTGTTTTTATAAGAAATTTTTCAAAAATTTCTTATTTTTATAAGAAATTTCTCATTTTTATAAGAAATTTTTCAAAAGTTTCTTATTTTAATGGAAATTTTTTTACAAATTTCTTATTTTAATGGAAATTTTTCACAAATTTCTTATTTTAATGGAAATTTTTCAAAAATTTCTTAACTTTATAAGAAATTTATCAAAAATTCTTTATCTTTATAGGGAATTTTCCAAAAAAATTTTATCTTTATAGGAAATTTTTCAAAAATTTCTTATTTTTATAGGAAATTTTTCAAAAATTTCTTATTTTTACAGGAAATTTTTCAAAAATTTCTTATTTTTATAGGAAATTTTCAAAAATTTCTTATTTTTATAGGAAATTTTTCAAAAATTTCTTATTTTTATAGGAAATTTTTCAAAAATTTATATTTTTATAGGAAATTTTTCAAAAATTTCTTATTTTTTATAGGAAATTTTTCAAAAATTTCTTATTTTTATAGGAAATTTCTCAAAAATTTCTTATTTTTATAGGAAAATTTTCAAAAATTTCTTATTTTTATAGGAAATTTTTCAAAAATTTCTTATTTTTATAGGAAATTTTTCAAAAAATTTTTATTTTTATAAGAAATTTTTCAAAAATTTCTTATTTTTATAAGAAATTTTTCAAAAATTTCTTATATTTTTTTAAGAAATTTTTGTAAAAAATTTCTTATTTTTATAAGAAATTTTTCAAAAATTTCTTATTTTTATAAGAAATTTTTCAAAAATTTCTTTTTTTTATAAGAAATTTTTCAAAAGTTTCTTATTTTAATGGAAATTTTTCACAAATTTCTTATTTTAATGGAAATTTTTCAAAAATTTCTTATTTTTATAGGAAATTTTTCAAAAATTTCTTATTTTACAGGAAATTTTTCAAAAATTTCTTATTTTTATAGGAAATTTTTCAAAAATTTCTTATTTTCATAGGAAATTTTTCAAAAATTTCTTATTTTATAGGAAATTTTTCAAAAATTTCTTATTTTTATAGGAAATTTTTCAAAAATTTCTTATTTTAATATGAAAAATTTCCAAAAATTTCTTATTTTTATAGGAATATTTCAGAATTTTTTTATTTTTATAAGAAAGTTTTCAAAAATTTCTTATTTTTATAAGAAATTTTTCAAAAATTTCTTATATTTTTTTAAGAAATTTTTCAAAAATTTCTTATTTTTTTTAAAGAAATTTTTCAAAAATTTATTTTTTTTTTTTAAGAAAATTTTCAAAAATTTCTCATTTTTATCGGAAATTTTTTTTTTTTTAATTTTTCAAAAATTTCTTATTGTTTTTAAGAAATTTTTCAAAAATTTATTTTTTTTCAAAAATTTCTTATTTTTTATAGGAAATTTTTCAAAAATTTCTTATTTTTATAGGAAATTTCTCAAAAATTTCTTATTTTTATAGGAAAATTTTCAAAAATTTCTTATTTTTATAGGAAATTTTTCAAAAATTTCTTATTTTTATAGGAAATTTTTCAAAAATTTTTTATTTTTATAAGAAATTTTTCAAAAATTTCTTATTTTTATAAGAAATTTTTCAAAAATTTCTTATATTTTTTTAAGAAATTTTTGTAAAAAATTTCTTATTTTTATAAGAAATTTTTCAAAAATTTCTTATTTTTATAAGAAATTTTTCAAAAATTTCTTTTTTTTATAAGAAATTTTTCAAAAGTTTCTTATTTTAATGGAAATTTTTCACAAATTTCTTATTTTAATGGAAATTTTTCAAAAATTTCTTATTTTTATAGGAAATTTTTCAAAAATTTCTTATTTTACAGGAAATTTTTCAAAAATTTCTTATTTTTATAGGAAATTTTTCAAAAATTTCTTATTTTCATAGGAAATTTTTCAAAAATTTCTTATTTTATAGGAAATTTTTTAAAAATTTCTTATTTTTTATAGGAAATTTTTCAAAAATTTCTTATTTTTATAGGAAATTTTTCAAAAATTTCTCAAAAATTTCTTATTTTCATAGGAAATTTTTCAAAAATTTCTTATTTTATAGGAAATTTTTCAAAAATTTATTATTTTTATTGGAAATTTTTCAAAAATTTCTTATTTTTTATAGGAAATTTTTCAAAAATTTCTTATTTTTATAGGAAATTTTTCAAAAATTTCTTATTTTAATATGAAAAATTTCCAAAAATTTCTTATTTTTATAGGAATATTTCAGAATTTTTTTATTTTTATAAGAAAGTTTTCAAAAATTTCTTATTTTTATAAGAAATTTTTCAAAAATTTCTTATATTTTTTTAAGAAATTTTTCAAAAATTTCTTATTTTTTTTAAAGAAATTTTTCAAAAATTTATTTTTTTTTTTTTAAGAAAATTTTCAAAAATTTCTCATTTTTATCGGAAATTTTTTTTTTTTAATTTTTCAAAAATTTCTTATTGTTTTTAAGAAATTTTTCAAAAATTTATTTTTTTTCAAAAATTTCTTATTTTTTATAGGAAATTTTTCAAAAATTTCTTATTTTTATAGGAAATTTCTCAAAAATTTCTTATTTTTATAGGAAAATTTTCAAAAATTTCTTATTTTTATAGGAAATTTTTCAAAAATTTCTTATTTTTATAGGAAATTTTTCAAAAATTTTTTATTTTTATAAGAAATTTTTCAAAAATTTCTTATTTTTATAAGAAATTTTTCAAAAATTTCTTATATTTTTTTAAGAAATTTTTGTAAAAAATTTCTTATTTTTATAAGAAATTTTTCAAAAATTTCTTATTTTTATAAGAAATTTTTCAAAAATTTCTTTTTTTTATAAGAAATTTTTCAAAAGTTTCTTATTTTAATGGAAATTTTTCACAAATTTCTTATTTTAATGGAAATTTTTCAAAAATTTCTTATTTTTATAGGAAATTTTTCAAAAATTTCTTATTTTACAGGAAATTTTTCAAAAATTTCTTATTTTTATAGGAAATTTTTCAAAAATTTCTTATTTTCATAGGAAATTTTTCAAAAATTTCTTATTTTATAGGAAATTTTTCAAAAATTTATTATTTTTATAGGAAATTTTTCAAAAATTTCTTATTTTTTATAGGAAATTTTTCAAAAATTTCTTATTTTTATAGGAAATTTTTCAAAAATTTCTTATTTTAATATGAAAAATTTCCAAAAATTTCTTATTTTTATAGGAATATTTCAGAATTTTTTTATTTTTATAAGAAAGTTTTCAAAAATTTCTTATTTTTATAAGAAATTTTTCAAAAATTTCTTATATTTTTTTAAGAAATTTTTCAAAAATTTCTTATTTTTTTTAAAGAAATTTTTCAAAAATTTATTTTTTTTTTTTAAGAAAATTTTCAAAAATTTCTCATTTTTATCGGAAATTTTTTTTTTTTTAATTTTTCAAAAATTTCTTATTGTTTTTAAGAAATTTTTCAAAAATTTATTTTTTTTCAAAAATTTCTTATTCTTAGAGGAAATTTTTTCAAAAATTTCTTATTTTTATAGGAAATTGTTTAAAAATTTCTTTTTTTTATAGGAAATTTTTCAAAAATTTCTTATTATTTTTAAGAAATTAAAAAAAAAAAAATTCTTATTTTTATAGGGAATTTTTCAAAATTTTCTTATTTTTTTAGGAAATTTTGCAAAAATTTATAGGAAATTTTTCAAAAATTTTTTATTTTTATAGGAAATTTTTCAATTTTTTATTCTTATTTTTTATACGAAATTTTTTTATAGGAAATTTTTCAAAAATTTCTTATTTTTTATAGGAAATTTTTAAAAAATTTCTTATTTTTTCTAGGAAATTTTTAAAAAATTTCTTATTTTTTATAGGAAATTTTTAAAAAATTTCTTATTTTTATAGTAATTTTTTCAAAATTTTCTTATCTTTATCGGGAATTTTTCAAAAATTTCTTTTATAAAAATTCATCCATTGGCGCATTATTATAATTATAATTTTTTTCAAATCGGTGCTTTGCCTTTTGAGAAATTTTTGTTTAAACTAATTTTTTTTTTTACAAATTGCCATTTTTTGGAGAGGACATGTGCGAGGACCAAAAGTCCAATTAGCAAGAAATTTGTTTTATACGCATTCTCATTATGTTTTCTTTTAAAAACTTTAAAAATCTTTTTATTAGTGAAAAAATATAGCTATCTTTTGGGGAAAAACTAAAAAAAAAGCGAAATTTTTTGTAAGTTTCAACTTTGAATATTTTTAACTTTTAAACAAAAGAAGATTTCTATAACTAACTTGCACAAAAATTATTCAGAATTTTATTACAAATTTAAAGAATATTCTTAAAAAATTTTTGGTCCTCAGATGCGTCCACCAGATCAAAAAAAGCTTAAAAAAAGAGGTAAAAAATCAACCTAAAAATTCCTTTTTACCCAAATATCTCGAAATCCAAAGGAGATAACCTACACATTTAAGCGTATTTTTTGTAGATCTTCTCAAGGACAACTTAAGTTTAAAATTTCTTTTCAATCCATACATAAATGGATTTTTGGCGAATTTTTAAAAAAGTCGAACACCCGAGGTGACCAACTTTGAAGGTCCATCAATCACTCTCCCGACCCCTCATGGACCAGTGCTTTTAAAAACCAACTCGAATACTCCTTGACTATCACCATGTCAAATTTCATTCAAATATCTCCAGTCGTTCAAAAGTTAAAGAATTATTTCCAAAAAAAAGCGTCCGTAAACCACTGTGTGGCGTCTTAAATCAACACAATATTTCATAAATTGTGAACGTAAAATAATTTTCGTTTCCACCCTTTTGAGTACTGACAACATCAGTTATCATTCAGCATGAATTCCTTTCTAAAGACCGAACAAGAAACATAGTTATTTTTATTTTTAAAGGTTGGATTTAAAGTTGTTGCACGATTTCCTTTGTTTCCCTGCGACGTCCTTTATCCTTCTGCTGAAATCCCTCTTATATCTTGCGTTTCTTTAATAAAAATGTGTAAATAGTTAACATTTGCAAAAAGACACGTTCATGTGTTTTTCATTCCTTCGTTCATTTGTTAAAATATTTTTTTTTTTAATTTCTTGAGTATGGGAACTAGTAGGAGGTTAAGGTACCGTCATTGTACTCCTTCCATCTTACAACGTTGCTTAAATCTATGAGTTCTGACTGGCTTTATTTTGTTAATACAAGGTCTTCTTTACTTTTCTTCATTTTGTTTGCCTTTGTATCATGAATCGTATTTCCATCTACGAGTATTTTGTTATTTTAGTTTGGTTACAGGTGAAAAATGGATATGATTGTTTTTCTTAATTTAGCCATGAACGACTTGGGGAAATTCATATACATACATAGATATGTGTGAAAATGCATATCTTTACACAGCCTGAGAAATGATATAGAATTTTTCAGGATACGCAAATAAATACCGACAGTTGTTTTAATTTCGGAAAAAGATGATTTTTATTTAATAAGTTTCACAAAATTCTAGGGGAAATTTTAATATATTTTCTAGTCAAGTCTGAAAGAGATTATATTTCATGGGAAAATCTAGGTGGCTTTAAGGAAGGTTTAGTATTTTTGTGGGAAGTAAATTTTACAATATTTCCTTCCTTGTGACTTAAAAAGTATCTGGCAGGTAGATTTTACTATATTTCTTAAGAAAAAATTATCAAGGAAGAAAAATTGCATAGAAAACATCAAAGATCCAATTTCATCTAAATGTTCTTATCAGTTCCTATAAAATATACTAACTATGCAATATTTACATACACTATATTTTGGATATATCGTTAATGGAATTGCCATCAAAAACAAGATCTGGCCATAGCTCGGGTTAACTTGATAATAAAAATTCTTGTGCATCAGTTTCGGTCGCTTTTTTTCTTGTTATGAAAAGATTTTAGTCCATAGATGAATCCATGAATCAATCGATTCAAAGCTTAAGATATTCCCTGTCTTTCTTTTATTAGAGTAATGTTAAACAGTTTTTTCTTAAAAAAACAAAACAATGAATCATATGCAGGAGTGGTCAGCTCATACCACCAGCAGCCGATGAATTTTTTTAATTTTTGTAAATACCACGATCATTAATAAAACTCGTGAAACTGAGTATTAAAATCACTCAGTTGGAATTTGCATGTTAACAGAGTTGGTTGGTGACGCTTTGTTTAAGAAAATACAAAAATAAAATAGCCAAGAGACAAATCAAAATCCAATTTATAGCAATAAAATACATGGTTCGAGAGAACAAAGAAATATAATCTCGAACATTGTTGCCACTACACTATTATTTTTGTAATCATTGGGAATATTTTTGTAAACATTGGGAATATTTTTTTAAATATTGGGAATATTTTTCAAAACCGAAATAAATTCTAATATTAAACAATTTCAGATTTTTAGATATTTTCGATCCAAAAAATTTTCTATAGAAAATTTTTTGATTACAAATTTTCCATAGAAAAATTTTTGTAAGAAAATTTTTTGATAATAAAATTTCTTTAAGAAAATTTTTTGATAATAAAATTTTCTATAGAAAAATTTTTGACAAAATATTTTCCATAGAAAAATTTTTGATAAAACATTTTCCATAGAAACATTTTTGATAAAAAATTTTCCATAGAAAAGTTTTTGATAAAAAAATTGTCCATAGAAAAATTTTTGATAAAAAAATTATCCATAGAAAAATTTCTATACACTCTGTTGCAAAACTATAACAAAAACCACTTTTATAAATTTTTTTATAATGAGCGAAAAGAAAACTTATAAATATTTTATTACTTTAATCCTTTAATCAGTAGAAAATATTTAATAGAAAAATATTTTGTAAATTATTTATTTTACTTTAAAAAAATAATAACAAAATTATTTAGTATTTCATAACAATAACAAAATCCATTTTCAAAATAAAATTTAAACATAATTAAGTAGCTTTAATAGTGAGTAAGGCCTCCATTTTGTCGAACAAGTTCGAAAATTCTGTTAGGCATACTGTCTATCATTTTTTTTCGCATTTCATGGGTTATAGATCTCCAGGAGTTAATAACAGCTTCTTTTAGATCAAAAACTGTTGAGTATTGCTTGTTTTCGGCATAAATTTGACGTGTAATCAATCCCCACATGTTCTCAATGGGGTTTTGATCGGGAGAGCACGCTGGCCATTCCAATACTTTAATATTTTTGCTGAAAAACCATTCCTTTGTTTGACGACTTACGTGGATGGAGGCATTATCTTGTTGAAAAACTAGGTCATTTTCAGCATATCCTCCCAAAAAAGGCACCAATTTATTTTCTAGCACATTTATGTACTCCGAGGAATTCATCCTTGTACTTGGAAAAGCCAAGTCAATCATTCCGTCAGCACAGAAAGCTCCCCAAACCATTAAAGAACCTCCTCCGAAATTTCTTTTTGAAAAATATCGTGGTTCTTTACGTAGGTCCCTCCAATATGAGTTAAAACCATCTGGACCATCAAGGTTAAACTTTTTCTCGTCAGAAAAAATTACCTTAAAAAAATTTGTTTGTTTAAAAAATTTAAATCGCCAGCAGTAACTTTTAACTTACCTTTGTCCAGTTGGTTTGTAGGTTTTTTCGGGCAAATTCAAGTCGAGCAGTTTTGTGATGGGGCAACAGTTTCGGGGCGGCTTTCAACTTTTGACGAGTGATGGTTTTGGAGGCTTTTAAGACCCGGGAGATCGTTGATTTCGACACATTAACCTCACAATCAATTTTTATGTCTCTGAGACTCTTCATACTGTTACTCGCACACTTAATAATTCTACGTTTGTCACGTTCAGAAAGCTTTTGTTTCGGTCCACCAGTTTTTTTGCTACCGTATCCATCTGGATTATTCGCGAAATTTCTAACAACATCATAAGAACGACTAATTTTTTCCGAAATTGCCCTAAAGCCTAAACCGCTCTTTAAATAAGCAATAATTTGGCCTTTTTCAAGTTCAGAAAGATATTTACCGCGTGGCATTTTATTACGTATTGATAAAAAATAATAAATAAATAAATTACAAGCAAAATAACGGTACTATTTGTTACTATTTTTAACTATTTGTTATAGTTATGAGACATAATGAAAATTAAAATAAAAGTTTTTTCTCTTAAAGTAATAAAGAAATCTCTTAAATTTCACACAATAAGAGAAAAATTTCCTAACTTTTAAGAAAAAATATAAATTTAAAAAAATATGTATTTACAATAAATAAAACAGAAAAAATATATATTTGTTATAGTTTTGCAACAGAGTGTAGAAAAATTTTTTATAGAAAAAATATTGATAAATTTTGTTTGGTTCGAGAGAACAAAGAAATATAATCTCGAACATTGTTGCCACGACACTATTATTTTTGTAAACATTGGGAATATTTTTTTAAATATTGGGAACATTATTTTAAATATTGGAAATATTTTTCAAAACAGAAATAAATTCTAATATTAAACAATTTTAGATTTTTAGATATTTTCAATCCAAAAAATTTTCTATAGAAAAATTTTTGATAGAAAGTTTTCCATAGAAAAACTTTTGATAGAAAAATTTTTGTAAGAAAATTTTCTGTAGAAAAATTTTTGTAAGAAAATTTTTTGATAATAAAATTTTCTATAGAAAAATTTTTGACAAAAAATTTTCCATAGAAAAATTTTTGATAAAACATTTTCCATAGAACAATTTTTGATAAAAAAATTTTCTATAGAAAAATGTTTAATAGAAAAAATTTAGATAAAAAATCTTTTATAGAAAAAATTTTGATAACAAATTTTTTTATAGAAAAATTTTTGATAAAAAAATTATAGATTTTCCATAGAAAAATTTTTGATAAAACATTTTCCATAGAAAAATTTTTGAAAAAAATTTTCCGTAGAAAAATTTTTGATAAAAAAATTTTCCGTAGAAAAAGTTTTGATAAAAAAATTTTCTATGGAAAAATGTTTGTAAGAAATTTTTTTAATAATCAAATTTTCTGTAGGAAAATTTTTGATAAAAAATTTTCCATAGAAAAATTTTTGATAAAAAATTTTCCATAGAAAAATTTTTGATAAAAAATTTTCCATAGAAAAATTTTTGATAAAAAATTTTCCATAGAAAACTTTTTGGTAAAACATTTTCCATAGAAAAAATTTTGATAAAAAATTTTCCATAAAAAAATTTTTGATCAAAAAAATTTTCTATAGAAAAATGTTTGATAAAAAAATCTTTTATAGAAAAAATTTTAATAAAAAATTTTTTATGGAAAAATTTTTGATAAAAAAAAATGTAGAAACATTATTGATAAAAAAAAATATTTTTGATAAAAAATTTTCTGCAGAAAAATGTTTAAATTAAAAATTTTCTTTAGAAAAAATTTTGATAAAAAAAAAATTTTTAGAGAAAACTTTTTGATAAAAAAATTTTCTTAAAAAAATAACAAAATAGTCGGGATGAAAATATTATTCAAAAAGAAGAGTATTCGCATTTGATCCCAAATCTGTTACATTTATTTATTAATGTAACAGACCAATTTATTGATAAAAAGCCAATAAATATTTGCGGAGAAACCCAATTCCTCGACGCGTTTCGATGGGTGGTTTAGCCATCTCTTCAGGAGGATTATCCCCAATTTAGACAGATAGAAAACCTCGCATTATTACTTAATTTACAAACAAAACTTTTCAGAATTATGTTCATAAACCATAAGTAAAAGCGTAGATTATCAACTGAACAGAAACAAACAATTTTCAGTTTTCATCTACCTTCACAAAATTTTCTAGAGAAAAATTTCGTTTACAAAAATTTTTGATAAAAAAAAAATTCTTTAAAAACAATTGTTGAGAAAAAAATTCGGCCACAATATTATCTTTATGCTGTATAAACAATATTTTGATTCCATGTAGTAGTTTCGTAGATATAGCTCAACTTTGGAAGAAAAACTAATTTTTTATAAATTTTTTTATTTTTCAAAAATTCATAAAAAATAGAGAAGACAACAAATTTTCCATTATTTTCCTTCAGTCATATAGGGAAATCGGTTACGCATATAGCAAGCTATATCTTGTTTAAATCCATTCACAACAAAGGGTTCTATTTAAAATAAAGTAACAAAGGTATGTGGAACTTTTCTCGTTAGTTCCGAAATTTCTAAGTATGAATTTTCACAAAGTCCATATTGAAAAAAAATATTGCACTTTATGCAGGCATATCTGTCTAAATGGCTATAGAAAAATATTGGTACTTTTGTTATTATCTCTATTTTTTATAATTTTTGAAACACAGAAAAAATTAAATAATATTAAAAAGTTTTACTATAGTATATTGCACTAAGATCCCAATTCATTACAATTATTTATTATTGTAATAAATAGTTTTTTGTTCGGATGCTAATCTTCGCTTAATGTTGATATTTGTTGGACACAATGATAATTCTTATTTATTCAGTCCCTCAAATTATACATAATTTGTGGTTTTCGCTGTTTAGAATTAGGGATAATCCTCCTGACGAGATGGCCTAACCAACCATCGAAACGCGTCGAGGAAAGGTTTCCCCACCAACATTTTTTGGTTTTATCAAAAAACTTTTTATTGCAATAATAAATAATTGTAATGAATTGGGATCTTAGTGCAATACACTACAGTAAAACTTTTTAATTAAATGTTTGATGTCCGAAAATTTTGATAAACCTATTTAAATAATGTTATTTCGTCATATATTCGCCAATATCTCCAAAACTACTGAGTGTAGTAAATATTATGTTAGGTCAGCATGAAGGTAATATTGTAATAATAAAATAGGTTAAACTGTTCTTTAGTTATGTTACTCAAAATCGTGTAACATGTATATATCTCGAAAACTAGAGCTGTTCTGAAAAAAGTGAGTTAGAGGAAATGGAGCCCCATATATAAGATACAAATTGACTACAAAAATTGAACGACCATTTGTCGTGTTGGGCTGTGTTATTGTAAATGCTTTTAATCGTAAAAATTGTCTGCAAATGATGATATGATACTAAAAAGGTTTTCCTTTAAAACTATTATCTTCAAAGTAAATTAGATAAATAAGACAGTTTATCAACCAGTTTCCTTTGTAAGTAAATTATGTAAATTATCCTAGAATAGTACAAAAAAAGGTCAAGTCTTCCTTTATAATTTTATAATTCAATGATTTTTCAACAATACAATTCCGAAATGTCTTATTTAGTTCCGTTTTAAATTTCTTTATATCTTCATTAACAAAAATTTTTTCATTTAACATTTGTTTAAACATTTTCAAATCATCTATAAGTATGTACTTTCTTTTTGCTACGCAACAGGAAATATCCACTCGACTCAAGGATCCAACTCTCGTTTTGAAAGAAACTACAAAAATCTTTTAAATTCACATTTCCGGTACTAAGTAAAAATACGCATATTTTGTTTATGTATTTAAATAAAAATAGACAACAACACAACACACCTGCAACTTCCTTAAATGAATCAATTTTACAAAATTCCCCTCCCTTACCCTTACCCATAACATGTGTTGAACACGTAAAGTACTTATGTTAGTATGTTAGTGTAGTCTACCAATTTTACTTACTCGAAGGGCCTCATATCGAATTACTGAGATTTCTTACAGATCTTTTTTGTTTTTATTTCAGGGTATGAGAGAATTTTAAATTTATTTTGTTGTATTTTCTTGAAATTTTACACATGTAAAATTATTTTTCGAAGAGTTTTGCAAATTAAACTGGAAATCCTTTAAAGAAGCTGAGAAATTTATTTATTCATGCCTTTTTAGGGCATGTGAGAAGAATTTTTGGTAATTTTAAACCCAATAGGAAAAAACACATGTTTTATTTTGAAGGATATGCCAATATCCTTTATGTGAAAATTCGTTGTAAAATCTAGAGAAAATTAACATAAACATAAATTTTTATATGAATTTTAATAAATATAAAATTAAAAGGACTTAATTTTCTAACACTTCCTTCAAATATACAACATATTGCTTTTCACTTATTTCAGGAATTTTTGAATGTTTTATTTATGTTAATTATTTTTCGGAAAACAACATGTTTTTTCAATAGATCCATATGGTCATAAAAATATTAGCAGTAGAACTTCTTAAAAATTATAGAATCTTCGGTCTTAATTGATTATAATAAATTTCTGAGTCGTTTAAACGATATCTGCGCTAGTGGACGGATCACTGACCAGACAGACCGTACTATAGCCCAATCTGACTACAGATGTATCCAACTGTATTCGATTTCAATTGTATTCGATCACTTTGACTATAGTCTATTCCGACTATAGTCGATTCTTACTATAATCGATTCTGACTATAGTCGATTCTGACTATAATTGATTCTGACTATAGTCGATTGGGACTATAGTCCATTCTGACTATAGTCGATTCTGACTAAAATCGATTCTGAATATAATTGATTCTGATTATAGTCGATTTTGACTATAATCGATTCGCACTTTAGTCGATTCTAACTATAATCAATTCGGACTACAGTCGATTCTGACTACAGTCGATTCTGACTATAGTCGATTCTGACTATAGTCAACTCTGACTACTGGCCGTTCTGACTATAGTCGATTAGAACTGACTATAATCGATTCGGACTATAGACTGTAATCGATTCGGACTATAGACTATAATCGATTCGGACTATAGTCGATTCGGCCTATAGTCGATTCTGACTATAATCGATTCTGACTATAGTCGATTGGGACTAAAATCGATTCTGACTATAGTCGATTCTGACTATAGTCGATTCGGACTGTAGTCGGTTCTAACTATAGTCGATTCTGACTATAGTTGATTCTGACCATAGTCGATTCTGACTATAGTCAATTCTGACTATAGTCGACTCTGACTATAATCGATTCGGACTATAGTCGATTCTGACTATAGTCGATTGCGACGATTGACGATTCTGACTATAGTCGATTCTGACTTAGTCAATTCTGACTTAACTCGATTCGTCCTATAGTTGATTTTGACTAGACAATTCTGACTATAGTCAATTCTGACTATAGTCGATTCTGACTAATCGATTCTGACTTTAATCGATTCTGACTATAGTCGATCCTGACTATAATCGATTCTGACTATAGTCGATTCGACTATAGAAATTCTGACTATAGTCGGTTCTGACTTATTGATTCTGATTATAATCGACTCTGATTGTAGTCGATTCTGACTATAATGGATGGACTATACTATAATGAATGGACTATAATCGACTATAGTCGATTTTGACTATAATCGATTCTGACTATAGTCGATTCTGACTATAGTCAATTCTGCCTATAGTCGGTTCTGACTATAATCGATTCTGACTATAGTCGACTCTGACTATAGTCGATTCTGACTATAATCGAATCTGACTATAGTCAATTCTGACTATAGTCGATTCTGACTATAATCGATTCTGACTATAGTCGATTCTTACTATAGTCAATTCTGACTATAGTTGATTCTGACTATAATCGATTCTGACTTTAGTCGACTCTGACTATAGTCGATTCTGACTATAATCGATTCTGCCTATAATCGATTCTGACTATAGTCGATTCTGACTATAGTCGATTCTGACTATAGTCGATTCGGACTATAGTCGGTTCTAACTATAGTCGATTCTGACTATAGTTGATTCTGACCATAGTCGATTCTGACTATAGTCAATTCTGACTATAGTCGACTCTGACTATAATCGATTCGGACTATAGTCGATTCTGACTATAGTCGATTGCGACAATTGACGATTCTGACTATAGTCGATTCTGACTTAACTCGATTCGTCCTATAGTTGATTTTGACTAGTCAGTTCTGACTATAGTCAATTCTGACTATAGTCGATTTTGACTATAGTCGATTCTGACTATAATTGATTCTGACTGGAATCGATTCTGACTATAGTCGATTCTGACTATAGTCGATTCTGACTTAACTCGATTCGTCCTATAGTTGATTTTGACTAGTCAATTCTGACTATAGTCAATTCTGACTATAGTCGATTTTGACTATAGTCGATTCTGACTATAATCTATTCTGACTATAGTCGATTGCGACGATTAACGATTCTGACCATAGTCGATTTTGACTTTAGTCAATTCTGACTTAACTCGATTCGTCCTATAGTCGATTCTGACTACAGTCGATTGTGACTAAAGTCGATTCGGACTATAGTCGATTCTGACTATAGTCGATTCTGACTATAGTCGATTCTGACTATAGTCGATTTAGACTATAGTCGGTTCTGACTATAGTCGATTCTGACTTTAGTCGATTCTGACTATAGTCGATTCTGACTGTAGTCGATTCTGACTATAGTCGATTCGGACTATAGTCGGATCTGACTATAGTCGATTCCGACTACAGTCGATTGTGACTAAAGTCGATTCGGACTATAGTCGATTCTGCCTATAGTCGATTCTGACTATAGTCGATTCTGACTACAGTCGATTCTGACTATAGTCGATTCTGATTATTATTATAGGTTTTTCTTTCTTTCGGGATAATCGGTTGAAATATACATTAAACTTCTATGTATAATATAAGTAGTTACCATTATATTTCACAGTGGCAGCAATACTTTCCCAAAACTTTCCTTTTCTCTTACTATCCAGAAAAAAGCTGTGCCAGTACAGCAAATTTGGGTCAATGTTTGATAATGTGCCCACCACACCTGTAACAGCTTGCAACACTCCTTTAAGTACCGCGTCTCTAAAAGCGGAGTCAGCTGTTTTAAACAGATTTTTTATGTGATTCTTTATTAAACTATTTTTCCCTAAAAAAAACAACTTAAATCACTTGCTATTACTACAGAAACAGAGAATACATACATACAAAACTAACAAGTGGTTAAATGTTACATATAATTTCAAGAAAAAGATATCTTTTTGAATACTTCAAAACTAATCCAAAATGTTACTTTATTCTCTTCTTTAGAGCACACGCCACAAAGAAAACAATAGTTGGCCGGGCCCTTCTTTTTTAACAGCTGTCTTTGTACATTATGTTATTTATATTCTAACTATAATTTATTTTTTACTTAAAGGTTACGAAAAGGTTTTGTTAAATACTTTCTTTCCCTAAACGAGGCTGGCGCACAGGCGGCGGTATTTGTTATAAGAAAAACAATTTTACATGCTCGGTTGGTCTTCAATCCTACATAAAACAATTTTTTACATTCAGTACAAAAACATTTTTAATGTTAAGGGGCAGATGTTTTTAAGTCTTTCTTTTAATTTCTTTTTCGTATGTTCCCTCCTTTAATTAATAATCATTTCCTTCGTTTTTTTTGTGCTCATTTTGAGTCTTTTCTCAAACTCACTTGAGTGAGTAATTTTCTTAATCGATCTATGCAATTTCTTAGGTAGTAAATATAGTTTTTTATTGATATTTTTACCTGATTTTGTTTTCTTTGTCTAAATTATAATTTTTACCTGTTGTTTAGTTTTTGATAGTCATAAAAAGGTGTAAAATCCATAAATCATAAGTAATTTTTCTCTTCTTAATGATTTCAATTGCATATGAATGACAATTTATGGGTTTTTCCTGTGTCTAATGTTTCAAGTCAAACAAGTCGAATCTTTGTCATAAAAGGAAATTGATTATAAAATTGTTAAATCATGGATTAAAAAACGATAATTCATAAAATAAAGGCCATAAACTGCAGGGAAATGGGGGCTATAAAAACAACAAATCCCAAAGAAAATTTCTTATAAATTTTTTTTCGAAAAATTTACAATAAATAGTCAATTTTCAAAAAATTTCCTATAAATAGTCAATTTTCGAAAAATTTCCTATAAATAGTTAATTTTTGAAAAATTTCCTATAAATAGTCAATTTTCGAAAAAATTCCTATAAATAGTCAATTTTCGAAAAATTTCCTATAAATAGTCAATTTTCGAAAAATTTCCTATAAATAGTCAATTTTCGAAAAATTTCCTATAAATAGTCAATTTTCGAAAAATTTCCTATCAATAGTCAATTTTCGAAAAATTTCCTATAAATAGTCAATTTTCGAAAAATTTCCTATAAATAGTCAATTTTCGAAAAATTTCCTATAAATAGTCAATTTTCGAAAAATTTCCTATAAATAGTCAATTTTCGAAAAATTTCCTATAAATAGTCAATTTTCGAAAAATTTCCTATAAATAGTCAATTTTCGAAAAATTTCCTATAAATAGTCAATTTTCGAAAAATTTCCTATAAATAGTCAATTTTCGAAAAATTTCCTATAAATAGTCAATTTTCGAAAAAATTCCTATAAATAGTCAATTTTCGAAAAAATTCCTATAAATAGTCAATTTTCGAAAAATTTCCTATAAATAGTCAATTTTCGAAAAATTTCCTATAAATAGTCAATTTTCGAAAAATTTCCTATAAATAGTCAATTTTCGAAAAATTTCCTATAAATAGTCAATTTTCGAAAAATTTCCTATAAATAGTCAATTTTCGAAAAATTTCCTATAAATAGTCAATTTTCGAAAAATTTCCTATAAGTAATTGAAAAATTTTCTGTAAATAGTCAATATTCGAAAATATTTCTTTAAATAGCAAATTTTCGAAAAATTTCCTATAAATAGTAATTTTTCGAAAAATTTCCTATAAATAGTCAATTTTCGAAAAAATTTCCTATAAATAGTCAATTTTCGAAAAATTTCCTATAAATGGTCAAATATTCGAAAAATTTCCTATAAATAGTCAATTTTCGAAAAATTTCCTATAAATAGTCAATTTTCGAAAAATTTCCTATAAATAGTCAATTTTCGAAAAATTTCCTTTAAACAGTCAATTTTCGAAAAATTTCCTACAAATAGTAAATTTTCGAAAAATTTCCTAAAAATAGTCAAATTTCGAAAAATTTCCTATAAATTGTCAAAATTTGGAAAAATTTGCTATAAATAGTCAATTTTCGAAAAATTTCCTATAAATAGTCAATATTCGAAAAATTTCCTATAAATAGTCAATTTTCGAAAAAATTTCCTATAAATAGTCAATTTTCGAAAAATTTCCTATAAATAGTCAATTTTCGAAAAATTTCCTATAAATGGTCAAATATTCGAAAACTTTCCTATAAATAGTCAATTTTCGAAAAATTTCCTATAAATAGTCAATTTTCGAAAAATTTCCTATAAATAGTCAATTTTCGAAAAATTTCCTATAAATAGTCAATTTTCGAAAAATTTCCTATAAATAGTCAATTTTCGAAAAATTTCCTATAAGTAATTGAAAAATTTTCTGTAAATAGTCAATATTCGAAAATATTTCTTTAAATAGCAAATTTTCGAAAAATTTCCTATAAATAGTAATTTTTCGAAAAATTTCCTATAAATAGTCAATTTTCGAAAAATTTCCTATAAATAGTCAATTTTCGAAAAATTTCCTTTAAATTGTCAATTTTCGAAAAATTTCCTTTAAACAGTCAATTTTCGAAAAATTTCCTACAAATAGTAAATTTTCGAAAAATTTCCTATAAATGGTCAAATATTCGAAAAATTTCCTATAAATAGTCAATTTTCGAAAAATTTCCTATAAATAGTCAATTTTCGAAAAATTTCCTATAAATAGTCAATTTTCGAAAAAATTTCCTTTAAACAGTCAATTTTCGAAAAATTTCCTATAAATAGTCAATTTTCGAAAAATTTCCTATAAATAGTCAATTTTCGAAAAATTTCTTATAAATAGTCAATTTTCGAAAAATTTCCTATCAATAGTCAATTTTCGAAAAATTTCCTATAAATAGTCAATTTTCGAAAAATTTCCTATAAATAGTCAATTTTCGAAAAATTTCCTATAAATAATCAATTTTCGAAAAATTTCCTATAAATAGTCAATTTTCGAAAAATTTCCTATAAATAGTCAATTTTCGAAAAATTTCCTATAAATAGTCAATTTTCGAAAAATTTCCTATAAATAGTTAATTTTCGAAAAATTTCCTATAAATTGTTAAAATTTCGAAAAATTTCCTATAAATAGTCAATTTTCGATAAATTTCCTATAAATAGTCAATTTTCGAAAAATTTCCTATAAATAGTAAATTTTCGAAAAATTTCTTATAAATAGTCAATTTTCGAAAAATTTCCTATAAATAGTCAATTTTCGAAAAATTTCTTATAAATAGTCAATTTTCGAAAAATTTCCTATCAATAGTCAATTTTCGAAAAATTTCCTATAAATAGTCAATTTTCGAAAAATTTCCTATAAATAGTCAATTTTCGAAAAATTTCCTATAAATAGTCAATTTTCGAAAAATTTCCTATAAATAGTCAATTTTCGAAAAATTTCCTATAAATAGTCAATTTTCGAAAAATTTCCTATAAATAGTCAATTTTCGAAAAATTTCCTATAAATAGTTAATTTTCGAAAAATTTCCTATAAATTGTTAAAATTTCGAAAAATTTCCTATAAATAGTCAATTTTCGAAAAATTTCCTATAAATAGTCAATTTTCGAAAAATTTCCTATAAATAGTCAATTTTTGAAAAATTTCCTATAAATAGTCAATTTTCGAAAAATTTCCTATAAATAGTCAATTTTCAAAAAAATTTCCTATAAATAAAAAAATTTCCTATAAATTTTCGAAAAAATTTCCTTTAAACAGTCAATTTTCGAAAAATTTCCTATAAATAGTCAATTTTCGAAAAATTTCCTATAAATAGTCAATTTTCGAAAAATTTCCTATCAATAGTCAATTTTCGAAAAATTTCCTATAAATAGTCAATTTTCGAAAAATTTCCTATAAATAGTCAATTTTCGAAAAATTTCCTATAAATAATCAATTTTCGAAAAATTTCCTATAAATAGTCAATTTTCGAAAAATTTCCTATAAATAGTCAATTTTCGAAAAATTTCCTATAAATAGTCAATTTTCGAAAAATTTCCTATAAATAGTCAATTTTCGAAAAATTTCCTATAAATAGTCAATTTTCGAAAAATTTCCTATAGTTTATTTTCGAAAAATTTCCTATAAATAGTCAATTTTCGAAAAATTTCCTATAAATAGTCAATTTTCGAAAAATTTCCTATAAATAGTCAATTTTTCCTATAAATAGTCAATTTTCGAAAAATTTCCTATAAATAGTCAATTTTCGAAAAATTTCCTATAAATAGTCAATTTTCGAAAAATTTCCTATAAATAGTCAATTTTCGAAAAATTTCCTATAAATAGTCAATTTTCGAAAAATTTCCTATAAATAGTCAATTTTCGAAAAATTTCCTATAGTCAATTTTCGAAAATATTTCTTTAAATAGTAAATTTTCGAAAAATTTCCTTTAAATAGTAATTTTTCGAAAAATTTCCTATAAATAGTCAATTTTCGAAAAATTTCCTATAAATAGTCAATTTTTGAAAAATTTCCTATAAATAGTCAATTTTCGAAAAAATTCCTATAAATAGTCAATTTTCGAAAAATTTCCTATAAATAGTCAATTTTCGAAAAATTTCCTATGAAGAGTCAATTTTCGAAAAATTTCCTATAAATAGTCAATCTCCGAAAAATTTCCTTTAAACAGTCAATTTTCGAAAAATTTCCTATAAATAGTCAATTTTCGAAAAATTTCCTATAAATTGTCAAAATTTCGAAAAAATTGCTATAAATAGTCAATTTTCAAAAAATTTCCTATAAATAATCAATTTTTTAAAAATTTTCTATAAATATTCAATATTCGAAAAATTTCCTATAAATAGTTCATTTTCGAAAAATTTCCTTTAAATAGTAAATTTTCGAAAAATTTCCTATAAAGAGTCAATTTTCGAAAAATTTCCTATAAATAGTCAATCTCCGAAAAATTTCCTTTAAACAGTCAATTTTCGAAAAATTTCCTATAAATAGTCAATTTTCGAAAAATTTCCTATAAATTGTCAAAATTTCGAAAAAAATTGCTATAAATAGTCAATTTTCGAAAAATTTCCTATAAATAGTCAATTTTCGAAAAATTTCCTATAAATAGTCAATTTTCGAAAAATTTCCTATAAATAGTCAATTTTCGAAAAATTTCCTATAAATAGTCAATTTTCGAAAAATTTCCTATAAATAGTCAATTTTCGAAAAATTTCCTATAAATAGTCAATTTTCGAAAAATTTCCTATAAATAGTCAATTTTCGAAAAATTTCCTATAAATAGTCAATTTTCGAAAAATTTCCTATAAATAGTCAATTTTCGAAAAATTTCCTATAAATAGTCAATTTTCAAAAAATTTCCTATAAATAGTAAATTTTCGAAAAATTTCCTATAAATAGTCAATTTTCGAAAAAATTTCAAATTTTCAAAAGTTTAAAATTTCTTTCTCTATATTTCTGTGTCTGACTAAAGTTCATCAAATTTGTTTCCCATCCAATTTTTGTTTAGAAAAAATCTTTATTAATCACAATTTAAACTACACTCATTCGTAAGTGTTCTATTAATTTCATTGTTTAATTTGATGACAGACTTAGATAATCTAAAGTCATCCGAACTTGAACAACTGTCATTATTCGAAATTATTTATGCTCTTCGAAATTTCTTTTGATATTTAAAATGCATTTCTTATGTTTGACATTAACAAAACCGAAATAAATCGGAGTATAACATAGAAAAAGCAACTGTCTATGAATTAAAATTAGATCAATTTCTAATGAACTTGATTGTGTGAGAACAATTCAAAAAAAAACTCCCTAAGGAATTTTGGGAAAATATTTTCACCCCTTTTTTCCCACTAAACAATAAAACTTAATGAATTAAATATTCAAAATTTACTACTATCCTCATGATCATCATTATATCCAGCAACACCCATTAGATTAGAGAGATGTTAAGTGTTTCAAAATTAATCCTATTGGATTTGAAACTGTTTTAATTTTTATTTAACATGAAGAATGATGGTATTAAAAACTTTTTATGGAACTAAAATTTTTCTTTTGAGCTTTTTTAAATTAAAACATCTGTATGTTTTAAAAGATTTTTTTAATTAAAATCTAAAACTTTGGTGTTTCTTTTGTTATTTTTTTGTATTGTTTTAGAGTTCTATACCGAGATTTCTTGCTTGATATATTACAAATGCTCTTCTTTGATAGAATTCTATTTTTTTTTCTAAAACAATGAACATTTAAGGAGTCTTTTGCCGTCTGTCGGCAGTTGGTAGTAAAATGAAGTAAATTTAAAGTGACAGTTGTTGCAATGAATATATATGTATGAAACTTATACTCGTACATACTGTCGATTTGTTGTCAGTTTTGAATTTAGAGTGTAAAAGATCTTGACTAAAACAGAATTTGAAAGTGTGATTTCATTGAGTTTTAACTTTGGAATATGCAATTAATTTCAATTCGTATACTTAGCTTATTTCGTTCGAATTAATTTGTATAACGGTAACGTCTATCAGTTAACGATTTTTTACTTAAATTAAATAAAACATTATTTTATTTTTTCCTTATTGTTTTATTTGCATATAATGCGCAGTTATGAATTTAAAATATCTCCATCACCAAAACCTCAACTCTTATTATTAACTCTTCCTCAATTGATTGGCATTACCTAGTCATTCATTGTCTTCACATGCTAAATATCCAATAGACCTTGATCTGACCTCTTCAATCAGCAAAACTGACAATTATTTTTTAAAGCTTAAACTTAAGCATATTTAAATTAACTCTTTCAAAACGATCACGTCTACATAATAAACTGTCTTCTAAATAGCATGGGATTATATTTCCTTTACTCATGCAAAAGAAAATGAAGCTACTCTTTGCTAATTCTGTTTTATGAGGTATATTTTTGTATACGTGTATCAAAAGCGTGTAAAAATCTTTATTTGTATACAACAATATTCATTTTGTTTTTGTTAGTGTTGGTTTTGTGATATCAACAGACAGTTTGTCATTATTATTTTTTTTTTTTCGCTTTACTTTACTTCAATTTATTTTACTTTACCTACCCTAACGTTATGCTTCAGTTTTTAGGCTTTAACATCATCCCAGTGCATGATGTAGTACTACATTTTGATTAAACAAGAGAGTGAAACACATACACAAATATTTTACACTCAAAGTGAGTTTATTTTTATTTATGTTACAATGCAAAGTGAGTTTATTTTTATTTATGTTACAATGCACAATGGGGCAATTTAAGAATCTGACTGTAATCGCTTTAGTCAACTCTGGCTATAATCGAGTCTCACTATAGGCTAACTTGACTATAGCCGAGCCTAGTTATAGTCAAGTCTGACTATAGTCGAGTCCGACTATAGTCTAGTCTGACTATAGTCGATTCTGACTATAGTCTAGTCTGACTATAGTCGATTCTGACTATAGTCGAGTCTAATTATAGTCTAGCCTGACCATAGTCGAGTCTGACTACAGTCGATTTTGACAGTGGTCGAGTCTGACCGTAGCCGAGTCTCACTATAGTCGAGTCTGACTATAGTCGAGTCTGACTATAGTCGAGTCTGACTATAGTCGAGTCTGACTATAGTCGTGTTTGACTATAGTCGAGTCTGACTATAGTGGAGTCTGACTATAGTCGAGTCTGATTATAGTCGAGCCGATTATAGTCGTGTCTGATTATTGACGAGTTTGATTATAGTCGAGTCTGGCCATAGTCGAGTATGACTATACCCGAGTCTGACTATAATCGAGTTTGACTATAATCGAGTCTGACTCTAGTCGAGTCTGATTATAGTGGAGTCTGATTATAGTCGTGTCTGATTTTTGTCAAGTCTAACTATAGTCGAGTCTGATTATTGTCGAGTCCGACTATAGTCGAGTCTGACTATAGTCGAATCTGAATATAGACGAGTCTGACTATAATAGAGTCTAACAATAGTCGAATTTGAATATAGTCAAGTCCGACTAGGAAATTTTTTTAAAATTTATAATTTTTATCACAAATTTTTCAAAAATTTATTATATTATACGAAATTTGTTTAAAAAATTTATTATTTTTATATCATATATTTCATAGGAAATTTTTCGAAAAATTTTATAGGACATTTTTCAAAAAAAATTATAGGAAATTTTTCAAAAAAATTTATAGGAAATTTTTCAAAAAAATTTATAGGAAATTTTTCAAAAAAATTTATAGGAAATTTTTCTAAAAAATTTATAGGAAATTTTTCTAAAAAATTTATAGGAAATTTTTCAAAAAAATTTATAGGAAATTATTCAAAAAAATTTATAGGAAATTTTTCGAAACATTTTATAAGATATTTTGCGAAAAAATTTATATAAAATTTTTCAAAAAAAATGTATAGGAAATTTTTGAAAATTTATTATTTTTATAGGAATTTTTTCGAAAATTTACTATTTTTATAGGAAATTTTTCAAAAATTTACTATTTTCATAAAAAAAATTCAAAAATTTACCATTTTTATAGGAAACTTTTCAAAAATGTACTATTTTTCATAGGAAATTTTTTCAAAAATTTACTATTTTTATAGGAAATTTTTGAAAAATTTACTTTTTTTATAGGAAATTTTTCGAAAAATTCTTATTTTTATAGGAAAATTTTCGAAAAATTATTATTTTTATAGGAAAATTTTCAAAAATTTAATATTTTTATAGAAAATTTTTCAAAAATTTTCTATTGTTAAGGAAATTTTTCAAAAATTTTCTATTTTTATAGGAAATTTTTCAAAAATTTTCTATTTTTATAGGAAATTTTTCAAAAATTTTCTATTTTTATAGGAAATTTTTCAAAAATTTTCTATTTTTATAGGAAATTTTTCAAAATTTTTCTATTTTTATAGGAAATTTTTCAAAAATTTTCTATTTTTATAGGAAATTTTTCAAAAATTTTCTATTTTTATAGGAAATTTTTCAAAAATTTTCTATTTTTATAGGAAATTTTTCAAAAATTTTCTATTTTTATAGGAAATTTTTCAAAAATTTTCTATTTTTATAGGAAATTTTTCAAAAATTTTCTATTTTTATAGGAAATTTTTCAAAAATTTTCTATTTTTATAGGAAATTTTTCAAAAATTTTCTATTTTTACAGGAAATTTTTCAAAAATTTTCTATTTTTATAGGAAATTTTTCAAAAATTTTCTATTTTTTTAGGAAATTTTTCAAAAATTTTCTATTTTTTTAGGAAATTTTTCAAAAATTTTCTATTTTTATAGGAAATTTTTCAAAAATTTTCTATTTTTATAGGAAATTTTTCAAAAATTTTCTATTTTTATAGGAAATTTTTAAAAAATTTACTATTTTTATAGGAATTTTTTTTTTAGTTTTATAGGAAATTTTTCAAAAATTTTCGATTTTTATAGGAAACTTTTCAAAAATTTACTATTTTTTTAGGAAATATTTCAAAAATTTACTATTTTTATAGGAATTTTTTATAAAATTTACTTTTTTTGTACGCATTTTTTCTAAAATTTACTTTTTTATTTTTACTTTAGAAGTGTTCTTATACTTACTAGATCTTGTCACTATTTATCGATCTTAGGCTAAATAGACAAATATATGCAGATAATTTATACACAATTGTAAAGCTTGGACTTAAGCTTTTCATTTAAGATAAATATTTCTTCTAAATGTTTTTATCGAAAACAGTTATATCCAAAATATAAAAATTTAAATCTAATGTTTTGTTTTATTCTAAACAGTTGTTATTATGATATATATGTATATTTAATTTTTTGTTCACAAAATCTTGTATTCTACCCCCTTGTGTATTGGAATTGTGTGTGTTAGTATCTCTGTTTTGTTTTTGTACCGCATATACTCGTTTGTGTATGAGTTAAATATACAGAAGAAATAGGCATATGTTTTAAATATCTGTTGTATGCAGCCGAATAGTCTTATGTAGATACAAATTTTTATTTTCTGAAGGGTCTTTGAATTTTTATATTTTTTCAAAACCCATATTTTGAATGTGTTTGTGTAAGCGTGTATGACAATGTGTGAGATATAGAGACCATACTCCTCTAGCTGTTTGTATGACAAAAAATTTATAAAATTTTGTTAGTCGGATTTTAAACGTCTACTCGAACGTTTCGTATGGAATGGATTATTTATTTTTGAAAAAATACAAAAATCGTTAAACGATTTTTTTAAACGAAAGAGCGCGCGTAAAACAACTTTAAATTTGAATACGAAAAAAATGTCATATAAAACGAAATTGCATTTAAATTTGGATATACTCACAGAACCAGCAGCAAAAATGCAATTTAATTTAGAATTTTTTTTAGTACAAAAGTGTTGTTAAATTTTTTTATATTTATTAAGTGCTAAAATTTTTGTAAAACAACCTTAAGTTAAGTTTATGTTTGTTTAATTTAACTATTTTTTATATGTTTGCTATAAAAAAATAGAACGAAACGACTTCTTAACGCGCATTTTTATTATGGTCTCATATAAACGGGAATGTTTAACAAAACGTTCAGATCAAGAAGATATAAATAAATTTAAAATAACGACTAAAAACAAGAATTTAAATATTAAACATAAAAGTGAAAATAAAAATCTAGTGCACGATTCTTGTCATAAAACAAATTCAAATTCATTGTCATCGTTAAAAACAGAATCTGCTACATCTACATCGAATTTTTGGTGTTCCTCTTCCTCCATTTTGTTGAGCCATAAAATGTTAAATCGTAAAGGTTCTTATACAGTGACACCAACAAAAATGTCAACTGCCACCATAATATCGCCAGCATCACAGACTTCATCGTCATCATCATTAAGAATATTAGCAACATCCTCTTCTGATGTTGCAGTTGGTCCACAGACAATTTCATGCTCTACAAAATCAGCAGAACCACCAGCATCAGGCAAAGTCAGAGCAACAGCAGTATCATCTTCATCGAACTCATCATCATCAGCTGCGAACTTGCCAGCTGCTGTCCCAAGTTTAACCATGACCAGAAAACGTTGTTTATTATTGGCAAAATCTGCATCTGCAGCCTCGACTTTACAACAGCGGCGTCAAAGGTACGAACATATTTTTTCCACCATCATATTTTAAGGCCACTCTTGCCCCTCTGTGGAATTGAACCCAAACCAGCCGGTTTTTTCATTCATTAAATTGCGCTTTTAACTGGATACGTGTTTTTTTTTTTGTTGCTTAAAAAAAACTATTAAAATTTAACGTAATTTTTCATTTATGAATATTTAAGAGTTCGTTCATTCATTAAATCTTATATGAATGAATTTTAAATATTTTGTTTAATTAGTTCACCACCACCGCCATACAGAAAGACAGACAGACTCATCCATCAAGTGTTGACTGATCAAATTGTAGCCAAAATGTTGAGTGTTGCAAGTGCAAAATTGTACACGAATTGAATAAAATAATTAAAAATTAAATAAAGTAATTTCAAGTGTTAACTAAATATTAAATATTGCAAAAATATTTTAATTAAAAAAAAGTGTGAAATATTGAGTTATGACAATCGTTAAAGAGAAATATTAAATGTGTGGTCATAAGCAAAAATATGATAAGTCGAAAATTATGGGTTAAAGGGGTCTTCTATAAAGGCTTGCAGACAAAAACTACTCACAAATTCGAATTAAAAAATATCAATTTTTTTCTTATTTTTATAGAAATTTTCGAACTAAAATTTTTCTATAGGTTATTTTCGAACTAAAATTTTTCTATAGAAATTTTCGAATTAAAATTTTTCTATAGAAAATTTCGACATCAAATTTTTCTATAGATAAATTTTTCGATATCAAATTTTCTATAGAAATTTTTCGTTATATATTTTTCTGAAAAAAATTTTCTATACAAACTTTTTCTAGAAAAAAATTTTCGATATAACATTTTTCTATAGCAATTTTCGTTATTGAATTTTTCTATAGAAAATTTTTTTAAAACATTTTTTTCGAAAATTTTTGATTAAAAATTTTCTATAGAAAATGTTCGATATAAAATTTTTCTAAAGAAAATTTTCTATAGAAAATTTTTGATATATTTCCATAGAAAATTTTTGTTATAAATTTTTTCTATAGAAATTTACGTTATAAAATTTTTCTATTGAAAATGTTCGATGTAAAATTTTTCTATAGAAAATTTTCGATATAAAATTTTTCTATAGAAAATTTTCGATATAAAATTTTTCTATAGAAAATTTTCGATATACAATTTTTCTATAGAAAATTTTCGATATACAATTTTTCTATAGAAAATTTTCGATATACAATTTTTCTGTAGAAATATTTCGATATAAAATTTTTTTATAGAAAATTTTTTACATAAATTTTTATAAAAAATTTTCGCTAGAAATCTGTTTTTTTTAGAAAATTTTCGTTATAAAATTTTTCTATAAAAAATGTTTGTTACAAAATTTTTCAATAGAAAATGTTTGTTATAAAATTTTTTTATAGAAAATTTTCATTATAAAATGTTTCTAAATATAGAAAATGTTCGTTATAAAATTCTATAGAAAATTTTCGTTATAAGATTTTTCTATAAAAAATGTTCGTTATAAAATTTTTCTACAGAAAATGTTTCTGTAGAAAATTAACGATATACAATTTTTTTATAGAAAATATTTGATACAAAATTTTCCTATAGAAAATTTTACAGAAAACTTTCGTTATAAAATTTTTCTATAGAAAACTTTCGTTAAAATTTTTTTTTATAGAAAATTTTCTATATAAAACTTTTCTATACAAAATTTTCGTTATGAAATTTTTCTATAGAAAATTTTTGTTATAAAATTTTTCTATAGCAAATTTTCGTTATAAAATATTTCTATAGAAAATTTTCGTTATAAAATTTTTCTATAGAAAATTTTTGTTATAAAAATTTTTTTTATAGAAAATATTCGACATAAAATTTTTCTATAGAAAATTTTCGTTATTAAATTTTTCTATAGAAAATTTTCGTTATTAAATTTTCCTCTCTAAAATTTTCGTTCTAATATTTTTCTATAGAAAATTTTCGCTATAAATTTTTTTTTATACAAATTTTTCGGTAAAAAATTTACCTATAGAAAATTTTATTTATGAAATTTTTCAATAGAAAATTTTCGTTATAAAATTTTTCTATAGAAAATTTTCGTTATAAAATTTTTCTATAGAAAATTTTCGTTATAAAATTTTTCTACAGAAAATTTTCCTTATAAAATTTTTCTATAGAAAATTTTCGTTATAAAATTTTTCTATAAAAAATTTTCGTTATAAAATTTTTCTATAAAAAATTTTCGTTATAAAATGTTTCTATAGAAAATTTTCGTTATAAAATTTTTCTATAGAAAATTTTCGTTATAAAATTTTTCTATAAAAAATTTTCGTTATAAAATTTTTCTATAAAAAATTTTCGTTATAAAATGTTTCTATAGAAAATTTTCGTTATAAAATTTTTTCATAAAAAATTTTCGTTATAAAATTTTTCTACAGAAAATTTTCGTTATAAAATTTTTCTATAGAAAATTTTCGTTATAAAATTTTTCTTTAGAAAATTTTTGTTAAAAAATTTTTCTATAGAAAAGTTTCGTTATAACATTTATCTATAGAAAATTTTCGATACAAAATTTTTTCGTTAGAAAATTTTCGATATAAAATTTTCTAAAGAAAATTTTTGTTACAAATTTTTCTAAAGAAAATTTTTGATACAAATTTTTCTAAAGAAAATTTTTGTTTGAAATTTTTCTATAGAAAATTTTCGTTATAAAATTTTTCTTGAGATAATTTGCCATAAAAAATTTTTGTTACAAAATTTTTTTTTAGAAAATTTTTGCTACAAAATTTTTTTATAGAAAATTTCTATAGAAAATTTTCGTAATAAAATTTTTCTGTAAAAAATTTTCGATATAAAATTTTTTAAAGAAAATCTTCGTCATAAATTTGTTCTATAGAAAATTCTCATTAAAAAATTTTTCTTTTAAAATTTTTCTATTGAAAATTTTCGTTTTAAAATGTTTCAATAGAAAAATTTTCGTTATAAAATTTTGTATTAAAAATTAAAAACCAACAATATCGTCACACAGCGATCTTGCTACAATCTTTATCAAAAATTTTAAATGCCCTTTAGATATTTATGAAAATTACATCAATATTACCGCTTAAGTAACCAATTTTATATTTTTGAGAAACAATAAATAATATCTAACAAAAAAATGTAAATTTATTTCAGGAACAAGCCCTTAAGCTTCCAGCTCTTTGATTTATGATCAGAACTTATAAAGATCATTATAAACCAAATTATTTTAATGACTCTCGAACTCAACATGAAGCCTATTAATAAATTAAATTCCACACTTAAATTTTCAATATAACCAAAATGTGGTAAATTCTTATAATAAAAATTCTCATAATATAAAATTTATATTTTTTCCAAAGAAAAGAAGACAAGATCAACTCAACCTGCCGCATTTTTTAAAAGAATATCTTCCAAAGAAAAGAAACCATTAAATATGATTTTTCTTTTATTCTATGAAAAACTAATAACATTTAAGCATTTCCTGTTTTAATTTTAAAAAGAAAAGTGGATTTTTTGTTGTAACAGAATTTAATAAATCTAAAGAATTTTTAAGAATAATAAGGAGAGTTCAACATGCAACAATTTGGTTTGATAACCCAAATTCATCCCAAATTTCGTTCAGCACCTGCCGCCAATCTGGGTAAATAGGAGTTTCAATCATTTCACTTATAATTCCTGCTTAACTATTGAAATTTGTATGTACAAACAAATAATCAATCTTTTTTTTACAAAATCATTATAGACATTTTAAAATTTAACATCTTTTTTTTTTGTGAAAAAGGTTCTTGAATAGTTTTAAAACAAAAGATTTAAGGGTAACTTGAAGATAGAGAAGGAACTCCAACTGTTACAGTTATATACAAATTTCGAGATAATGACTAGAGATTAAAAATTTTATATAAAAAAAAATTCCCAGAATTATTTTGAATATCTATTTTTTAAGCCCACAATAGGAATTCTGCAGCGGTGTAACAAAAACAATTTTTTCCTTGAATCCTTGATAAAAATCTTGGGAGGTCTTACTTCTTTTTTGCAGCCATTAAATTTTTCTAATTGGTAGTTTTACAGGCAAATGATTAAAAACCACTGACAAATTCCCAGCAATCTTCACACTATCGAACATTAAAGATATCACTAGGAAAAATTTCTATTTTTATAGAAAATTTTTCGAAAATTTACTATTTTAAAAGAAATTTTTCGAAAATTTACTATTTTGATAGGAAATTTTTCAAAAATTTATTATTTTATAGGAAATTTTTTAAAAATTTACTATTTTTATAGGAAATTTTTCAAAAATTTCTTATTTTTGTAGGAAATTTTTCAAAAATTTCTTATTTTTATAGGAAATTTTTCAAAAATTTCTTATTTTTATAGGAAATTTTTCAAAAATTTCTTATTTTTATAGGAAATTTTTCAAAAATTTCTTATTTTTATAGGAAATTTTTCAAAAATTTCTTATTTTTATAGGAAATTTTTCAAAAATTTCTTATTTTTATAGGAAATTTTTCAAAAATTTCTTATTTTTATAGGAAATTTTTCAAAAATTTCCTATTTTTATAGGAATTTTTTCAAAAATTTCTTATTTTTATAGGAAATTTTTCAAAAATTTCTTATTTTTATAGGAAATTTTTCAAAAATTTCTTATTTTTATAGAAAATTTTTCAAAAATTTCTTATTTTTATAGGAAATTTTTCAAAAATTTCTTATTTTTATAGGAAATTTTTCAAAAATTTCTTATTTTTATAGGAAATTTTTCAAAAATTTCTTATTTTTATAGGAAATTTTTCAAAAATTTCTTATTTTTATAGGAAATTTTTCAAAAATTTCTTATTTTTATAGGAAATTTTTCAAAAATTTCTTATTTTTATAGGAAATTTTTCAAAAATTTCTTATTTTTATAGGAAATTTTTCAAAAATTTCTTATTTTTATAGGAAATTTTTCAAAAATTTCTTATTTTTATAGGAAATTTTTCAAAAATTTCTTATTTTTATAGGAAATTTTTCAAAAATTTCTTATTTTTATAGGAAATTTTTCAAAAATTTCTTATTTTTATAGGAAATTTTTCAAAAATTTCTTATTTTTATAGGAAATTTTTCAAAAATTTCTTATTTTTATAGGAAATTTTTCAAAAATTTCCTATTTTTATAGGAAATTTTTCAAAAATTTCCTATTTTTATAGGAAATTTTTCAAAAATTTCTTATTTTTATAGGAAATTTTTCAAAAATTTCTTTTTTTTATAGGAAATTTTTCAAAAATTTCTTATTTTTATAGGAAATTTTTCAAAAATTTCCTATTTTTATAGGAAATTTTTCAAAAATTTCCTATTTTTATTGGAAATTTTTCAAAAATTTCCTATTTTTATTGGAAATTTTTCAGAAATTTCCTATTTTCATAGGAAATTTTTCAAAAATTTCTTATTGTTACAAGAAATTTTTTAAAAATTTCTTATTTTAATAGGAAATTTTTCAAAAATTTCTTATTTTTATAGGAAATTTTTCAAAAATTTCTTATTTTTATAGGAAATTTTTCAAAAATTTCTTCTTTTTATAGGAAATTTTTCAAAATTTTTTTTATTTTTATAGGAAATTTTTCCAAAATTTCTAATTTTTATAGGAAATTTTTCAAAAATTTCTTATTTTAATAGGAAATTTTTCAAAAATTTCTTATTTTTATAGGAAATTTTTCAAAAATTTCTTATTGTTATAGGAAATTTTTCAAAAATTTCTTATTTTTATAGGAAATTTTTCAAAAATTTCTTATTTTTATAGGAAATTTTTCAAAAATTTCTTATTTTTATAGGAAATTTTTCGAAATTTTCTTATTTTTATAGGAAATTTTTCAAAAATTTCTTATTTTTATAGGAAATTTTTCAAAAATTTCTTATTTCTATAGAAAATTTTTCAAAAATTTCTTATTTTTATAGGAAATTTTTCAAAAATTTCTTATTTTTATAGGAAATTTTTCAAAAATTTCTTATTTTTATAGGAAATTTTTCAAAAATTTCTTAGTTTTATAGGAAATTTTTAAAAAATTTCTTATTTTTATAGGAAATTTTTCAAAAATTTCTTATTTTTATAGGAAATTTTTCAAAAATTTCTTATTTTTATAGGAAATTTTTCAAAAATTTCTTATTTTTATAGGAAATTTTTCAAAACTTTCTTATTTTTATAGGAAATTTTTCAAAAATTTCTTATTTTTATAGGAAATTTTTCAAAAATTTCTTATTTTTATAGGAAATTTTTCAATTTTTCTTATTTGAATAATTTTATTCAAAGTGAAGAGTCCGATTCATATCGAACAAATTTTGAACAATTATTGAGGAATATTATTCAATTTAACGATTACATTTTGTTGTTCATTTTTTCAAATTTGCCAAAAATATATATTTTACAATTTATTTCCCTTTCTAAGAAAACATTTGTAATGTCCTTTTTATTAATCCTTATACCTATTTCTTCTCTATTTTTAGATATACACGTACGGGGACAACAAATGACGGAATTAGTGTCATTGGCATACGAAATGGTTTTCCAACAAATTTGGTAAGTGGATTTTTTAGTTCTTTATTTTCTAATGAATTTCAAATTTTATTTTGTATTTTGTTGCTGCTGCTCTTCTTGTTTTCAAATTTGAACTTAATACAACAATAAATTTTCATCTCTAATTTATTTAAGCTTCTAATACAATTCATGAACTATCGAATACTTTATTGAAGTTGAACTGAATTGAATTCAAATTGAATTAATGCGACCAATTAAAATTGTATATTGATTTTCGCTTTTATGTTTATTGGCTTTTATAGAAATTTTGAATAGGGGTTTTTTAAAAAGGGAGAATTTGGAATTTTTATTGAAATATAAGTGAATTTTAAAATGATTGATTTGATTTGTTAGAATTAAAAATTGAAATAAAGTTATTCCCCAGTAAAATTGTTGCGCATTTTTTGACTATTTATAGAGTTTGACCATCCTTTTGTTGAAGAATTGTTGAAAACCTTTTTGGACTGAAGATGTCGTCTTTTAAATAATACAATATCAGCCAAAAATAATTTTATTAGATTTTTAAATTGTCCCCCCGCAAAATTTTAGTCTTTGAGAAATTTAACATGATTTCTTGGAAAAGAATGAAAATCTTTTGATTTTATTTTAGTGTGAGTTACTTGTAAAATGGAAAGACAGACAGACATAGATAGTACAAGTATCTCACATACATCTTGAACTAGTTTAGTTTTTATATTTTTATAGTTTTATTTTATATTTTTTTTAACAAATGTTTAAAATAAATTGTTTGCTTTCATTACAGGGTGTTTTTCGGGTGGGAAGGGGGCAATAAATAGCAGCATTGCACTGTTTTTATGTCATGATATTTTTTTTTATTCTTTTTTCTAAAAACGTGAGTGTTGCTCTGGTTTTTCCAAGCGTTTTTATGGTTCCACAAAAAAAATTTTCAGCATTGTCATATATGAGTTATCCTTTTGTGTCATAAATAGAAGGATACACTTTGAATGAAATTTTTGTAGTTTTAATTTTGATTGCTTGTTGTCATGTAAAACATGTCGAAAAGTTGCAACTTACAACCATATGTTGCAGTCGTGTCTCACTGTAATGCTCAGACTAATGATGAAAATGAAAGCATTTGAAATGGATAAAAACACAAGAAATGGGGGTTGAATTTTTAAGAGATGTCTGTCTGTTTGCCTGTGTGTAATTTGTAAGGTTTTCTAATTGAGAATGTTAGAAATTTAAGCTGAAGGTTTTAATTGGAATTTATTACAACGAGTTTAGGTACGGAATTCTGATGATATATTTTTGAGAAAGAAAAGTTGAAAATAAAATAAAATTGAAACCAATTCTTCCAAAGTCCACACTATTTAAGATTCCAACTTCCTTCTTCCAACTTTCCTATAGTAAAACTTTAAACTTTTCTTTGAAAAACTTATCCCAATTTCAACTTTTTTAATAGAAATCTTGCCCACTTTTCTTTGAAAACTTACCCCAATATCAACTTTTTATATCCGAAACTTTCCCACTTTCAACTTTTTACAAAAAAAAACTTATCCCACTTCCATCTTTTCTATACTTTTCTACATAAAACTTACTTAACTTATCCCACATTAAACCTTTTTTATTCACAATTTGCTCTTCATTAAATTTTTCTACAGAAAACTTACCCTATTTTCATATTTGATGTAAAAAGTTACCCTTCTTCCAACTTTTCTATAGAAAAACACTTAACTTTCAACTTTTTTTATATAAATTTTGTCCACTTTTAACTTTTCTTTGAAAAGCTTATTCCAATTTTAACTTTTTTGAAAAATCTTTCCCACTTTTCTTTGAAAACTTATCCCAACATCAATTTTTTATATCCGAAACTTCCCTACTTTCAACTTTTTCCAAAAAAAACTTATCTCACTTCCATTTTTTCTATACTTTTCTACAGAAAACTTACCCCACATTTATTTTTTTCTTTAAGAAAACTTGCCCACTTTTGAACATTAAACTTGTCAAAATGTAAACTTTTCTATATCAAACTCGCCCCTACTTCAACTTTTATATGCTAAACTTTCCCCTACTGTAAATTTTTCTATAAAAAACTTGTGATACTTTCCACATTTTTTTAGAAAACTTGCCCTACTTTTAGCTTTTCTATAGAAAACTCGCCCCAATTTTTAACTAACAATTTTCAATTTTCTTCTGGTAATAATTGGACATAAGTTTATAATATTTTATATTTTAAATTTTAAATATGGAACTATTTTTGTAAAAGCCCCCTATCCTCAAAAATGAACCTGTGCCCAAAAACTGGTCATGATTTGGTGCCATTAGAGTCACTGTTCTCAAAAATATGTTATAAGAGAAATTTTCTGATGGCTGTAAATTTTTTTTTAATCTATGGTAACTATTTCAGGCGTATGTCTACTTTATGAACACTTTGTAATGCATAAAGGAGACAATTGAATACATTTTGCACTACTTAGTGGTTATGATGTAGACAGCAGGTAACAACTTTTTCGAATATCCAAATAACAATAATTTTCTTTATTTTCTCTAATATTTAAATGAATATAACTTTTTACTGAATAATGTGATTTTTATAGTGACTTTCAACAAAATGGAGCCTTAAATTTTCTTTCAAACAAGCTATGGTTTAACCCAATGTAATTAATACTTCATGAGATATTACATTTTAGAGCAATCAATAACTTTTTTGAATATCAATCGTAATGAACTTTTTTGGATGTAACTAATTTAAAACATAAATATCTTTTAGCCGAATAGTGCGATTTGTATAATGTCTTTCAGAATGAAGCCTAAAATGTCGCCTTTCAAATAAGCTATAGTGCTGCCAGATTAAATAAATATTACCAAAGATGCTACATTTTACAGTTAAACACTTTTGCGAACATTTATATCAAGATAATTTTCGAATTTGTCACTATTTTTTAATTTATAACTTTTTGCTGAATAATTATATTTTTATAATGTCTTATAACAAAATGAAGCCTAAAATGTCACCTTTGAAACAAGCTACAGTGATGCCAGATTAAATTTATATTACCAGAGATATAACATTTCGAAGACATCAACTTTTTTGAATAACAATTAAAATATAAATTTTTTTGAATTTTTACTAATTGTAAAACATAGATAACTTTTAGGCGAATAATGCGATTTTTATAAAGTCTTGTAACAAAATCAAACCTAACATGTCTCCTTTCCAACAAGCTATAGTGTTGCCAGATTAAATTAATATTACCAAAGCTGCTACCTTTGAGAGTCAAACACTTTTTGAAAATCCATTTAAAGAAAATTTTTTAATTTTTCAACATGTTTTAATTATACATAACTTTTAACTGAATAAGTACCTGGTAGACCGAGCCTTGCTCGGAGCTTTATGATAAGCATTTTGAGGAAAATTTTAAAGTTTTTATATATTTTATATTATAAAGTGCTAAAATAAATTTAGAGGAAAGACATTGTAGAAATATTCAGTTAATTTTGAATTATTTGATTTATTTTGTCCGACCAACACATAGTTTGCATAGTTTACAGTTTAACTCATTTTGAATAATTTTGGAAATTATTCATATCAACAGAAACCTCTGTCGACTCATGCGCAACAACTTTGCTAAAGATTATAGTCTGATCAAATGCACAGTTTATGATTTAATTCATTTTGAGTAGTTTTCTGTGGCGCCACCTGTCGGACTTTGCTTATTCCAATTCATAAACCTTCTTCGGCTTATCCGTAACAACTTTGCTGAAGATTATAGCATGATTAAATGTACAGCATACGATTGAATTGACTTTGAGTAAATTTCAGTAGCGCCACCTGTCGAAATTTCTTCATACCAACTAAGAAACCTTCGTCGGCTCATGTGCAACAACTTTGCTAAAGATTGTAGCATGATTAAGTTTACAGATTACGATTAAATTGACTTTGAGTAAGTTTCTGTAGCGCCACCTGTCGGAAATTATTTATACCAACTAAAAAGCCTTCGTCGGCTCATGCGCTACAACTTTGCTAAAGATCATAGCATGATCAAATGTACAGTTAACGATTTAATTATTTTTTAGTAATTTTCAGTGGCGCCATCTGTCGGAAATTAGTCTTATCAACTTTAAAACCTTCGCCGGCTTATCCGCAACATCTTCGCTAAAGAGCATAACACAATCAAATTCACAGTTTACTATTCTATAAAGAACATACATACAGACAAACATTCATTTGCTTAAAATAATACTAATTTTTCCCCCTTTTTATTCCCTAATTTCTAAAAGTTCCATATGTATATTTGGTACTTTTTTGGTGCCAATTGAATTCGGTACATTTTTTTAAAACGCATTTAACATAATGTATAATGTTCATATTCATATTACTTTGGAGATGTTAAGTTATCATTTTATCCCTTTTTTACCCATTTTGGCTCCAAAATCAAAAAAGTACCAAATACGTGTTTCATGTTTTTTTTACATCTATTGATTGCAGTACCAAGTTTCTTTCTATATTCTTTATTTTAAAATATAAGAGTGGGTTAAAAAGGTGCCAAAAAAACTATTTTCACCCTTTTTTACCCCCTATCGGACATAGTTTCAAAAAAGTACCAAACACCTGTCCGCTTATTTTCAAAGCTGTTGAAAGCGTAATTTTAATTTTGTTTCTCTACCTATTGCTTAAGGAGATATAGCGTTTTCGATTTTTTCCCCTTTTTACCCGTTTTTACCCTCTTAGAGGCAAAGGTTCCAAAAGTCCCTTGTTCTTCGACCTATACATCAAAAAAGATACCCACTGTCCAAATTTTATCAAAATCGTTAGAGCCGTTTTCGAGATAGCCATTCTATATATGGCCAAGGCCGCGGAAAAGGGGAATTCAATGAAATTTTTTTTTTCTTATTATCTAGTGCTTTTGTAATTGTCATTTGTTTGTTTACAGTCCAAAGCCTCACAAAACAAAGAGAGTACATTTGTGAAGTATTAATATATCAAAATTTTTGAGCATCGGTTTCTATTTTATTTTATTTAATTTTTTCTTTACAACTTTATGAGAAAATAATTTCACTTAATATTGTTTTTGAAAGAATTTACGTACCTACTGAATAGTATAATCAAACATGAAGTGATGTTGTTTTTTTTTATCCAATAAAAAATAAACAAATAAAATAAAATTTTAAGTAAATTTTAGTGTTTTATTTATTTACATTGGTCGTTTTTGCATGGCTCCTAAGTAAGAGAACTTTATGTGTTGTTCCAGTCTTTTTTTTGGTGACGTTCCAGTCTCGCACTTTTGCATCCAAAACAACTATAAATGCTATTTTTTATAATTTTTTTGTGCGTAGAGTATTCTTTGATCTTTCACCTACGATATGTTAGAGGGAAACGTGTCCAGGTTTTTGAAAACATTACAAAATTTTGGAAAATGTTGTACAAGCTCTTAGACCACTTCTCTTTTAGTGTGACGTTCCAGTTAACTTCAAATGGCTGTAACTTTTAATTTGCCAGAAATAGAAGCACATTTTTTTTGCGCCAAAGTTACAGCCTGAGAATATATTTTGAGTGAACAAAAGTTATCGCTACTTTTTTACTATGTTCATTAAATATACGTCGAAAATTGCGCAAACTGGTGACGTTCCAGCCCACGGCCTTGGCCATATATATATATATATATATATACAATTATTGCTCGTTTAAGAATATAAGATACAATTTGTATTGTCTTTTAACAAAATGAAGCCTAAATTGTTACCTTTCAAACAAGCTATAGTTAAGCCTAAAGCAATTTATATTACCAGAGTTATAATATGTTTGAGTCATCCACCGACAATTTACAAAATTCATTTGAACACCCAATACTAATTTGAAATTTTGCTTAAATCATTTGACTAAAATACTAAACTATTTTTTTAACAATTACAAATTACTTTAAAATGCATTCTCTGCTGCTATAATTTTTCGAATTTTCCTTTCTCTCCAATTTCGGAACACGTACATTTTTTTTTGAAATTCAAATATATAAATAACGAAAAATGTCTGGCGTTTTCTAAAAATTTCTCTACTTTTACTAGAGTGTTTGTCTGGATTATTAATGAGTTTTCTGAACTCTAAAAGTTGAATGTTTATTTAAACATTTGTTTTATTTTTTTTTAGTTCCTTCTTTTTTCCGAAATGTTTTTTTTTAAAATAACTTACAGAAACTATTCAACAAAACTAAACAAAAAAAAAATTGAAGAGACAGTGAAGAAAAAACGGATATATTTAAACAATAAGTGACGTCTGGTGCTTAACTTTCCACCAGTCAATTGATTTTTATCTATTTTTATATCCGCTGATTTAAAAAGGTCTTTTTGGTTATAAATTCTATGTATATCTTGTTGCTATCTTCACCTCCAAGTAATACCAGCAGTTTTTGAAAATATTTTCATTTTTTGTTGACTTAATTTAAAATAAATAAACCTTTTTTCATTACTTTTTGAATTTGTTTAAAATAAATATTATTTACTTTATTTTTTTAAATAAATTCTGAATTTTATTTATTTGGTGCTAAAAGGATTTTTTTGTTTTGTAAAGCCTTTGGGCTTAGTTATTGGCTCAGGATGTTGTGATAAGCAGGAAAAAAGGATTAATTTAGCTAAAAGTCTTCAAAGGTATGCAGACAGGAAAATATTTACACAAGAAAAATAAGGAAATTTTATTAGTTAAAACAGACAATTTTTTTTTTTTGGAAATAAGGATTAAAATGGCTTTTAAATAGAATTTTTTTAACCAAATTATTGGGTATTAAGTTGTCTTTAAGGCCTTAATGCAATTTGTTTCCCAAAGGCAACATTTACTAGATTCTTTCACAATTTTCGTTATTTCTTTAAAATTTATTTTTTATAATGAAAAAATTTTAGTTTATCATTTTATTAATTTAGTCTGGCAACACTTAAGTTTTTTAAAATTTTACATTTTTGGGCTAATTTTGTGAAAATTCATTATAAAAATCTATTTATTCTAAAATATTCATGTGGATATTTAAAAATGTTGATAACTTTAAATTGTATTATCTGTGGCAATATTAATCAAATCTGGCCATACTGCAGCTTTTTTTTTGAAGGAGACAGTTGGAGCTTCATTTTGTAAGAAGACATTATAAAAATCTTATTATTTTGTAAAGAGTTATTAATGTTTGAAAATTAGTAAAACTTTGAAAAATTTATTCATAAGTTTATAATTTTAAAATGAAAAATCTCTGGTAATATTTATTAAATCTGGCTACACTATAGCTTCTTTGGAAGGAGACAGTTGGAGCTTTATTTTGTAAGAAGACATTATAAAAATCTTGTTATTCTGTAAAAACTTATTTATGTTTGAAAATTATTAAGACTTCGAATAATTTATATGGATATTCAAAAAAAGTTGATAACTGTAAAATGTAATATCTCTGGTAATATTAATTAAGATTAATTAATTAGAAAGGAGGCAGATGGAGCTTCATTTTGTAAAAAAATCTTAGTATTCTGTAAAAAGTTATTAACTTTTGAAAATTAGTCAAACTTCGAAAAATTTATTCATATGGATTTTCAAAAAAAGTTGATAACTGTAAAATGTAATATCTCTAGCAATAATAATTAAATCTGGCACTACAGATTTTTTTGAAGGGAACAGTTGAAGCTTCATTTTGTAAGAAGACATTATAAAAATCTTATTATTCTGTAGAGTTATTAACGTTTAAAAGTTAGTCAAACTTCAAAAAATTTATTCATATTCAAAGAAGTTGATAGCTGCAAAATGTAATATCTCTGGTAATATTAATTAAATCTGGGTACACTACAGCTTTTTTGGAAGGGAACAGTTGAAGCTTCATTTTGTAAGAAAACATTATAATAATCTTATTGTTCTGTAGTAAAATTTCGAAAAATTTATTTTTAATGTTCAAAAAGTGGATAACTGTAAAATGTAATATCTCTTGTGATATTAATTAAATCTAGCTACGCTACAGCTTTTTTGGAAGGAGGCAGTTGGAGCTTCATTTTGTGAGAAGACATTTAAAAAATCTTTTTATTCTGTTAAGAGTTATTAATGTTTGAAAATTAGTAAAACTTCTCTGGTAATATTAATTTAATCTGGCTACACTATTGCATTTTTGAAAGAGGACATTTAAAGCTTCATTTTGTTGGAAGACAATTTAAAAATCGCATTATTATGTAAAAAGTTATATAGAGTTGAAAATTAGTGAAAATTCGAAAAATAATCATCATATTTGGTATTCAAAAAAGTTCAATTATAAATTTTGCAATATATTCATAAATGTTATTTACATCTGGCAACACTATAGCTTGCTTTACTTGTGTGGCTTCGTCTCGGTAGAAGAAATATATAAATCTCATCATCCAGTAAAAAGTTAATGGCTCAAAGATGTAAAATCTCCGGTAATATTAATTTAATCTGGCAGCATTGTAGCTTTTTTGAAAGGTTACATGACAAGCTTCAGTTTGTTAAAGAACTTTTAAAAACTGCATTATTCTGCTTAAAGTTAAAACGTTGAGAAAGTAAGTAATAGTTTGAAAAATGTTCATCACATTTGGTATTTAAAAATGTTAAATTTGATAGTATCTTTAGTAATAATTATAGCATCTGGCAAGACTATAGTTTGTTTAAGACATATTATATTAAGCTTCATATTACTAACAACAATTATAAAAAACGGATTAATCTGTAAAAGTTATACACTTTAAAAAATTGTTAAAAATTCGAAAATTTTCACCATATAAATATTTAAAAAGTTTATGCCTGTAACATTTAAAAGCTCTGGTGATATAAATTTAATCTGGCAATACTATAAATTGTTTGAACAGTGACATTTTAAGCTTCATTTTGTTAGAAGATAATTCAATTTAAATTTATAAGCGTTTTAAAATAGGCAAAGTTTAGAAAAATTGTAATAATTGATTGAAGGCTCTTAAATGCGATCAAGCCAGATCGCATTTTAGCTTTATATGATTTCAAGCTTTATATCTGTTAGAAGGAATTATAAAATAATATATAAAAATTAGTTAGGAAAAGGAAAAATTTGTAATTTTTTCCAAAACAAATTACTTGAAATTTGTCCAATCTCCAATTCGAGACAGACCTTTTCTTCTTAAATCCATCCAAATTTAAAATTTTCATATAGGACATTGTTTTTAATCTTTTGAATACATTTTTAAAACATATGCCTCAAAATCCACCCCTAATTCTTTTTTTTTTTTTTTTTTCTTGAACAAAACCTACCTATTTCCTTAACATTTTTTTATATATTCAATAATAAATCATTTCTACTTCCTTTTCAAAACAAAAAATATTTCAACACAAGATATTTACAGTTTCAAAATCCTGATTTGTTTTCAAAACTCAAGTACTTATTTGTACATAAAATTTGATTTAAAAGTAACATTTGTCATTTAATGTTTAAATGTTCCAAAAATAACTTCCAAATGAAATTCTTAAACCAGAAAATATCAAATTTCCGTTTTTTTAAGGAAACAACTGAGGAAAATTTCTTATATCCAAAAAGACACTAAAAATGTCATTTGAAAATTGAAAGAAAATATAAGAAATTGAAGAAAATAAAGCAGCTGTTAGGTGAAGACTAAATAGGAAATTTTTAAATTTTAAGAATTTTTTTTATATTATTTTAACAATAAAATGTTTATTACAATAATAAATAGTTTAAATAAGTTGGAAAACTAGAACAATACTGTCACCTTTTTATCAAGCTATGGTGTTGCCAGAACTAAATAGTGTTACCAGAGATATTCCAAGTTTTAGAAGGAAACATATTGGAGTTTCCTTTTTGTGGATAGTTTTTTACGCATTTTGATGCAGGAGTAATTTTGCATAGAATTATGCGAGCTTTATAATTTCTTTTAAAAAATTAGGTACATATTTCAAAACAGCTGTAGTGTTGCCATATGCTTTTGGTGTTAACAGAGATTTTACAAAATTTATTCGAATTTTTACTCATTTATTTATTGTAAAAAACTTTTTATTGAATAAAGCAATTATTATGATGTTTTCTTACTAAATGAAGCTTGAAATGTCGCTTTTCCAAAAAACTATGGAATTGCCTGATGCAAATAATATTACCAGAGATATTGAAAAATGTATAAGCGAACTTGCTAGAACTCTTTATGACGATTATGTTTCGATTTTTCAATCATTTTTAATTGTAAATAACTGTTAGCAGAATAATACGATTTTTATAATGTCTTTTAATAAAATAAAGCTTATAGTGTTACCTTTCAAACTAGCAGCTATGATATTACCAGATGTAATTTATTTTACAAGAGATATTAAAAAATGTATTATCTAACTTTTTAAAATTCCATTGATAAATTGTATGTAACTTTTTATAAAACTATGCGATTTTTAAAATGTCTTTTTTGTAAAATGAAGCTTTAAATATCAGCTACAGTGTTGCCAGAGAAAATTAACAATATCAGAGGTATTACAAAACTTATAAGCAATCTTTTTCTAATTTCCAATTTACTATTGTAATATTTCAAATTGTTACTCAGTTTATAAATGTAAATAACATTTTTTTGAATGATGCGATTTTTAAAATGTCTTCCGACAAAATTAAGTTTAAAATGTTAGCTTTCAAACAAGCTATAGTCTTGACAGTTTTAATTAGTATAACTGATATACAACGTTTAAAAGCCATGAACATTAAAAAAAATTGTTTGAATTGTTACTAATTTTTAAACTTGAATAACCTTTAGCCAAATAATGCGATTTTGATAATGTCTTCTGACAAAATTAAGTTTAAAATGTTAGCTTTCAAACAAACTTTAGTGTTGCCAGCTATTATTAATATTGTCAGATATATAACATTTTTAAGACATCAACTATTATGAAACAAACTATTTTTTGAATTGTCACAAGTTTTTAAACTTGAATAACCTTTAGCCGATTAATGAGTTTTTTATAATGTCTTCTGACAAAATTAAGTTTAAAATGTTAGCTTTCAAACAAGTTATAGTGCTGCCAGCTGTAATTAATATTACCAGAGATATAACATTTAATGCCATCAACGTTTTTGAAAGGAACAGTTTTTGAAATGTTACTGATTTTTAAACTTTGATAGCTTTTTGCAGAATTATTCGATTTTGATAATGTCTTCCTATAAAATTGTGTTTAAAATGTCACCTTTCAAACAAGCTGTAGTGTTGCCAGTTGTAATTAATTTAAACTTAGGCAACTTTTAGCCGAATAATGCTTATAATAATAATGTTTAAAATTTTAGCTTTCAAACAAGCTATAATGTTGCCAGTTGTAATTAATATTAATAGATATATAACATTGTATTGCCCTCAACGTTTTTGAAACAAACATTTTTTTAAATTGTTACTAATTTTTAACCTTAGATAACTTTTAGCCGAATAATGCGATTTTAATAATGTCTTCCGACAAAATTAGGTTTAAAATGCTACCTTTAAAACAAGCTATAGTGTTGCTAGCTGTAGTTAATATTACCAAAGATATAGTAAAATATATAATTATACTTTTTCGAATACCCAATGTAGCTTAAAACCTTTTATTGATGTCTATAAAACTAACAAATTTCTCACATTTTCTTTTTTTTTTCATTTAATTTAATATTATTTAACAATTTAAAGTCAAAGACCCTTATAGGAAAAAATTGTCTACCTCAATGTGGTTAAATCAAAACTTTTGTTATTTTCAGCCATTCATTGAGTCATTCATTTATTCCTATAATTATTTAATCTATATGCTTTTTTGAAGACATATATAAGAAAGTACTTACATTTGAGTTTATTTACTTAAATCAAATGAGATATTAATTTCAAAACCACAATTACATTATATTTTTCGAAAAAAAGAAACCTATAAAAAGGGCTGGCAAAATCGTAATAATGCAAATTGTATGTACATAATAAAGTCTTCCCTAAGTATCAATTTATTTTATGTTTTACTCTCTTCACTATTTTAGTATCCTATAACCAACCGACTTTCTTGATTGCGAAAAATATATTTAAAAGCTTGCATATAGTATTTGCAAGACTTAATGATGATTGCAAATATGCAAAATCTTGCAGAAAAGTTAAGTCAATAAAAATAATAATATTAAAATGTAATTCAACGCATGACTTAATATTTAATAATATTGTTTTGTAAAGAAATTTTAAATTTTTGTAATAGTATGTATTATGTTAAAAAAACATTAATCATGTTATCGTAAATGCCGCCTAACCAACATGCCATAAAAAATTTTTTTATTTAAAAAATGGGAGCTGGCAAAATACGTAAAAAATTTGCTAAAAATAAATCAGTGAATGAACCTGAAATATGAGTTATAGTTTTAAGTGTCTTTGAAGTATTTTTTTTTGGTTTGGAACTTTGTGCAAAATTTTTGGCTGGATTTCATTGACCAAATCACTTAAATTTTTTTGGCCGGATTTTTTTTCTGTTGCTTTTTCCCTTGTCAAGCAGTTGCCACAGAGTTTTAAGTGTAGTTTTTTGTTTTTAACCAAATTATTCTGAAGTTCTTTAGGTATATGTATATAACATTTTAAACCATTAAGGCAGAAAATGGAAAGTCTAAATATTTTCGATTAAAGAAAACGTTTTAATCAAACCTGAAATACAAAAAGTGTTCCTGTTTTTATTTTCTTTTGGAACACATTTTATAATTTTCTTCATAACTCTCGATATTTTAAATTATTTCCTAAAAATCGTCGTTTTTTGCATATCCTATTTCTTGGGGAAACATATAAAAAGTTTAAAAATTGTATTTAATGAAGCCTAATTGAATGCTATTCAAAATTAAATTTGGCCAATTTCTAAATTTCCTATAAAAATAGAAAATTTTTGAAAAATTTCCTATAAAAATAGAAAATTTTTGAAAAATTTCCTATAAAAATAGAAAATTTTTGAAAAATTTCCTATAAAAATAGAAAATTTTTGAAAAATTTCCTATAAAAATAGAAAATTTTTGAAAAATTTCCTATAAAAATAGAAAATTTTTGAAAAATTTTCTATAAAAATAGAAAATTTTTGAAAAATTTCCTATAAAAATAGAAAATTTTTGAAAAATTTCCTATAAAAATAGAAAATTTTTGAAAAATTTCCTATAAAAATAGAAAATTTTTGAAAAATTTCCTATAAAAATAGAAAATTTTTGAAAAATTTCCTATAAAAATAGAAAATTTTTGAAAAATTTCCTATAAAAATAGAAAATTTTTGAAAAATTTCCTATAAAAATAGAAAATTTTTAAAAAATTTCCTATAAAAATAGAAAATTTTTGAAAAATTTCCTATAAAAATAGAAAATTTTTGAAAAATTTCCTATAAAAATAGAAAATTTTTGAAAAATTTCCTATAAAAATAGAAAATTTTTGAAAAATTTCCTATAAAAATAGAAAATTTTTGAAAAATTTCCTATAAAAATAGAAAATTTTTGAAAAATTTCCTATAAAAATAGAAAATTTTTGAAAAATTTCCTATAAAAATAGAAAATTTTTGAAAAATTTCCTATAAAAATAGAAAATTTTTGAAAAATTTCCTATAAAAATAGAAAATTTTTGAAAAATTTCCTATAAAAATAGAAAATTTTTGAAAAATTTCCTATAAAAATAGAAAATTTTTGAAAAATTTCCTATAAAAATAGAAAATTTTTGAAAAATTTCCTATAAAAATAGAAAATTTTTGAAAAATTTCCTATAAAAATAGAAAATTTTTGAAAAATTTCCTATAAAAATAGAAAATTTTTGAAAAATTTCCTATAAAAATAGAAAATTTTTGAAAAATTTCCTATAAAAATAGAAAATTTTTGAAAAATTTCCTATAAAAATAGAAAATTTTTGAAAAATTTCCTATAAAAATAGAAAATTTTTGAAAAATTTCCTATAAAAATAGAAAATTTTTGAAAAATTTCCTATAAAAATAGAAAATTTTTGAAAAATTTCCTATAAAAATAGAAAATTTTTGAAAAATTTCCTATAAAAATAGAAAATTTTTGAAAAATTTCCTATAAAAATAGAAAATTTTTGAAAAATTTCCTATAAAAATAGAAAATTTTTGAAAAATTTCCTATAAAAATAGAAATTTTTGAAAAATTTCCTATAAAAATAGAAAATTTTTGAAAAATTTCCTATAAAAATAGAAAATTTTTGAAAAATTTCCTATAAAAATAGAAAATTTTTGAAAAATTTTCTATAAAAATAGAAAATTTTTGAAAAATTTCCTATAAAAATAGAAAATTTTTGAAAAATTTCCTATAAAAATAGAAAATTTTTGAAAAATTTCCTATAAAAATGGAAAATTTTTGAAAAATTTCCTATAAAAATAGAAAATTTTTGAAAAATTTCCTATAAAAATAGAAAATTTTTGAAAAATTTCCTATAAAAATAGAAAATTTTTGAAAAATTTCCTATAAAAATAGAAAATTTTTGAAAAATTTCCTATAAAAATAGAAAATTTTTGAAAAATTTCCTATAAAAATAGAAAATTTTTGAAAAATTTCCTATAAAAATAGAAAATTTTTGAAAAATTTTCTATAAAAATAGAAAATTTTTGAAAAATTTCCTATAAAAATAGAAAATTTTTGAAAAATTTCCTATAAAAATAGAAAATTTTTGAAAAATTTCCTATAAAAATAGAAAATTTTTGAAAATTTTCCTATAAAAATAGAAAATTTTTGAAAAATTTCCTATAAAAATAGAAAATTTTTGAAAATTTCCTATAAAAATAGAAAATTTTTGAAAAATTTCCTATAAAAATAGAAAATTTTTGAAAAATTTCCTATAAAAATAGAAAATTTTTGAAAAATTTCCTATAAAAATAGAAAATTTTTGAAAAATTTCCTATAAAAATAGAAAATTTTTGAAAAATTTCCTATAAAAATAGAAAATTTTTGAAAAATTTCCTATAAAAATAGGATTTTTTGTTGGTTTCTTGTTTGCAGAAAAACTAAGTAAAAATTATGTTGTGAAAGTTCATAACCCTAAAAATGGGTTAATATCTTAGCCAGCCTAATGTTAAGGATATTTTTAGTTTTGTTAACAAGTTCCCATAATGCAGCTGCTTTATTACTTCAATCATTTTTTTCGAACTTTATTTTGTGAATTCAAAATTTTTGGCAAGTAATAAATAAATTTAAAGTTTTGAAGAGGCGAAAAAACCGGTTTGTAAAAAAAATATTAAAGAATCATAAAACAGAACAAGGCTCAAGTTAAAGTTAACAAGTTAATGGGAACATAACTAAAGGGGACGTTTTAAAAATAAATTAAAAAAATTTAAATTACTTTTTTTTATATTTTTTAAAATTTTTTTTCTTATTTTTCATAATAATGACAGACAGGTTTACCTCAAAAACTTATATTGGGTCGTTTTTAGTTTTTTGAATTTTTTTAGAAGACCTTGTAGTGAAAACTAAAAATATAGTTCATTTCTTAAAATTGTAATTCAATGTCAATAGGTCGGTCTTTGGTTTTAAATTTTACACCTGTTTTTATTCTTTTTTTCTTTTATGAGCTGTAAAATAAGCATTAAATATAAATAAAATCTTCTTTAATTGCCCAATAAAGGTAATAAAACTCTTTTGTTAAGAAAACCTTCATTTTGAGTTAAGAATTTGAAAACGGTTATAAAAGTTTTAAATTACATTTGTTAACGGTTAATAAAATTTCTAACTAATTATTAAAATTGTTTTAATATGAAACGTGTTACATATTGTTAACATTTTATTTAAATATTTCAAAACTTTTTCTAAATTTAAATCAAAGCTATTAGTGTTACTCTTCTTAATGATAGTCTACTGGCGTAATTGAGTTACAATTGTGGTATTCACAAGGTGTAGTATCATGTTATATTGTGATAACATTTTTCTATAGAATTTTTTTTTTTTTTAATGTTTCTATGGAAAATTTTTTTATCAAAAATTTTTCTATAGAAAATTTTTTTGTCAAACATGTTTCAATATCAAATTTTTTTATCAAACATTTTTCTATAAAAAATTTGCTTATCAAAAATTGTTTATCGAAAATGTTTCTATAGAAAATTTTTTTATCAAAAATTTTTCTATAGAAAATTTGTTTATCAAAAATTTTTCTAAAGAAAATTTTTTTATCAAAAATTTTTCTATAGAAAATTTTTTATTATAAATTTTTTGTAGAAAATTTTAAAGTTTTTTTATCAAAAATTGTTTCTATAGAAAATTTTTTATCAACAATTTTTCTATAGATTTTATATCAAAAATAGGTTTTATATCAAAATTTTTTCTATAGAAAATTTTTTATAGAAAATTTTAAAGTTTTTTTTTATCAAAAATTTTTCTATAGAAAATTTTTTTATCAAAAATTTTTCTATAGAAAATTTTTTTATCAAAAATTTTTCTATAGAATTTTTTTTTATAAAAAATTTTTCTATAGAATTTTTTTTATCAAAAATTTTTCTATAGATTTTTTTTATCAAAAATTTTTCTATAGAAATTTTTTTTATCAAAAATGTCGTTATAGAAAATTTTTCTATAGAAAATTTTTTTATCAAAAATTTTTCTCTAGAAAATTTTTTTATTAACAATTTTTCTATAGAAAATTTTTTTATCAAAAATTTTCTATAGAATTTTTTTCTTATTCTTATTTCTGTAAAAAATTTTCAAGTTTTTTTATCAAAAATTTTTGTATTGAACATTTTTTTATCAAAAATTTTTCTATAGAAAATTTTTTATCACAAATTTTTCTATAGAATTTTTTTTATCGAAAATTTCTTTATCAAAAATTTTTCTTGGAAATTTTTTTATCAAAAGTTTTTCTATAAAAAAATATTCTTATCAAACATTTTTCTATAGAAAGTTTTTGATCAAAAATTTTTCTATAGAAAATTTTTTTATCAAAAATTTTTATATAAAAAATTTTCTTATCAAAATATTTCTATCGAAAATTTTTCTTTAAAAAAATTTTTTTTTGCAAAAATTTTCAATAGAAAAATAATTTTTATCGAATTTAACATTTTTCTATAGAAAATTTTTTATCAAACATTTTTCTATAGAAAATTTTTTATCAAACATTTTTCTATAGAAAATTTTTGATCAAACATTTTTCTATAGAAAATTTTTTATCAAACATTTTTCTATAGAAAATTTTTTATCAAAAATTATTCTTTAGAATTTTTTTTTATCAAAAATTTTTCTTTAGAATTTTTTTTTATCAACAATTTTTGTATAGAATTTTTTTTATCAAAAATTTTTCTATAGAAAATTTTTTTTACCAAAATTTTGCTATAGAAAATTTTTTTATCAAAAATTTTTCTATAGAAAATTTTTTTATCAAAAATTTTTCTACAAAAAGTTTTCTTATCAAAATAATTCTATCAAAAAATTTTCTATATTATTGAAAACTTTTCTTTATCAAAAATGTTTCAATAGAAATTTTTTTGAGAAAATTTTCGATATTAAAATAATTTTATTAAAAAATTTCATAGAATAAAATTTTTATCCCAAATTTAAACTTTTCAGGTTTTAAAAAGTTTTACATTAGTGTATTGTACTAAAATCCCAATTTATTAAAATTGTTCCTTATTGTTATAAATATTTTTTTGATTAAACGCGTTTCTAGAATTTCTTAAAATTTTTGATAATAAAATACAATGCGATATCGAACAACACCTTGTGAATCCCCTAAATAGTGTTTTCTTTTCATTTGTCTTAACATTAATCATGAGCTTATTCACGTAAGTGGTTTTATGGTTTTATTTAATTAATATTTTTACAGAGTAATTAACAGTAAATATTTCAAAACATGTTTTGGCATGATTTTTTGTTTAAAATTTTAAGTTAATTTTGAAATGCTTTAATTATTTTCTTAGAATTCTTTACGAATAAGTTTTGTTAATTAACTTGTTACAAATTTTTAAAGTGTTTTCAATTAGGCGTAAGACACAAAACTGTAATATCAAGAGATTTTGTTGCCTATTTTGAGGAGGTTTTTGAACAGTTCAATATTTTTAGTTTATTGTGCGGTAGTTGAAATAACTGAAGTTAGTAAATTTTCTTATTCGATTTCCTGGAATTTAGTTCTCTGCTGAGTTGAATAAACAAACGATAAATGCATTATAGAGAAGATATACAAAATATTTCCAAACTCCTAAAAGTATGCAATATTATTTTCTTTAAGATTTTTACTCGAATAATACGAATAATAAATTTTCTTAGACGATTTCCTGGAATTTAGTTCTCTGCTAACTTGAATAAAAAAACTATAAATGAATTATAGAGAAGATATACAAAATATTTCAAAACTCCTAAAAGCATGCAATATTTTTTTTAATATTTTTACTCTTATAAAACATATGTTCGTATTTTATTTTTGAGTGTATTAGTGCAATAAAATCCTCCAAAAACATTAATCTGACCTTTTTCTTCATTAACTTTTTCGCTTGTTTTTTATTTGTATTTTTTATTTGGCCCTCAATTCCAAAACTGATTACAAAATTATTTTGCCATAAAACTAAATAGCTCATGTTTCACTTTAGCTTTAGTAACTTAATTTCATTTGATTGTTTGTTTGAAATTACATCGTAAACTTACATCTAAATGATAAGATTTAAGTACTAAGTATTTTCCTATAGCTTGTATACAACATATAGAGGTTGGGGGTACCCAATTTTATTTTTATTATTAAACAAGTTATTTTTATTTCTATAATCCAAAAGCGGCATCTTTTATTTAGACTACTACTAGATTTTAGATAACAGAACATAAAATTTAAAAATTGCGTAAGTTTTTTTGTTTTAAATTAAAAAATTCTTAAGTGTTATCTAAAACCCAAATATTTTAGTTTGATTTCAGATTTGGGTTAGCTGATAAGTTAATGACAATATAATTGAAATGAAAGTTAAATTTTATCAAGCTTCGTTCGGTCTTTGAAAAAATTATAAAATTTTTTTCTTTATCAATAAACTTTAATAAATAACAAAACTAAAACAAATTTTTTGGACTCCTTAAAGTAGGCAAATTTTGTTGATATTTTGTAAAATTTATAAATATGCCACACTTTTTCTCAGTATATTTTCATTATATGAAAAAAGTTAATGAAACTTAATTGAAAAAATTACCACTTAACTTTGATTGCAACAAATTTTACTAAAAAAATCCTAAAAGTATGCAACATAATTTTCTGAAAGTTGTCTTAGTTTTAAATCTAGAACGTATGTTGGTTAAAAATGAGCTTTAATAATACATTTTAGTTAAATTTTGGCTTAAAGATCTCCCTAAAGTATACAATAAATTTGTTTAGATTTCAAATGCCTTTAAATATGCAATAGTTTTTGTAAACAAGCATTTTGAATGTTATAATTAAAATTTCATAACTCACTTGAAAATTTCATTTAATTACATCTTTCACACAATTTAAGTAAAAATATACTACATATAATTTAAAGATGTAACACCTTTAAAATTATATATATTTATTTTTCACTTATTTCACACTTTAACCTAAATTTTCTTCAACTTAGCCCTCAAACTATTCAAAGTTATTAATGATTTTTCTAATGGGACGAACAAAAAATCAACTAAGCTCTTGCGAAATAAATCCCACAAAACAAAAAAAAACATTAATTACTATCTTTAAGTCTTTGTTTTAGTTTATGTAATTAAATTTGTTATTAATCTATTTACAAGAAAAACAAAAAGCTAGTTATAAAATAACAAAAAAAAAACAGCAAAACTTTTGTTTTACATGTAAATGACACATCCATCCATTCATTCATTTATTAATTAACATGAATGAATACTTCATTACACACATGCACAGCATGCTTTGATAAATTTAGAAGGGAAATTGTAAAGGCCAAAGCTTTAGGGGCCGAATAAGTAAGTCATTCATTACTTCTTGAAATCTGAGGGTTGTAAAATATGCTGCCTACTTTAAGTGGGTTACAGAAAAATTTTAAGACCGAAAATTTTCCATGAAAATTTCAAGACAGAAAATTGTCTATAAAAATTTTAAAGCCGAAAATTTTCTATAAAAATTTTAAGGCCGAAAATTTCCTATAAAAATTTTAAGGCCGAAATTTTTCTATAAAAATTATAAGGCCGAAAATTTTCTATAAAAATTTTAAGACCGAAAATTTTTATTAAAGTTTTATGACCGAAAATTTTCTATAACAATTTTAAGACCAAAAATTTTCAATAAAAATTTTATGACCAAAAGTTTTCTATAAAAATTTAAGACCGAAATTTTTCCATAAAAATTTTAAGGCCGAAATTTTTCTATAAAAGTTTTAAGGCCGAAATTTTTATATAAAAATTTTAAGACCGAAAATTTTTTAAAAAAATTTTAAGACCGAAAAATTTTTTTTTTAATTTTAATATTGAAAATTTTTTTTTTAATTTTAATATTGAAAATTTTTTATAAAAGTTTTAAGATTGAAAATTTTTTATAAAAATTTTAAGACCGAAAATTTTCTATAAAAATTTTAGGGCCAAAATTTTCTATAAAATTTTTGAGACAGAAAATTTTCTTTAAAAATTTTATGACCGAAAATTTTCTATAAAATTTTTTAAATTTTAAGATTGAAAATTTTTTTTTTTAAATTTTAAGATTGAAAATTTTTTATAAAAATTTTAAGATTGAAAATTTTTTATAAAAATTTTAGGGCCAAAATTTTCTATAAAAATTTTGAGACAGAAAATTTTCTATAAAAATTTAAGGATTAAAAAAATTTTAAGACGAAAAATTTTCTATAAAAATTTTAAGACCGAAAATTTTCTATCAAAAATTGTAAGACCGAAAATTTTCTATCAAAAATTTTAAGACCGAAAATTTTCTATCAAAAATTTGAAGACCGAAAATTTTCTATCAAAAATTTTAAGACCGAAAATTTTCTATCAAAAATTTTAAGACCGAAAATTTTCTATACAAATTTTAAGATCGGAACTTTTCTATAAAAATTTTAAGACCGAAAATTTTCTATAAAAATTTTAGGACCGAAAATTTTCTATAAAAATTTTAACACCGAAAATTTTCTATAAAAATTTTAAGACCGGAACTTTTTATAAAAATTTTAACACCGAAAACTTTCTATTAAAATTTTAAGACCGTAAATTTTCTATAAAAATTTTAAAACCGAAAATTTTCTATAAAAATTTTAAGACTGAAAATTTTCTAAAAAAATTTTAAGACCGAAAATTTTCTAAAAAAAATTTTTAAGACCGAAAATTTTCTAAAAAAAAATTTTAAGACCGAAAATTTTCTAAAAAAAAAATTTTAAGACCGAAAATTTTCTAAAAAACAATTTTAAGACCGAAAATTTTTTGTAAAAATTTTACGACCGAAAATTTTTTATAAAAAAAAATTTTTTATGAAAATTTTAAGACCGAAAATTTTCTATAAAAATTTTAAGACCGAAAATTTTCTATAAAAATTTTAAGACCGAAAATTTTCTATAAAAGTTTTAAAACCGAAATTTTCTATAAAAATTTTAAGATAAAAATTGTATAAAAATTTTATGACCGAAAATGGCTTTAAAATGCCCGGGGATATATGTATATGAAAACAGGCCTTAAAGTCGTATCTTTTTCCTTCTGGATATCACTGACACATCCAAGTCTTAACACTCTTACACAGAGGAAATAATATCAATGAGAAAAATGGGAAAACTGAAGAAATTTTTTTACTTTCCAGACTTGATTATCATCATCACGTTGTTATGACATAAACATATCAATTTACACATTAAGACAGACGGACGGACCAGAAAATAAACAACAAGAATTAATGAAAAACCATAAGAGCAAGAAGCTGAACAAAAAAAATAAAACTAATATGAAATAGATATCTGGGATATCAAATAATAACATAACATGTATAAAATACAAATGGCTACTGATATATCTTTTCATGTAAGTATCAGAGTCGGTCTCATACATACAAAAGAGGTAAACACTATCCAAGTAAACAAATGAAATGTATGTAAAATACGTACATACACATGTAAAATGTCAATTGCATTTTGGATTACCCAAGAGGTAGAATCTAGATACATAAATGCATTCCTGGGTGTTTATCATATAAAATATACAAAACTATTTTAAATACTTATGTATTCAAATCCATTACTATGTATCTGCAGTATCTGGTGGGTCATATCTAATTAAATGTACGTGATTTAACCAGAGTAAACCCTACGATTTGTGGCATAAAACCCTTTTGATGTTGACTTTTGTTTGTGTATTTTATTTTTGTATCTTATCTGAAACATTTCAAAAATTACTAAGAATTTACTTCTTTTTCTGTTTAACTTTTTTTATATCATGCAACCGCTTAACAATCATTTGTTAAGTAATTTAAAATACACTCTTAGAAATTTGTGGGTTGGGGTCTTTGTGGTAACTAAAATAAATATCATGTGTTAAAATATGTTTACAAATTGATAAATAAGGGCTTAACACTTTTTTCTGGCTCAGAAAACTTGATTCAGAAATATTTTAATTGACTTATTTCAGTTATTTTGCGCCAAAAATTTTATTTACAAATTTTTTGCAAAAAAAATTTTATATATTTCTTTATTTAACAAATTTTTCATAAAAATTTTGCCAAAAATTATTTTTGACCAAAACATTTTTTATTGAAATTTCTTGACCATAAAATTTTTGTAAAAGTTTAAAAAAAATAATACTTGTCTGAGAATTTTTCTATAAAAATTTTATTGCCGATAATTTTCTATTAAAATTTTATGGCCTAAAATTTTCTATAAACATTTTATGACCGACAAATTTCTAAAAAAAATTGTAAGGCCGAAAATTTTCTATAAAAATTTCATGGCCGAAGATTTTCTATAAAGATTTTATGATGGAAAATTTTTTTGATAAAAATTTTAAGACCGAAAATTTCTAAAACATTTTGAGACCGAAAAGTTTCTATAACAATTTTACGACCGAAAATTTCTTTAAAAATTTTAAGACCGAAAATTTTCTTTAAAAATGTTAAGACCGAAAATGTTCTTCAAAAATTATAAGACCGAAAATTTTCTTTAAAAATTTTAAGACCGAAAATTTTCCATATAAATTTCATGACCGAAAATTTTTTATAAAAATGTTAAAGCTGAAAATTTTCTATAAAATTTTCTTGACCGAAAATTTTTTATTAAAATTTTAAGACCGAACATTTGCTATAAAGTTTTTAAGACCGAAATTTTTCTATAAAAATTGTAAGACCAAAAACTTTTCTGTTTAAATTTTATGATCAAAAATTTTCTATAAAAATTTAATGACCGCAAATTTTCTATAAAAATTTGAAGACTGAACATTTTCTATAAAAATCTTAAAACCGAAAATTTTCTGTAAAAATTTCACGACCGAAAATTTTCTATAACAATATTAAAAACTTAAATTTTCTATAAAAATTTTAAGAGCGCAAATTTTCTATAAAAATTTTTGACCGAAAGTTTTCTATTCAAATTTTAAGACCAACAAATTTTTGAAAAATTAGGTTTCATCAGGCTTGAGTTCATTTAATTTTCAAATTATTAATTTTGAAAATTGGAAAGTAAATTATGGAGAAAAACTGAAAAAATTATTTTTTGAACGCGGCTAGTGGATTGCAATTTCTGTCCCGCCACAGGACGTCATCAGCACTTAGCGCCCTCGACCACAGTCGAGTTGTCAAATTGCAGAGATAATCATCAATTTAACTCATTGAGTTTGATCGAACATCCCTACGTTTAATTGATTGTGTATTCTCCTATTACTTGTTTTGCTCGATCTTTTCACTTGCCGTTGGCATGTAGAGAAGAACAAGACTTTTTGGTTTGATGCTATTTTTATTTTTTTTAGAATAGTAACAATGTTAACAACATATGTATGTAAGTAAATTACATGAATGTATGTAAATGCAACGTGCCCTTTGCTTTTAATTATTTGGGAATTAATTATTCGAACTTTAGAATTAATTGAAAAATTAGGTTTCATCAGGCTTGAGTTCATTTAATTTTCAAATTATTAATTTTGAAAATTGGAAAGTAAATTATGGAGAAAAACTGAAAAAATTATTTTTTGAACGCGGCTAGTGGATTGCAATTTCTGTCCCGCCACAGGACGTCATCAGCACTTAGCGCCCTCGACCACAGTCGAGTTGTCAAATTGCAGAGATAATCATCAATTTAACTCATTGAGTTTGATCGAACATCCCTACGTTTAATTGATTGTGTATTCTCCTATTACTTGTTTTGCTCGATCTTTTCACTTGCCGTTGGCATGTAGAGAAGAACAAGACTTTTTGGTTTGATGCTATTTTTATTTTTTTTAGAATAGTAACAATGTTAACAACATATGTATGTAAGTAAATTACATGAATGTATGTAAATGCAACGTGCCCTTTGCTTTTAATTATTTGGGAATTAATTATTCGAACTTTAGAATTAATTGAAAAATTAGGTTTCATCAGGCTTGAGTTCATTTAATTTTCAAATTATTAATTTTGAAAATTGGAAAGTAAATTATGGAGAAAAACTGAAAAAATTATTTTTTGAACGCGGCTAGTGGATTGCAATTTCTGTCCCGCCACAGGACGTCATCAGCACTTAGCGCCCTCGACCACAGTCGAGTTGTGAAATTGCAGAGATAATCATCAATTTAACTCATTGAGTTTGATCGAACATCCCTACGTTTAATTGATTGTGTATTCTCCTATTACTTGTTTTGCTCGATCTTTTCACTTGCCGTTGGCATGTAGAGAAGAACAAGACTTTTTGGTTTGATGCTATTTTTATTTTTTTTTTTTTTTAGAATAGTAACAATGTTAACAACATATGTATGTAAGTAAATTACATGAATGTATGTAAATGCAACGTGCCCTTTGCTTTTAATTATTTGGGAATTAATTATTCGAACTTTAGAATTAATTGAAAAATTAGGTTTCATCAGGCTTGAGTTCATTTAATTTTCAAATTATTAATTTTGAAAATTGGAAAGTAAATTATGGAGAAAAACTGAAAAAATTATTTTTTGAACGCGGCTAGTGGATTGCAATTTCTGTCCCGCCACAGGACGTCATCAGCACTTAGCGCCCTCGACCACAGTCGAGTTGTCAAATTGCAGAGATAATCATCAATTTAACTCATTGAGTTTGATCGAACATCCCTACGTTTAATTGATTGTGTATTCTCCTATTACTTGTTTTGCTCGATCTTTTCACTTGCCGTTGGCATGTAGAGAAGAACAAGACTTTTTGGTTTGATGCTATTTTTATTTTTTTTAGAATAGTAACAATGTTAACAACATATGTATGTAAGTAAATTACATGAATGTATGTAAATGCAACGTGCCCTTTGCTTTTAATTATTTGGGAATTAATTATTCGAACTTTAGAATTAATTGAAAAATTAGGTTTCATCAGGCTTGAGTTCATTTAATTTTCAAATTATTAATTTTGAAAATTGGAAAGTAAATTATGGAGAAAAACTGAAAAAATTATTTTTTGAACGCGGCTAGTGGATTGCAATTTCTGTCCCGCCACAGGACGTCATCAGCACTTAGCGCCCTCGACCACAGTCGAGTTGTCAAATTGCAGAGATAATCATCAATTTAACTCATTGAGTTTGATCGAACATCCCTACGTTTAATTGATTGTGTATTCTCCTATTACTTGTTTTGCTCGATCTTTTCACTTGCCGTTGGCATGTAGAGAAGAACAAGACTTTTTGGTTTGATGCTATTTTTATTTTTTTTAGAATAGTAACAATGTTAACAACATATGTATGTAAGTAAATTACATGAATGTATGTAAATGCAACGTGCCCTTTGCTTTTAATTATTTGGGAATTAATTATTCGAACTTTAGAATTAATTGAAAAATTAGGTTTCATCAGGCTTGAGTTCATTTAATTTTCAAATTATTAATTTTGAAAATTGGAAAGTAAATTATGGAGAAAAACTGAAAAAATTATTTTTTGAACGCGGCTAGTGGATTGCAATCAAACTCAATGAGTTAAATTGATGATTATCTCTGCAATTTGACAACTCGACTGTGGTCGAGGGCGCTAAGTGCTGATGACGTCCTGTGGCGGGACAGAAATTGCAATCCACTAGCCGCGTTCAAAAAATAATTTTTTCAGTTTTTCTCCATAATTTACTTTCCAATTTTCAAAATTAATAATTTGAAAATTAAATGAACTCAAGCCTGATGAAACCTAATTTTTCAATTAATTCTAAAGTTCGAATAATTAATTCCCAAATAATTAAAAGCAAAGGGCACGTTGCATTTACATACATTCATGTAATTTACTTACATACATATGTTGTTAACATTGTTACTATTCTAAAAAAAATAAAAATAGCATCAAACCAAAAAGTCTTGTTCTTCTCTACATACCAACGGCAAGTGAAAAGATCGAGCAAAACAAGTAATAGGAGAATACACAATCAATTAAACGTAGGGATGTTCGATCAAACTCAATGAGTTAAATTGATGATTATCTCTGCAATTTGACAACTCGACTGTGGTCGAGGGCGCTAAGTGCTGATGACGTCCTGTGGCGGGACAGAAATTGCAATCCACTAGCCGCGTTCAAAAAATAATTTTTTCAGTTTTTCTCCATAATTTACTTTCCAATTTTCAAAATTAATAATTTGAAAATTAAATGAACTCAAGCCTGATGAAACCTAATTTTTCAATTAATTCTAAAGTTCGAATAATTAATTCCCAAATAATTAAAAGCAAAGGGCACGTTGCATTTACATACATTCATGTAATTTACTTACATACATATGTTGTTAACATTGTTACTATTCTAAAAAAAAATAAAAATAGCATCAAACCAAAAAGTCTTGTTCTTCTCTACATGCCAACGGCAAGTGAAAAGATCGAGCAAAACAAGTAATAGGAGAATACACAATCAATTAAACGTAGGGATGTTCGATCAAACTCAATGAGTTAAATTGATGATTATCTCTGCAATTTGACAACTCGACTGTGGTCGAGGGCGCTAAGTGCTGATGACGTCCTGTGGCGGGACAGAAATTGCAATCCACTAGCCGCGTTCAAAAAATAATTTTTTCAGTTTTTCTCCATAATTTACTTTCCAATTTTCAAAATTAATAATTTGAAAATTAAATGAACTCAAGCCTGATGAAACCTAATTTTTCAATTAATTCTAAAGTTCGAATAATTAATTCCCAACAAATTTTTCTAAAAAAAAATGTTCTTTAAAAATTTTGTATGACCGGAAATGTTTCTATAAAAATGATATGACCAAAAATTTTCTATATAAAAATTTTATGACCGAAAATTTTCTATAAAAATTTTATGACCGAAAATTTTCTATAAAAATTTTATGACCGAAAATTTTCTATTAAAATTTTATGACCGAAAATTTTCTATTAAAATTTTATGACCGAAAATTTTCTATAAAAATTTTATGACCTAAAATTTTTCTTTAAAAATTTTATGGTCGAAAATTTTCTATAAAAATTTTATGACTGAAAATTTTCTATAAAAATTTTAGGACCGAAAATTTTCCTTAAAAATTTTTACACCGAAAATTTCTAATAAAAATTTTAAGACCAAAAGTTGTCTATTTACATTTAAAGACCGAAATTTTTCTATAAAAAAAAATTAAGAAAATTTTCTAAAAAAAATTTAAGACCAAAAATTTTTTTAAAAAAAGTTTTCTATAAAAATTTTAAGACCAAATTTTATGAAAGAAAATGTTTCTATAAAACTTTCATGACCGAAAATTTTCTATAAAATTTATGACCGAAAATTTTCTATAAAATTTATGACCGAAAATTTTCTATAAAATTTATGACCGAAAATTTTCTATAAAATTTATGACCGAAAATTTTCTATAAAATTTATGACCGAAAATTTTCTATAAAATTTATGACCGAAAATTTTCTATAAAATTTATGACCGAAAATTTTCTATAAAATTTATGACCGAAAATTTTCTATAAAATTTATGACCGAAAATTTTCTATAAAATTTATGACCGAAAATTTTCTATAAAATTTATGACCGAAAATTTTCTATAAAATTTATGACCGAAAATTTTCTATAAAATTTATAACCGAAAATTTTCTGTAAAAATTTTATGACCGAAATTTTTCTATAAAAATTTTATGACTGATAATTTTCTATAAAAATTTTATGACCGAAAATTCTCTATAAAAATTTTACGATAGAAAATTTTCTATAAAAAATGTATGAACGAAAATTTTTAATAAAAATTTTATGAACAAAAATTGTATGAATTAAACATTTTCTATAAAAATTTTCTATAAAAATTTTATGACTGAAAATTTTCTATAAAAATGTTATAATCGAAAATTTTCTATAAAAATTTAATGAACAAAAATTTTATGACTTAAAAATTGTCTATAAAAATTTTATGACCGAAAATTTTTTATAAAAATTTTATAACTGAAAATTTTCTATAAAAATGTTATAATCGAAAATTTTCTATAAAAATTTTATGACCCCAAATTTTTCTATAAATATTTTATGAAAGAAAATTTTCTGTAAAAATTTTATGACCGAAAATTTTCTATAAACATTTTAAGACCGAAAATTGTATATAAAAACTTGAAGTCCAAAAACTTTATGACCTAAAATTTTTAATAAAAATTTGATGACCAAAGACTTTCTAAAAAAAATTTTATGACCTAAAATTTTCTATAAAAATTGTATGACCGAAAGTTTTTGATAAAAATTTCATTACCGACATTTTTTTATAAAAATTTTAAGGGACGCATTGATAATCCTTGCAATGCCTCTTACCTTGCCCTTTAAGATTATGTTAAATTTGAAATTCAAAAATATCTTAAATTCCCAAAAGTATGCTTCATTTAACAATTTTCATAAGGCCTTTAAATATGCAACAAATTTTTATTATTATAAAAATTTTAATTTGTCCTCATTCTTTTGAAATAATCTCTCATTTTTTCTGTAAGTGTATTACCCACTTATCCAACTCAAGTATATCAGTTATATAAGTGTAGATCCAGTAATTAAAAAAAGCAATAATTATAATTAATTCTCATACCCCAGACTTCAACCACTTTTAATTTCTATATACAATTTTAATGCAAAACAAATGCGAAAAAAGTTGAATTGAAAGTGAATAGCTTTTTGTTTTATTCATATTTTTTCTTCTTATTTAATAACTCTCAACAACTGCATTAAAAGGTTGGCCTTTAGATTAATACAGACTAAAGTTGTTGCTGCTCTTGGTACTTTTATTGCCATAGATTCTTTATAACAAAAAAAATGAAAATAATATTGAATATAACCAGCTATGTTTGCATAAAAAGCCATATATGTATTTAATCCAGATACATATTTACATATATATATATATATATATATATATATATACATATTTATTGTATTTAAAATGTATAGGTTTTCTTTAAAATGTATTGGTTATGTTCTTTGGTTATCGACATTTTTCAAATTCTATAACAATCAGTTAATATTTATCGTTGCCTTAGTTGACACCTGTTAAGAATTGAACCAATAATTTAACCAATAACAACAGAAAAAATTTTATGTCTGAAGCTAAAGAATTTGTTTGTTGAAAAACAAGTTATTGGAACAAGTGAATTTTATTTTTGAGCAATTGAAATTTGTACTTTTAATTTTAAAGTTCAAGAAAATGTGAAAAATTGTTTGTGTGTTTTTTGAAAAATCTAGAATTTTTGTAATATAAAAAAGAAAAATAATGAAAAAAATTATCATACCCAGACTCATAGATACTTATGGTTTAATAAAGTTTTGGGATTTTGATTGTGGCTCACCCACAACGGACATTCCTCATAAAATCTTAAATAATTGTTATCCCTCAACACAATGTCTTCATCAGCATCAGCATCAACATCACAATCAAAAACGAAAACGAAAACCCACACCAGCGGTTTTAAAGAAAATGGTAAACTTTTTGAAAAATATTTAAATAAAACGTTTATTTGTTTAAAAATGTATGGGGATATCCCTTATAGTATATAACGTTTGTTGTTAGAAAATATTTATAATCGTAAGACGACTCATTTATGTTTGCGATAAGATTATGAAATTAATTTTCTTATCTGGTTAATTAAATAAGCGAAAGTGACAAATCGTTTGTGTATACATAAATAATTGAAATTTTCTGTCTACATGTCATCATTTGAAGTAATTTTGTAAAAGCCTTAAAGTATGCAAAAATATTTTATTGATTAGAAAAAGCCTTAAATTATGCAGGAAATATTTTATTAAACTGACAATGCCATTTATTTAGAATTTTTCAAATTGTTTACTTAAAATTGAATAATGCCTTAAAGTATGCAACCATTATTGCATGTTTTTAATTTGAACATTTCACTAATATAATCTATAGCACAAAATTTTGGAGAACTAGATATTTTGACCAATTTAAATTTTATTTTGCTGAGTCCAAAAATTATGTTTTTTTTATCGATATTGCTTTAGTTTTCGTTTAAGAATGTTTTTTAAGATATTAAATTTGTTATTAAATAACATTATCTCAAGCCCAAAAATATACTACACTTTTCGTAAATTCCTAAAAGTGTAGTATATTTTAGGAATTTACGAAAGTCATGATAATTTTCGAATATTTTCTAAAAATAAAACAAGTTTCGACTACTATATAAACAATTCTATAAAATTCATTAAAAATGCTCAATTTTCGAAAAAAAACACCATAAAAAGTCAATTTTTAAAAATTCGCTAAAAGTAATAAATTTTTAAAATCCAATAAAAAAAAGTAGAGAATTTTAAAAAATTCACTAAAAGTAGTAAATTTTTTTAGAAATTCACCAAAACAAGTCAAGTTTTTAAAATTCACTAAAAATGATTGGTTTCCTTAAACTATTTTTTTTTTTGCGAATTTTCGAAAATAAATCGTTTAGTAAATTTTTGACTTGGTTTGTCAAAAATACTCAATTTTCGAACATACACTAAAAATAGTCAATTATTATTTTTGTAAAAATTTGTTACAAGTAAAATTTACCGAGCATTTACTCAAATTATGCCAAAAATTTTATAAAAAATTTTAACATCGAAAATTTTCTATATAAATTTTTAACATCGAAAATTTTTCATATTAATTTTTAACATCGAAAATTTTCTATATAAATTTTTAGCATCAAAAATTTCTATATAAAATTCTAACATCGAATATTTCTATATAAAATTTTAACATCGAAAATTTTCTATATAAAATTTTAACATCAAAAATTTTTTATAGAAAAATTTTCTATAGAAAATTTTCTATATAAATTTTTAACATCGAAAATTTTCTAAATAAAATTTTAACATCGAAAATTTCTATATAAAATTTTAACATCGAAAATTTTCTATATAAAATTTTAACATCGAAAATTTTTATAAAAAATTTTAACATTGAAAATTTTCCATATAAAATTTTAACATCAAAGTTTTTTTTAGAAAATTTTTCTATAGAAAAATTTTTATATAAAATCTTAACATCGAAAATTTCCTATATAAAATTTTTAACATCGAAAATGTTCTATATAAAATTTTAACACTGAAAATTTTAAATATAAAACTTTAGTTTCTAAAATTTTCTTTATAAAATTTGAATATCGAAAATTTGAATATATAAAATTTTAACATCGAAAATTTTCTATATAAAATTTTAACATTTTTTCAAAAATTTACATTTTTTTAGAAATTAAAAAAAAAATGAAAAAATTTGTTTGGCAAATTTAATAAAACTTGAGTTCTTCAATTTCAAATTGCAGGTACGGCCAAATGGTTGAAGATATCGACTCCAACTTTCTTGAGTTTTATTCTTCCATTTGTCTGTTTTAACAAACCGATGCACATTTACTCCAGTTTTAATATTTGTTGAACAAAATTTAAAAAAAATTAAAAAATGATTTTTGGAACCGACCTGAGAAAAATTTACGATTTTCCAACATGAAAAAACTAAGTAAACTCGATCATATTTTAACAAAATTAAACTTTTTAGTATTTACAAGCCATTTAATGATAAATCATATCTCATTGAAATTTCTTTATTTACAAAAAAAATGTTTGGTGCATATCCTTAGGCACATTTTAAGTTACATGAATTTTCGGTGAAAAATTGCAATAACTACAGAACTACTTCTTAGATTTTTGTCTATTTTAAATAAAGCTGTGTTGGTTCTCTTTAATATTTCACAATTTTTTTGTAAACATTATTTGGTTTTAGTTCTAATTTCACAGAAACAAAAAAGAACCCATTTTTTCCACATGTCCGATTTGACTCAAATTTTCAGAATTGAACTTTTAGACCTAGAGTCATAATATTCTGTTGAAAACCCTTTGAAATCAAAGAAAAAAATCGCTGTTGCCCTAATAAACATATATAAACATATATGTATGCTACAATTTTATGTTATGCTACAATTTTATATTATGCTACAATTTTATATTATTGTATGCTACAATTTTATATTATTAATTATTTCTTATACAAAACTACTAATAGGATATGTTTGTGATTTTTCTATTTTCAAATAGTTTATAATTCTGCTCAAATTCATTAAATATTTGACCTTTTCAACCAGCTTCTAAAAATAGGCAGTTTCTTATTAATCCTTATACAAAATAACTTCTAGGAAATGGAACTATTCGAATTCTTTATAACTTTACGCATAAATCATAAATTTTTTTTCTAATAATTTTAATTTGAAAACTTTAAGTGCAATTAAATTTATAAAAAAAAAATGGCTTCAAACATAATCTATCCATTGCCAAGACTTTTTCTAGTTTTGTTAAGTTTGTTCAACTTTTCCTAAAACTTTTCAACTGAATTCAATTGATAGTTATATACAATTTTTTGCAAAATGCAATTATAAGATAAAAATTAAACCTGCCATAAACAAGCAACAAATTGCAAATAATTCCATATATATTTCAGCTTAAAATTCATAATAAATATAAAATTTAAATTTATAATAATAATTTTTCTATTTCTTTTCAGTCTCATCAAATCCGTGCCGTTTCAAGTCCATCCCTAACCTCAGATACAACCACTACCCCGAATACTGCAGCATCAACAGCAGCCGACAATAATAATATCCACCATCACCACCAAAGAGTACCCTCTAGTAATTCATCATATACCACAACTACTAGTCATGAGGATTGCCAAACCGCCAACAACACAAATATTACTGCCACCTCTAATACCAACACCAACACCACCTCCTCCTCCACCTCATCGGCTGGTGCCCCACAAAATGTTGGAGTTTTACAGAAATTTAAACGCACATTAACCAATTTCAACAAACATCAACCTTCGGCCACAAATCAAACACCACCACCACCAGCCCCTAACACATCCGCCTCCTCCACAACCTTAGCCTTGGGTTCTAATATGGAATCTCCTGCATTTCAAATGCCTGCTGATTCTACTACCACAGAAATGCAAACGGATGTTACGGATGGTTGTAATACGGCTGTTAGTAATAAATATAGATTTGGTCCTTTGGTCTGGCGGACATCAAAGGAGAGACGTAAAACAAAATATAATCGTCGTGATAAATGTAACAGTGGAGATTCGGGCATACAAATTGAATTAGAAAATGATGAACAATTCGCTAGAGTTTTGGCGGCTGGTAATGGCGGCATGAATGCGGCAAATGGCAGTTTGTTTAATAGAAAACAGGAAGGAATGGTGAGTTAGAAAAATGTTTTTCTTATATACATATAATAATTATAGAAATTTAGTTTTTAAGATATTGGAATTAAGGCAATATTAAGATTTAGTGTAATTTGTCTCGAGCCTTAAAGTATACTGCATTTTTTATTATAAAAGCTATATACAGAAAAATTTACTACCAAAATTTCTAAAATATTTGCTCAAAATTTTCTGTGCATAGTACATTTTTGCAAAATATCTTATAAATATTTGATTTTCCTAAAAATAGTAAATTTTTGAAAAATTTCCTTTAAATAGTAAATTTTCGAAAAATTGTCTATAAATAGTCAATTTTTGAAAAACTTACCATAAATAGTCAATTTTCTAAAAATTTCCTATAAACAGTCAATTTTCGAAAAAATTTCCTATAAATAGTCAATTTTCGAAAAATTTCCTATAAATTGTCAATTTTCGAAAAATTTCCTATAAATAGTCAATTTTCGAAAAATTTCCTATAAATAGTCAATTTTCGAAAAATTTCCTATAAATAGTCAATTTTCGAAAAATTTCCTATAAATAGTCAATTTTCGAAAAATTTCCTATAAATAGTCAATTTTCGAAAAATTTCCAATAAATAGTCAATTTTCGAAAAATTTCCTATAAATAGTCAATTTTCGAAAAATTTCCTATAAATAGTCAATTTTCGAAAAATTTCCTATAAATAGTCAATTTTCGAAAAATTTCCTATAAATAGTCAATTTTCGAAAAATTTCCTATAAATAGTCAATTTTCGAAAAATTTCCTATAAATAGTCAATTTTCGAAAAATTTCCTATAAATAGTCAATTTTCGAAAAATTTCCTATAAATAGTCAATTTTCGAAAAATTTCCTATAAATAGTCAATTTTCGAAAAATTTCCTATAAATAGTCAATTTTCGAAAAATTTCCTATAAATAGTCAATTTTCGAAGAATTTCCTATAAACAGTAAATTTTCGAAAAATAATTATGAAAGATGTTGAAAAGTTCCGACAGGGCAAAATTAGCTGCTTTCTAGAGATATCAAAATATTGTGTGGAATCATCTTCAAAGCTACATTACGTTATTGAAGCGCTTGAAAGAGAAAAAACCATGGAACATTGCATAAGTTTGTCTTCAACCGTATTCTACAGATCTGGTCATCACCTGTTCTCAAATAGGAAATTTTTCAAAAATTAACAATTCGCACGAATTTTTTAAAAATTAACATTTTTCAAAATTTTTAGTTTAAAGAATATTTTTCGAAAATTTTCTATTTACAGGAAATTTTTCGAAAATTTTCTATTTAAAGGAAATTTTTCCAAAATTTTTAATTTATAGAAAAATTTTCGAAATTTTTTAAATATTTATTTTCAAAAATTTTATTTATATAGAAAATTTGTCACAAATTTACAATTTATGGAAAATGTTTAATTTTTAAAATATTTTTTTTTTAATTCTGTATTTATAGGAAATCTTTCAAATGTTTTCTATTTATAAGAAATTTTTCTAAAAATTTTTAATTATAGGAAAGTTCGTAAAAGTTTTCTGTAAGCAGTAAATTTTCGAAAACTGTCCTATAAATACAGGGGGGTTACTCCGTATCTCGATTCGAAAGAAAATGTTTTCGAAACACAATGCTTTAAGTATAGGAATTCGAACAATTTTATTTTCGAATCGAGATACGGAGTAACCCCCCAGTTTTTATAAATATTCCATTTTCGAATAGTCAATTTTTTAAAAATCTTATAAATAGTAAATTTACGAAAAACTTTCCATTTCATTTAGACATATATATTTTCAAAAACTGTCTTTTATAAATCTGTGCCTAGGTGCTAAAAGGGCCAATGTCAATTTTTTGCTGTTTTGTATTAATCATTGCATTAGATTCCCTTCTTTACCAACTTTTATTTGGCTATAACAGCTAATCTCTAACTTAACTCAAAACAGATTTATGAGGGTTTTCAAGGGGATTACCAAAATTTCTCAAATTTTCATTGAAACTATTTTTTGACATTGGCAGTCTTAGCACCAAGCCACTGAAATAAAATATTAATTTGAAACCATTAAATTTTGTACAAGCCCAAAAATATGCTATACATTTTGTAAACATTCAATTTTTTTTATTTCAAACTCTAGATTTAAGAAATTGTATCCAACTAAAATTAATGTCTTCTTTTTATTCTTCTCCTTACCAGAGCTCTCTACGAGTACGAGCCGTACGACGAACCAATTCCGCCAAAGTCTCAACCATGATAGATGAGAATACATCAACAACAACATCAACATCGCATGCAAATAAAGCGAATATATTAAAACGTATGGACATGCATAATGAGAGAGAAGCGCCAGAATCATTGCCCACACGTTCATTAAGTCAACCAAATGGTCTAGAATCGTGTGGTATGACACGCAATGATTTGGATGATAGCGACAGTGATAGTGTTACATCACATGAAGAAGGTAAAACCAAATTAAGAAAAAACACCTCCCATTTTAATATTCAATTCATTTTCCTTTTTGTTTAATTAAAAAAGAGGCAAATGTTAAAGTTCAATATGAGATGAAAGCAAAAATAAATATTGATTTTAACCTATTTTGTTTATTTGTCTATGTCTATAGCCTCCAGTTATTATTCAACTTATGCTGAAGTTTTGTACAATTTCACTGCTGCCGGACCCCAGGAGTTGGGCTTAGAAAAAGGCACTTTAATAGAGATTTTACGCAAAGAAATTGGTCCCTGGTGGTTTGGTCGCATTAAGAAAGAAGATGCCAGTCTAGTGGAGGAAATTTTAGATCCCGAATTGGGTTGGTTTCCTAAGGAATTTGTACGTGTTATACATTCACCAGAAACGGATTTCTTCTATCTCCAACACATGGCCGACCATCATCATCATCAGCAACAGCAGGAGCCAAATACTACACATCTAAGTCATGATTTCAATAATGATGAGAATATTGTACAAACCGGAAATTCATTATTGAATACATCATCAAGTGCCCCTTGTAAACTTGTCAATGGCAATGACAGTAGCAATAGTATGGAGGACAATTGTAATACCACCGTAATTGATCAGCATAATGTCACAACCATTGTAATTGAATCATCATCAACGCCACCCTCATCATCCTCCACGACGACGACACACCATTTTACCGGCCTCGAGATTCTAAATGTGACTAATGAGACTTGCAGTAGTAGTAGCAGTCAGGCTGTTTTGTCGACCTCCCAGAGTCTTAATGTTATTATGGACAGTGCAGATATATTGCGGAGAAGTGCTGTTAAGGAACTATTGGATACGGAAGTTAATTATGTGAAATTATTGTCAGCCATTTGCGAAGGGTATGTAAAAATTGAAACTTAAAATAATTGCATACTTTAAACTGCTTTTACGTATCAATAACTATTGCCTACTTTTAGTTGCTTTATTAATTTTTATGTTTTTTTTTCCTATTTTTAGTTATTTACCTGCCATGAGCAAACGCATTGACATCTTTTCACCCAATAGCATACGTTTAATTTTCTCCAATATCACAGCGATTTATAAATTTCAACGTAAATTTTTGGAAGCCTTACGCAAGGGCATCGAACAAAATCAGGTGGCCAAAGTCTTTTTGAAAATGGTAAGTTTTCTTAGAATACTTATTTAAAAAATCTGGGTATTCATTTGAGTTTTGTTCTTTTCAATTTCAGCATAAAGGATTTTTATGTTATTCAACATATTGCAATTCATATCCAAGGGCCCTGATTGAGTTGGCATCATATGAGAGAGTTAAAGATGCTCGCACAATATTGGACAAGTAAGTATTTTGAAAAATGTAATTCTTAAAACTTTCCACAAAACTAATCAAATAGTAAATTTTCCAAGAATTTCCTACTAATAGTCAATTTTCGAAAAATTTCCTATAATAGTCAATTTCCTTTAAACAGTCATTTTTGGAAAAATATCCTTGGTCAATTTTTGAAAAATATCCTATAAATGGTTAATTGTCGAAAAATTTCCTATAACAATAAATTTTCGAAAAATTTCCTATAAATAGTAAATTTTAGAAAAATTTCCTAAATAGTCAATTTTCTAAAAATTTTCTACAAATAATCAATTTTCGAAAAATTCTCTATAAATAGATAATTTTCGAAAAATTTCCTATAAATAGTCAATTTTCGAAAAATTTCCTATAAATAGTCAATTTTCGAAAAATTTCCTATAAAAAATTTCCTGTAGTCAATTTTTGAAAAATTTCTTATAAATAGTCAATTTTTGAAAAATTTCTTATAAATAGTCAATTTTTGAAAAATTTCCTATAAATAAAAAATTCGAAAAATTTCCTATAAATAGTCCATTTTCGAAAAATTTCCTATAAATAGTCAATTTTCGAAAAATCTCCTATAAATAGTCAATTTTCGAAAAATTTCCTGTAAATAGTCAATTTTTGAAAAATTTCCTATAAATAGTCAATTTTCGAAAAATTTCCTATAAATACTCAATTTTGGAAAAATTTCCTATAAATAGTCAGCTTTCGAAAAATTTCCTATAAATACTCAGTTTTCGAATAATTTCCTATAAATAGTAAATTTTCGAAAAATTTCCTATAAATTGTCAATTTTCGAAAATTATCCTATAAATAGTCAATTTTTGAAAAATTTGCTTGAAATAGTCAATGTTCGAAAAATTTGCTTTAAATAGTCGATTTTCAAAAAATTTCCTATAAATAGTAAATTTTTAAAAAATTTCCTATAAATAGTCAATTTTCGAAAAATTTCCTATAGTCAATTTTCGAAAAATTTCCTATTAATAGTCAATTTTCGAAAAATTTCCTATTAATAGTCAATTTTCGAAAAATTTCCTATTAATAGTCAATTTTCGAAAAATTTCCTATAAGTAGTAAATTTTTGAAAATTTTCCTATAAATAGCAAATTTTCAAAAAAAAGTCTGTAATGTTTTTTGTTTTCTTTTAATTCAATAAATTTGTATTAAATTTGTTTGATTTTAACCAATTTTCCCTTTTTGTTTTCCAGCTGCCGCGAAACCGAAAATTTGGCTGAACTTCCCCTCTCTGCTCACTTGCTGGCCCCAGTCCAACGTATATGCCGCTATCCTTTACATTTGGGTGAAATGATTAAGAGCTCAGCAAAGGGAGTTGAACCCCCAGCCTTTAGTCTTCATGAATATGAACAAATCGATGTGAGTCAATTGGATATACCCGATACCAGTGAAACCATTGATATGGCCTTGGAGGCCATGAAATCTGTAACCGAGGCAGTTAATGAGGGGAAACGTCATAGTGAGACCATAGCACGCCATCAGGCGAGTTTTCAAAACTTCAAAGGTCCTCCCTTGCACTTGCACAGTACCCGATTCTTTGTACAAATCGATGCTACCCGACAAAAACAAAATCTTTGGAATAGCAGCTGCACTCTTTTCCTGTTCGACAACCAATTGGTCTATTGCAAGCGTGATATTATTAAGAGGTCTAATTTTATCTATAAAGGACGCATCTTTTTGGACAGATGTCGGGTGGTAAATGTTAGAGATGGCAAAATGTTTGGTCATACTATTAAAAATTCCCTGAGAATCTACTGTGAGGCTAGAGATAAATGGTTTGATTTCAGTTTTCGTTCCGCCAATCGTAAGCATAGATTTTTAAATACTTTGGCTTTGGAGAGACAATTTGGAGGCAAATCTTTATACATCTCCGAAATGACTGGGTTCGAATATGCCTTTGAGGAAAGAGACTATTCGGATCAGTCAGACTATGAGGGTGGCGATAGTGGTGAGCAAAAGTTAAAGGAGTTCTTATATGAAGCCAATTTGAATACTGGTAATAATACCAATACTTCTGGAGAATCTTCAGTACCGGAGTCACCGGCAAAATCCTTTAAGTATAGTGATACTTTACCGCATAAAAAATCACAAAGACTAGATACTACACCGACAACAACTAGTGAAAGCCAAACGGGTTCTTTAGGTAGAAGACGTTTGGGTAATTGGTTTAGAAAACCCAAAAGTACAGCCTCAACACCCAATCAATCTCCCACACACAAGACCACACAATCGGCCCATTCAACAGGAGACTTACAATTAACCGGCACTGATCTTACCGAAACCTATACAGTTTTGGAACACAGCGAAAATGGAGGTGTTAGCTCGTAAATTTGTTATTTAGCGAAAAGTTTGAAAACAAAATTTAAGAATCTCATAAAAAATGAAAATTTTTTTCAAAAATTTTCGTTTTTATTCTGAAAGATAAAAAATATTTAATTTGTATGACAAACTAAATCTAAATTGAAAGTCAATTATTAATTGTTGTTTAAAGAATTGTTAATTATTTTAAATTTTAATGGAAACATTTTGTATGAGATAAATTTTATTGTAAATGTATATTTTGTTTAATTGTCCTTAAGTTTTTTATACTTCTTTTTAACTGTAAATTTGTACATTTTTTTAACAACTTTTTCTTAATTTTTTTTAGTTATAATTATTTATTTTTATAAGTTTAAACAAAACGAACAAACCTGGAAGATTTCGAAATTAAGTCATTTTTTATTTTAATTCTTTTTATTAAGTTTTTTTTTTACAAATTTTGTAAAATATTTAAGTTTTTATTATATTTTATTATTTTTAAAACTTTTTTTATTTAATTATAAAAAAAACTAATAATTTTAAAGAAAATAAAAACCATTTTAAAATATGTTTAAAATAAATGTGAAATGAAAAATAAAAAATTAAACAAAATGTTAACATGAAAAAAAGCAATTTTTTTTATAAAAGATTTCAAAATATTTTAAATTTGAAAAATATTTATAAAAATAAAACCTAAACCGTAAAGTCATTTAATTATAACAAAAAAAAAACAAACCCTTAAATGACATTTTAATTAATACAAACCTTAAACCTTAAAAATAAAAAACTATATAAAAAAAAGTTAAAAAAAATAATTTAACTAAAACAATTAAAAAAAATTCAACACACAAAAAATAAGTCTGGTTTATTAACAAAAAAGAAACAAATAGTTAAACTGTTTAAAAAAAACTACACAAGAAAAACTAAAACATAAACTTATTATAAAATTTATATAAAAAAAGTATATAAAAAATATATAAAATATTTAAAAAATATAAAATCATTTTTGTTTTTTATTTTATTTGTTTTACAATTTTTAAAACAAATTTTGAGATTTTTGTTTTTGAGTCCATTAATTATTTCTAATTGATAATTAAAAAATTTCCTATTTCTTGAAAATTTTTTCAAAATTGAATATTTATTGGAAATTTCTCGAAAATTGACTATTTATTGGAAATTTTTCCAAAATTGACTCTTTTTAGGAAATTTTTCCAAAATTGACTATTTATAGGAAATTTTTCGAAAATTTACCATTTATAGGAAATTTTTCAAAAAATGACCTTTTATATAAAGTTTTATAAAAATTGACTATTTATATGAAATTTTTCGAAAATTTACTATTTAGAGAAAACTTTTCGAAAATTGACTATTAATAGGAAATTTTTCGAAAATTTACTATTTATAGGGAATTTTTTGGAAAATTGATTATTTATAGGAAATTTTTCGAAAATTGATTATTTATAGAAAATTTACTATTTATAGGAAACTTTTTGACAATTGACTATTTATAGGAAATTTTTCGAAAATTGTCTATTTATAGGAAATTTCTCGAAAATTGACTATTTATAGGAAATTTTTTTTGAAAATTGACTTTTTATGTAAAATTTTCGGATATTGACTATTTGTAGGAAATTTTTCGAAAATTGACTATTTATATGAAATTTTCGAAAATTGACTATTTATAGGAAATTTTTCAAAAATTGATATTTATAGGAAATTTTTCTAAAATTGACTTTTTAAGGAAATTTTTCGAAAATTGTCTATTTATAGAAAATTTTTTCAAAATTCACTATTTATAGGAAATTTTTCGAAAATTGTCTATTTATAGGAAATTTTTCGAAAATGGTATTTTTATAGGAAATTTTTCAAAAATTGACATTTATAGGAAATTTTACGAAAATTGACTATTTATAGGTAATTTTTCGAAAATAGACTATTTATAGGAAATTTTTGTGAAAATTGACTATTTATGTAAAATTTTCGGATTTGACTATTTATAGGAAATTTTTCGAAAATTGTCTATTTATAGGATATTTTTCAAAATTGTCTATTTATAGGAAATTTTTCGAAAATTGACTATTTATAGGACATTTTTTTAAATTGACTATTTATAGGTAATTTTTCGAAAATTGACTAATTATACAAAATTTTCGAAAATTTACTATTTATAGGAAATTTTCGAAAATTTACTATTTATAGGAAATTTTTCGAAAATTGACAGTTTATAGGAAATTTTTCGAAAATTTACTATTAAATTTTTTGAATATTTACATATATAGGAAATTGTTAAAAAATTTTCCGTTTATAGGAAATTTTTTTGAAAATTTACAATTCATAGGAAATAATTTGAAAATTAGCGATTTGTATGAAATTTTTACAAATAACTTCTTATTCGTTCTTAGAAATAATTAATTAGCCCAAATTTGATAGCAAAAAAAATCTCAAAATTTTAAATTTATCATAAAACTCCCATACCTTTTTTCTTTCATTATTTTTTTCCTTAAAACTGCACTTAAAATTTATTAGAAAAAAAGGCAAACTACCCACAGTAATTGATATTGTTATAGTAAGACAAAATTTAAAAAGAGAAAATATTTACTACAAAATAATATAAAAAAAATAATGTTGATATTATACATGTATTTAAATCGATATTGATATAAAAAAAATAGTTAAAAAGACAAAACAATTGCATATAAACAAAAACTACAAAATACTCCAAAATAATGTGTAATGCCTCCAAAAGTAACATAAATACTTTATCTACATGTCACACAATCTATAACAAAAAAATCTTTAACAAATTCTATCCACAAATTATTGAAATTTTTAACATGTAGAGAACTCAAAATTTTTATACTACAATAGATAAATACATCCTGATGATAGAAATATAAAATTAAATTTGGATTCCTTGAGACACTCTATTTAGACACAAAAAATTTAATTTTCCTTCAAATTACACATAGATCCCAAATTTTACTTTTTAAAGTACTAAAAAAATTTACTGTAAATTTTTGAAAAATTTCCAAATACCCTATAAATAGTAAATTTTCGAAAATTTCCTATAAAAATGTAAATTTTTGGAAAATTTCCTCTAAAAATGTAAATTTTTGAAAATTTCCTATAAATAGTAAATTTTCGAAAAATTTCCTATATATAGTCAATTTTCGAAAAATTTGCTATAAATAGTCAATTTTCGAAAAACTTCCTATAAATAGTCAATTTTCGAAAAATTTCCTATAAATAGTCAATTTTCGAAAAATTTCCTATAAATAATCAATTTTCGAAAAATTTCCTATAAATTGTTAATTTGCGAAAAATTTCATGTAAATGGTCAATTTTCGAAAAATTTCCTATAAATAGTCAATTTTCGAAAAAATTCCTATAAATATAAATTTTCGAAAAATTTCCTATAAATAGTTAATTTTTGAAAAATTTTCTATAAATAGTCAATTTTCGAAAAATTTCCTACAAATAGTAAATTTTCGAAAATTTTCCTAAAAATAGTCAATTTTCGAAAAATTTCCTATAAATAGTAAATTTTCGAAAAATTTCTATAAATAGTCAGTTTATGAAAAATTTTCATAAATAGTCAATTTTCGAAAAATTTCCTATAAATAGTAAATTTTCGAAAAATTTCCTATAAATAGTTAATTTTTGAAAAATTTCCTATAAATAGTGAATTTTCCAAAAATTTCCTATAAATAGTCAATTTTCGAAAAATTTCCTATAAATAGTCAATTTTCGAAAAATTTCTATAAATAGTCAATTTATGAAAAATTTTCTATAGATAGTCAATTTTTGAAAAATTTCCTATAAATAGTCAATTTTTGAAAAATTTCCTATAAATAGTCAATTTTTGAAAAATTGACTTTTACTAAGTTTTCATATAAATTGTAAAATTTTAAACCAGATTTTAAACAAGGTTAAAGGAAAAATTTTAAAAATTATTTTTTTTTTTTTATAAAAAGTGTTTCTATTTACTGAATTAGGCCTATATTTACTGTCGTGTTATACAATTCATATACTACAAAATTCAAATAAATTTGCAAAAAAAAATTGCCAGCCCTACAATCCATTTCTTATTTTTATTGACTTAATTTTTTAAAAAAATATCTACATAATTCATTTAATCTAAAAAATGCGGAAATTACACTCTTTAATATATTAACTGATTCTAAAGACACCTTGATCGAATTTATAATTATTAGTTGATAAAAATTAAGTTTTTTTAATGAAAAAAAGTAATTAATAAAGATAATATTTAATTTAGTTTTTTAATATTACAATTAAATTTAAGTAATAATTTTAAAAATTTGGAAATTGAAATTAAAATTTAAAAAAGAAACAAAATTTAATTATTAAAAAGCCAAATTAGCATTAGTTAAGAATTAAAAAATTAAGTTGCAATGATGACTTAAAACCAAACCAATTTAGAATCTAGGTTATAATAATTTCTCAATATAATAAAACAAGATCCTCAAATACATATTTTTATTTATATTTAAAAAACCAAAAAAATGTTATTTAGTTCATAATTTTTTTTTCGTTTATAAAAATATGAAACCTTAAAATACAACATAAAAAACACAACAACAAGGAATATTATAACAATAAAGTACGAGAAATATTGGTTTATCTTCATAAATGAAAGTTTAGCATTAAAAAAACAATAAAAATAAATATTAAAAAAAATTAATACATACAAAACTATAAAATAGTTTGTCTCCTTAAAAACGTAGCAAGAAATATAAATTGTTGTTAACACTTAAAAGTTAGAAAGAGCAGAAATGATCTAATATTAAAATGTTAACTATAAAAGTTTTACTATTTTCTAAGATTTTTTGAATGTTTCAAAATATTACTGAAAATGGTAAAAAGAAAAGAAAATGGTTAGTCTAAAAATGCAATGAATATTGATTGCTAGGGATATTGATATCACAGAAATACTTAATATACAAAAAAACACCTACATACATATACCTACACAAACACTTTATAAAAGCATTGAATTAAACAATTATAAACACAACATTTAACAAATATTTAATAGTTATAATGAATAATTGTCAAAATACAAAACAACAACATAAAGTATAATATATATGCCAAAATAAAAGGAAAAATAAATAAAATACTAAAATATATATTTAATCTAAAAGTAAAAGATTAATATAATTCTGTTTTATTTATAGTTAAAACAAAGACTGTAATATTTTTTTTTCCTTTTAAATTTTCTTCTTTTTATTTATTTTCAATGCGTTTAACTGGTGTTGTATTGTTTCCGGATTTCTATTTGCATAAACTTGGCACCACTCTTTAACTTGTTTTTGGCGACATCTTGTGTTTGGTGGTTGAACTAATAAAATACAACATTAATAAAATGTTGCCATTCGGTTTTGCTCTTTTTTTAATATGGCAGCTTTATCTGAAGAATTTCTGTCTTCATCTTTGTTTATAATTAAAAATGAACCGCAAATTATTGAAGTGAAATTACTTGAATTTTTAATTCGTAAATAAAAGCAATTGAAATAATTACTTTGGATATTTCCTTAGTGAAAAATTTCTACTGTATCTATAAGTTAACTAAATTTTGTGTTTAAATTAAATGGTAATCCTTTACTCAACGATATAAAGAGCTTATCCATTTTTGAATGGCTTTTGGAACCAGACTGATGCTATTCTGAACTAAATCAATTATGAACTTCGTATTGGGACTGCTTTGTTTGTTTGGAAACCGAAATATTTTTATTGTGCATCTATAACATATAAGCTAGAATACCAAATAAGGGCCAAACATCTATACATATGCCTCTACTGCTGGACCAATTAAGCAAATGCATGATTTCATTATTATTGAGGCCCTATGCTCCACTGGGAGTCAAGGATAACAGAAGATGATTTTTGTTCTAATTTTGGCTTTTTCAAAGTAATTGTTTTTTCCAGAAGTGGGTTACTAGCCCGACCTTACAACCCATATGTTATAATGGGAGAATTCTCGGCACTTGTTAGCTCACTACTTTAACGGGTGTTAAGGTAGCTAACCAGGTGATACCACGAGGAGGTCAGTGTCCACAGTTGAGATGAGTGATAGACCAAGATAAGTCTGGGCTTACCAAATTAAGACCCATCAGAACCGTATCTTGGTGTCCGACATCCCCCACTTTTAGTGCAGATAATGAAATTTTAATTTTTTTAATTTCCAAACAAATTTTTTTGGCCTGTACTGGGACTAAAATACATTAAATTTATTGTGCCGTTTTGGCTTTGAGCGCAGACAAGAGCCACATTTAAAGGACTAGTAACAGGTATGCATTAAAGAAAGTCGTTGTTGCATGGTTAGGAATATTATGAATGTTAATATTGCAGAATTAGTAGTTCTTAAAAAGAAATTATAAGATATTCCGGTCGGTCTTTTGTGTGAAAGAAAAGTCAACAATTCCAACTCCAGCTGGAATTACGAAACAAGATATTAAGATTTGAAATACTTAAAGCTAGAGAAGGTATGCATTTTATCTAACAAATAGTTTTAATTATATATAAAGTCATTTTTATCAACTACACGTTTTCCGCTTGTTTTTTTATTCTTTTTTTTTTAAACTGACATTTATTTTTATTATTTTCTTATTTTCCTGCATTAGAGTTGTAATAAAAGGGATAAACTCAGTCTTGTATCGGTATTTAAAACGTTTTCAAATAAGTTTTCGTTGAAAACTCAGACGCAAGGAGTTCTCATTTTGTATGTGAAAACTTAAGTTTTCAATATTGTCTTAGGCCAAAAACTACTATAACGAGTTTTCGAGCTCAGTTTGAATGAGCTATAATTAACAACCTTAGTTTACAGTAGGCAAGTATTTATAAACAATATACATTTCACTCATACCTATATTTAATAAGTGTCGACTAAATATTAAAATAATTCATCTTAATTTTCTAATTTTGTTTTCTTTTAACATAAAGATGAGAAACATTAAACATCAGTGTTTTTATTGAAAGTTGATTGATAAAGCCATTTTACTCGAAACTAATTTTTTGATGAAATGACGATGTGTGCGGTAGTGAGTGGAGAGTGTTATTAAGGATGTATTTGAAAATCTGTATCATATATCCAAAAAAAGGAAGTGCTATAGTAAACAACATTTCAAGAAAGTCATGACCAAATGAATCTGAACCCTAATCCGTATGTAAAATTGTTTGATAAATCCGAAGTCAAAATGTTTAAAAGTAGAACGGTTTTCGAGATATATCAAAATTATGATTTTTTGCGTTTTCAAAGAAGATGATGTCCCGTTTTCAAAGAAGATGATGTCAATTATTTTGCAAAACAAATGTAGTCGAGAAATGACTAATTTACAGAGGATCAAAGTTGAAATTGCATAAAAATTTTATAGATTTTTTTGTTTTGGTCTTTTTAACTTAATTTCTTAAAATCAAGCAATAATATTTTTCAAGTTTCATCACTTGGCACGATGGTCAATTTTAATACAAACATTTTATCTTTCAATAAGATGAAGATCGGTGCAAAAATGACCAATGTTACAGACGAACAATTCAATTATGCCACTATTCAAATTTTATAAAATCAAGAACAAAAACCTATAACAAGTAAACATACAAGTTTTAGTAACAAAATATATAACAAATTTTCTATAATAATTCACTTCTATCGTTTTTATTATTTTTTCTTGTTGAACGCAGTATGTTTGTATTGAAATACACTTACATATGTTCTCTGAAATAAATTAGAAACATGTTAAAAAAAATTAACTTGAAATGAGCGAAATTTTAAAAATTATATTTCTTATTTTTTACAGATAAATTTGTATGGCACTTTTTTCAAAAATGAGCACCTATGGATTCGAACAATTCAATTTCGGGAAGGCAATCAGTCGAAGACAAGTACCACATATCACGAAAATTACAAATATTCAATTCAACTTTTTTTTTAACTTTTCACAGATGTTCTGTAAACCTAACTTAAACAATTAAAAAATGTCAGCTAAGTGGTGAAACCGATTAAGACTGACTATGGCAATTTAAGTAAAATAGTTCTGTTATTTTTTGCTAGATATATATCTTAGGTAAAGCTAGTTTTTATTTTTAATTTTTAAAAAAGTGCTTTACTATTCAATAAATAATTTTAAAATTATTAAATTATTGTCTTTTTAAATTTGCAGATTTTAACTGATTTTGTATTGTTTCCGGGTTTGTTGCTTACATAAACTTGGCACCACTTTTTAACTTACTTTTAGCGCCATCTTTTGTTTGGCTATTGATCTAATGAAAATACAAAAAATCGAGTGGCAACATTTCTTAAATTTTAGCATCCCTTTAAGAAAAACAATCTGGCAACAATGACTATATTGTATGTGTTGCCAGATCGAATTTCCATAAGGGCTGCCAAAATTAAGAAAATGTTGCCACTCGATTTTTTGGTTTTAAAAATACTATTATGCTGAACAGTAGATGGCGCTATTACTACATTTAAACAGTGCTGCCAAGTTTTAAGTTTTTACCGGTTATTAATTTAAAATTATGGTAATTTTTAACAATTCGAATACTTTTCTGTTTCTTAACTCAAAAACTAAATGGATATTGCTAAATTTGTTTTGGAATAAAAAAACGTTCTCTTTTATCTTGTTATATTCCGGCTTATATTTTATTCATTTAAAATATTATTTAAATCATAGTTGATAAAGTAAAATATATTTTCTTTTCTTTTTAATTAAATAAAATATTTACAATAATAATTATGTAATTGTGTAATACATAAATAACACAAGAGAATTATTAAAAATTAATAAATATTAATTATATATGTATAATATATTTTGAATAACAAACAAGCAGGAGGTATAAGTTAAAAGTATAAGTTTTTTACTTCTTTATTTTTCTTCATAATTTATTTTTTAATTTATGATTTTCTTTTTTAATTGGTGTTGTATTTTTTTTTTCAAATAATTGTGTTTATGAAGTTTAGATGCGATATATACGATTATGTATTAAAATATATAGATAATTATGTATTTTAATATAGAATTCTAATTTCCCATGTTTTTTCCATTCATCCTGGTTTCTTAAGAATTTAAATTTTACTTTTATTTTTTTTTTTGTTTCATTCTTTGACACAAGTATAATTTTTAATAATTATTGATTTTCATGAGGTTCAACTACTATTTAACAATTAGTTTATTAATATTTATATGGTTTTGCAATTTCAATAGAGGTTTTTATTATTATATTAATAGTATATGTTGTATTTTGTTATACTTAAACAATTTGCGCATTTATAACTTAAATTTTATTTATCTTAATGCATTTTTGTTTTGAAAATATTTTCAGCAGTTGTTATCTCTTATGCTATACTAAGGTGTTTGCAAAACTGATTGCTCTAATTTTACAATATTTTGCTGTTTATTCTAAAATTTAGTTAGTTTTTAATTGCTATAATTCTGATTGTGTTTCTTTGTTGGTTGTGTAAGCAATTTTTGGCATTTTTATATAATTAAAGAAAAAACTTAAGACACCTTAGAATATTGCTTTATATCAATTTTATTAAAAATGTACAATAATAATGATTTAAAAAAGCATTGCATTAAAAAGTTTTTAAAATAATGATTTTTTTAAAGATAGGGAATTGTTTAAATTATATATGACATGGATGGATTAGGAATGATTGAAGGTTTAACAAATGATGGAATAATAAAATAATGGTACATTAAAGAACTTAAAACGCTAAACATAATCGTTTATACCCAGGAAGCACGATGGTTTTAAATTCTCATATTTAAGATGATTTTAAAATAAATCTGTTCTCAGAGGTAAAAAATTAAAAAAAAAGATGAGATTTTGCTTATTCTTAAATGCAGATATATACATCTAATTATTTCAGGGTTTGATAAAGATTTGAGAATAACAAATTTTCAAATGTTTAATCTCAAATAAACCTAAAATAAATAAAAAAAAAATATAAATTGTAAATATCGGACTATATTTCAAATACATATTGGTTTATTTCAAACCTCAGACGACATCGTGCTAACTGGGTATATGTTATTAACAGCAAAAATAAATCCAATTTTAATTTAACATTTTTCAAATAAAAATGTCGACCCTGACTTTATTGTCAAACTGATATCTTAAGATTTCATTATAAATTCCGTTTAAGCTACCCAAGAAGTGGTTTGAAAAAAATTAAAGATAATCAAGTACGTGATAGAAATCGATCGATTTCAGATATTTTTTTGATGCAATTTTCGGTTATTTCCAAAAAAAAAAATAACATTTTGCTTTGATCCTATTGACTAATATTTTATCTTTCATTTGATTTGATTTTTTTTTTTAATTTCCGCAAATCACTTCCAAATTCATTTTCTAAGTCGTATTATTTTGACAATTTTATAATTCAGTGCCTTTAAGATGAAGAGGGTCTAAAAATTACAGCCTTTTTTGATTTCCATGTGATTTTAAAATCACATGAAAGTGATTTGCAGAACATACCCGATAATCTCAAAAAAATATCTGAAATCGATCGATTTGAAAAAGATCGCTTTCCATCACATACCTGAATATTGAAAACAATTCTAATTTTTTTTGCCACGCCTACATCTACAGCTTTTTAGTATTTTGTTCGCCGATATACTTTGTATATCGGCGTTTATGGCTCTGTAAGGGCTTCATTTTTCTCTTTGATTTCTAGTCATAAAATTTCAAAAACTCGATTCGTACTCACCCTAATCGAATCGAGTTTTAAAAAATTATGACTAGAAATTGAGCAGTCAATATCGATTTGCAAATAATTACGGTAATATCGGTTCAACTTTTTTTAAATAGTTTATGGGCTAACTATATTTAATGAAGAAGAAAGAAGCAATTGTATTAAAATTATAACCTGTATTAACTAAATAAAAAGTTTAATGCAGTTAAAATCATGTAGGTTTGGACTTTTGTCACGTAATTCTGAGCAGAAGGATAAATTCTTGAGACTTTTATAAAATATATAAAGTATATTTTAACGATTTCCTGTTATTTATCAATACCCTTTGCCTGAATCCGAAAATTATATCAATTTGTTCAATTTTGGCATAGTTTTTAAGATGCATTTATAAAATGTGTCTGGGTTGTGTTCTACATATATGAATATACATATATACATTAGGGTCATAACTTTTAAACAATCCTTCAAAATATTAAAATTGGCATAGCACACAGTGCGATGTAGCATAAAACATAAAGGAACGTATCTTTATTTTTTCTCTAAGGTCAAAAAAGTTCATGAACCAACCGCGATAAAGTTTTGAAAATTTTAAAATATTTTTTTAGAAAACTTTTTTGAGAAAAAATACAAAAATTATGATTTTCGTTGTTACAAGGACATGGTAGATCTCATGGTACTATGCCAAAAAGTTGTTTACACCCATAATATACATAAGTATGTGTTCAAAAAAAAAAACAAATTGGAACTACTATTTAGGACTTTTTGAAATAAAAAAAGGGTTTTTGCTCATTTATATAGTGCAAAACGTAGTTCTTAAATTTTGATTGTTCCTTTCAACTGAAAACATATCTCAAAAACTAGAACCAACTCGAAAAAAAAAAGAATTTTTGAATTCAGTGTCGCAAAATTTATATCAACTTTTTGCGTAATAAATTACACTGGTACACAAAAAATTGACATTGTTTACAGAGGTATTGTATCACGTATTTTTAAATTAGTGCTATTTATATATTTGTATTTTGCCAGGAACTGTTGTTCCCTATAAAATTTTATGTATGTTTTGTTGGATTTTAGATCGTTCTATCCGTTATCTATAGAAAGCACAGACATTTTAGCAAATATTTTGTAGCATATTTTAGGGATGTTCAAAAATCGTTACAACTAACTATTTCCTTTTTTGTTAAAAGGTTTAAGCGACAAATAAGTATAATTACAAATTTAATATTTTAAGAAAAGTAGGATTTCAGCAACCTAATAACTAAGGTATATAGCACATGATAGAGAACCAGAAAACAGACATAAAATATAGGTAAAACAATACTATTGTTATTATTTCTATATTTTTTGAAGTAGAATTTGACTGTCTACCAGTCTCATTCATTTTTGAAACAATAATGTTATACTTCATTATTTTTTCAAAAATACTCCAATTTTCAATCGATACCGATTCAAAATTCTTTGATTACGACAAAGCTTAGGTTTCTCAATAAACATCATAGATAAACGTTATAAATTTTTTCAAACCATTGAAAGAATGTATGGAAATAAACAATAGCCTCTTTACATTTTCATATCTAAAGTTTCAAATCGACTTAAAAAAAGTGCTGGATCATAAGTGTATGAGTACTTTGGTAAGGTATTTTAAATGTCTGGCCTTTAAAAATTTTCAAAATATTCACATTTAAATCGTAGCAAATAAATATTTAAATTTGTAAAACTTTTTCAGCCCCAAAGTATAATTTAAAAATTTAGTTAAATGCTCTTCTCATTAAATGATTTCAAATGGAAAAAATTAATAAATTTGTTTGATTTTTTTTTGTTTTTAGAAATAATTTTTGGTATAATTTAGAATATTCTCATAATAAAAGTAGTTGAGTTAAAATCTAAACAATTTTCCTCAAAATATTACAACTTAAAGTTGTAAGATAATTTATGAATTATCAAAATATTTACAAAACTTTAAAATATTGAAAATTAAATGAAAAGAAAAGGTAAATTTAAGATAATAATTTAAAATAAAAAAAAACTTTTGTATAAGTAAAAAACAAATTGAATAATAAAAAATATATATAAATATTAAAAATATTTTAGTGTAATTAAGGATAAAGTTCTATATTTTTTATATAGATAATAATATCGTAATTTTAAGAGGTTCATAATTTTATATGTTTAAGAATGTTTTTAGATTTTTCGTTTCAGTTTTTTTTTTTTTAATTTTTTTTTTTTGACGCACTACAAAAATATATTTTTTATATAATATTTGTAATATGTAGTATATATATAATTCGTATAAGATACGAGTTGTAAATATTTACTTTCTAGTTACTTCTTGTATGTATGTACACTTTTAGGCAACAAACTTTTCTTATTCTTTTTTGAGTATTTAACTCTTAACTTACTCTTTTGCTTGTATTATTGTGTTTCTTTAAGCGCCAGAAATGAAAAATAGAAAATAAAATTAGATTTATTCTTTAAACAATTCAAAATTTGCTTAGAAAAATAAATATTTTGTATACAAAATGGCAAATTTTGAACTTTAAAGTCCTGCTTTTTCATTCAGTTTCAATTTAGTCTCATGAAGTGCCTTTATAGGAATTTATTTCCACTTGATAATTCTTAACTTTTGGCCATAACATTTTTCTTTATTCTGTTATTGTTTCAGATTTTTCAGTTTCAGGGAGTTTGTGTGTAGATTTATGCTACAGAATCACTACTTTTCATATCGCGTTCGCGAAAAAAGCCTCTTTCTGTTTTACATTCACGTATTGTTACGGTTTCAAAATTCACTGTTACATCGGTGATAACAACTTTGTCGGAAATATTGCATTTCGCTGGTAACCAGAAACGGGGAGGTAAAGCTTGCGGGGATAGTGGTGTAAGGGGTTGTGATTTCTGTTTGGGCGGTGAGTTTTCTAAATTATTATCGAAATGTTGGTTTATGCGTTGTAGGTTATTTGAATTATTATTGTTGTTGTTGTTATTGATGATGTTATTATTGTGATGTAGATTATTATTTTCAGTTTCATTTTGCGATTCAGCCTGGGAAGAGGACTCATCGTCATCGTCCTCCTGGGCATGATACTGTTGAGGTTTTTCTGAAGGTGTGGCCTGTTCTGGCCTTGATGCTGGTGTTTCGGGTGATAAAGGCTCTGTCTCAGCTTTTAATGGTGTAGAAATGGGTGTAGCTGTATCAACTGAACAGTGTATTTTTGTTGGTGGTGGTCCATCTGGTGATGTTTTTATAGTAACACCTATCTTACCCGACTCTTTTAAAACTTCCGCTTTACGTTTTGTGCCAACTTCTTTTCGACTTAGCGGCTGATCCTCAGAACTCGATGAATTTGAATCTGCTTCGGGTATAAATACTAATGAGGACGAATTAGACGCCGCATGATCCTTTTGTCTCTTTGTTTCACTATGTGTATGTGGCGATTCGGATCGTCTACTTGAACGTTCGATTTTTGAACTGTGGTGATGATGATGGTGATGATGATGCTTCTTTTCTTTATCTTTTTCCTTCTCTTTATCCTTATCATGATGATAGTGATGATGATGATTATGGGCACTGTTATTTGAGGCGGATGTTAGAGAAGTGGAGGACGCTGTTGTTGCGGCTGTTGTATTGGTTGCAGAAATTGTGTTAACCACCGCCGCAGATGTTGAGGCATGATTTGGGTGAGCATCCTCTTCAGTAAAAGTATATTCATCATCAGATTCTGGTTCGGGATCAGGATCACGTTCTTTTTCCTTCTTTTTGGGACCACGTTTTGAGGGTGTACTAGATGATTTATTACCTTGTTCATAGATTTCAATAAGTCTACGATCCAATATATTGACTTCCGGTTCCCAGGTGTTGTAACGTTGATTCCAACCCTTCCATTTGACTCGATATTCAACAACGCCCTGAGAAAAAAAAATATTATTTAGTTATTTGTAATGTGTTAAAATTAAAAAAAATAATAAAAAGTATTAAAAGGAGTGTTTCTAACAAAATTTGCAGTTGTATTAAGTTAAATAAAAATTCTTAAAAGTAAGGATATTCATTGAAATATTTAATAAATTCATCTGACATTAAATGGTTAACTTATTCAATTTATAAATTTTTGTTATCACTGCGTTTTTTTAATTTCTGTACTTATCATGACTGATCGTCTTTTGTAACGAATCAAAACAAATAGTTATTATATTACGGATAAGTTATGCCTGAAACAGTTAATGCATATTTAATTCAGAACTTTCATTATTATTGGTACATCAATACTATTTCTATGACATTCTTTGAGGAGGCTTTTACTGTCTACTAATGTTATTAGTTTAGGACACCAAGTAATTTTTTCCGTCTTGTCCATATAAAAATATAATAAGCAATTTCAAGTAAAGGAGATAAGAAACTATTTTACTGCTTCTTAATGATAATGCTCATTAAAGAATATATGAAAATTATGCAGGTATTTTTATGCAATAATGAAAGAAAACCTCTTTTAAAATTCTAGGAAACGTAAAGGAATATTCCCAGACACACAAACTAAATTTAAAACGGCGCCGCCTAGAATGTAACAGTAGCTAATACAATAATAAAATATACACAAAAGAAAAAACATAAAAAATTCAAATAAAATAATTTTAAAAACTAAAATAGCCAAAATTAAAAAAAAAAAAATTGGTATGCAATAAATATAAATGAATCACTATGACGTAGTACGTGCCTTTTATTAATCAACAGCAGCAGTAATCAATGGTGTGGAAATAAAGGACGAAAGGTGTATGAGTTGTGGTGCCCATACACAACGCTATAGACTTGAATATAAAACAACAGCTGTAATAAGAAAAAAATGTGAAGGAACCACAATAACAACTACCAATAAGCAAATTTGTAATTTATTAATTACACTACTAAACTAGTATCAATAAAAAAGAGAAGCATTTCATAAATATTGCGTCTTTATGAAATTTAGAATCAGGAACTAAATTGAAACAATGTTGCTAATTGTCAAGTTAAAAAAAGTTTTTTTTTTCAATTTCCCCCGACCCTTTGACCAAGCAAGTAATAAATCTTCAGCCTGGAATCTCTTTTAAGCATGTCGGATATGACCCTATTAAATAAGCTAAATGCTCCAATGTTTAAGGCCAGTAAATCTTACAGACTGATCAACTTTTTGGTTTAGCTCCGATTTCTATTAATTGAGTCTTCCATGATAAGCTGAATGACCAAGCGTCCACACAATATCTTGTCTACACTTAGCGTCATATTCTAACTAATCTAATAGTTCAGTTGACCTTTAAGACAATGACAGTTGTTATAACAACACCAACATCTACAATTGTATCAAGTTGTTTACGGCAGATCTGATGGAACAATGAACAACTTCATATTGTAGACTAAGTCCACAAATCCTCAGGACAAATTAGATTTGTGGATCATGATGACCCTGGTCATACGTAGAGGGCCGAAAAATTGTAGGTCAGTTGCTCTAATCCGATCTCTGATACTACATTCATGTGATAACCTGCAAGGGAGGTGGGGATTGATCTTTCCGATTACCTCGCAATAAGAACTGCTGAGTAAGCTTTTTTCGCACTCCTTTGCTGAAAAAAGCTTTGTTTCCTCACCAAGATATTGTGTTTGGGTAATCATTGAATGGTTTTAATGACTACGTTTTTGCACAACGACTAAACTGAAGTACAAAACTTTGGCCAAAAGGTTTTTTGTCCATTCCCCGAATTCTGGAAGAAAGTGTTTTTCCATAACTGGTTCCTAATAAAAATTATTGTTTTTAACACTGATCCTAGTATCTATACTCTGGCTAAACTTTTATAATTCGACATCAAAGCAACTTTCTTATAGGCATTCCATCATCATTTACTAAGACTACTTCCACTGAAATGACGACAAAACACAGAAACTAAAACTATTGGCATTACTGAAAAGGAAGGTGTTTTTTCATTCTGTTACTATAAAAATAAATTATAAAAAAACAAGGTAGAAAATTACAGCAGATGATGAAACATTAAGAAGCAAAAAGGAGCACGAGACAATAATAATAATCGAATGAGAAAAACCTAACAACGTAAATTGTCTTGTGTTTTTTTTTTTATTTTTTGTGAATGAACCAAAATAACAGCTGCCAGCAGATGTTAAGAGGATTATTACTGATGATGGTTCATGGCGATATTGTAGTTGTTGTTGTTATTACTGTCAATAAAAGCAACACAGTAACATTTTGAAGGACTTTTTGGAAACAAGGACATTTACAAATTTCATTAATTGCCAAAATGGAAAACATTATAAGAAAAATAATTTAAAGTTACCTTTCTAACGCGTTTTTGGATTATACGCTCCGCCGCGTATACCCGATCATCCGAACTGCCCATTATGTTATCCAGTTTAATAAATTTATATTTAAACAATTTTCATAAAATAATATTTATTTACACTTTTAATGGTTAGCCCCGGAACTAGAGAACTGTTTGTTTTCTTTCAATTATTTTATATTAACAAATTGTAAATTTACATAATTTATCGTGGACAATTTGAAAGTTATTATAATTTATTATGTATTTCTTTAATTAATGTAAATAATTTTATGTTCAACACTTTTTTATTTTTTATTTTAAATAAAAAATGTTTATCTTCCCTCCGAAAAGGTAAAAACACACACAGAAATTGATGGAAAACAAAATATAAAATAAAATTATTTGTGTTCACAAAAAGTAAAAACAAAAAACACACAAAACGTCCTTCAGGTATTTATAGTTTTATCTCTCTTGATCTTTTGCTATTTCTCATTACAATTTATTTACAATTTTCTTTCTCTTTCGCTCCCGCTGCACTCTATGGAGACAGTTCCAATTTTTTCTACATGCTTCAAATTTATGCACAAATTTTTTCGCTTTTGCTTTTAATTAGAAATTCCACTATTAAACACTTTTATTTTATAGCCATTTTATAAGATTTGATATTTAATTAAATTTTTTCACTTTTTTACGTAAAAGTTTAATAGTTTTATTTGATTTTTTGAATAAAATTTGTGGAGAAAATTGTTTACTTGAAAATTTCTACGTCTTTCTTTCGTTCGCGTCGGTGTTTTTTTGTGATTGTCGTGATGCCAGACTGGATACGAAAGCAAAATGACATTAGACTCATCCTAAAAATCGCTTTAACTATATTTTAAAGTTGGCATCACAATTTTATTGAATACAATTATAACAGAGTTGTAATTTTTGGGACTAAAACAATAGTTTGCAATAAAAAATTTATAGAAAATTAAAAAAAAAGAAAAAAATATTTAATAACGAAATTTTTTCATAGAAATTTAATCATGAATATTATTCTATATCCATGGCCAACATTTTTTTTATAAAAGTTTAATGACAAAATTTTTTTGTAAAAATTTTAGTACCAAAATTATTTATAAATATTTGATGCCTAAATTTTTTTTTATAAAAATTAGATAACTTAAACTTTTCTAGTAAAAACTTGATAATCAAAATTTTTCTAGTAAAACTTTGATCACCAAATTTTTCTAGTACAAATTTGATGACCAAAATTTTTCACATACAAATTTTATTTCCAAAATTTTTCTAGTAAACATTTCATGACAAAATTTTTATAGTAAACATTTCATGACAAAATTTTTATAGTATAAATTTGATGACCATAATTTTTCTAGTAAAAATTTGATGACTAAAATTTTTCTAGTAAAAATTTGATAACCAAAATTTTTCTAGCAAAAATTTGATGACCAAAATTTTTCTAGTAAAAATATGATAACAAAAAATTTTTAAGTAAAAATTTGATGGCCAAGAATTTTCTAGTAAAAGATTGATGACCAACATTTTTTTTATTAAATTTTTTTCTAGTAAAAATTTGATGATCAACATTTTTCTAGTAAAAATTTAATGCCCAAAATTTTTCTAATAAAAATTTGATGACCAAATAATTTTAAGTGAAAATTTGATACCCAAAATTTTTCTAGTAAAAATTTAATGAGCAAAATTTTTTTTATAATTTTTTTTTTTTTTTAAACTAAATTTTTCTATAAAAATTTGATGACCAAATTTTTTTTAGCAAAAAATTGGTGCCTAAAATTTTTCTACTAAAAATTTGTGACCAGAATTTTTCTAGTAAAAATTTGATTATTATTTTTATATAAAAATTATATGACCAAAATTTTTCTTTTAAAATTTTATGACGAATATTTTTCTATAAAAATTTAAAAATTTTTCTATACAAATTTAACACCAAAATTTTTCTAGTAAAAATTTAATGCCCAACATTTTTTTATAAAAATTTGAAGACCACAATTTTTCTATAAAAATTTGATGACCAAAATTTTTCCATTAAAAATTTGATGACTAACATTTTTCTATTAAAAATTTAATGAACAAAATTGTACTAGTAAACATTTTTCTGGTAAAAATTTGATAACTAACATTTTTCTAACAATTTTATAAAATATTGATGACCAAAATTTTTTTAGTAACAATTTGAAGACAATCATTTTTCTAATAAAAATGACCAAAATTTTTCTAGTAAAAATTTATAGCCATAATTTTTCTAGCAAAAATGTCAAATTTTTTTAGTAAAAATTTGAAGGCCAAATTTTTTCTATAAAAATAAAATTACAAAAATTTTTCTTTAAAAATTTTTTCTATAAAAATTTGATGACCAAAGTTTTTCTAGTAAAAATTTATAGACCAAAATTTTTCAGTTAAAAATTTGATGACCAAAATTTTTCTAGTAAAAAATTTAACCAAAATTTTTCTAGTAAAAATTTGATGACCAAAAATTTTTCTTGAAAAAATTTGATGACCAAAAATTTTCTATTAAAATTTGATGACCAAAATTTTTCTATAAAAATTTGATGACCAAAATTTATGTAAAAAAATTTTATAACCAAAATTTGCCTATATAAATTTGATGAAAAATATTTTTCTAGTAAAAACTTAAAGACCAAAATTTGTCTATACAAATTTGATGACCAATAATTTTTCTATAAAAATTTGATGACCAAAATTTTTCTATAAAAATTTGATGACCAACATTTTTTTTATTAAAATTTTTTTTAGTAAAAATTTGATAAACAAAGTTTTTTTTAAAAACTTGATGACCAAAATTTTTCTAGCAAAAATTTGATGACCAAAATTTTTCTAGTAAAAATTTGATGACCAAAATTTTTCTAGTAAAAATTTAATGATCAAAATTTTTCTAGTAAAAATTTGATGACAAAATTTTTCTATAAAAATTTTATGACCAACATTTTTTATAGTAAAAATTTGATGACCAACATTTTTCTAGTAAAAATTTCATGACCAAATTTTTTTATTAAAAATTTGATGATCAACGTTTTTCTAGTCAAATTTCATGACCAAAATTTTTCTAGTAAATATTTGATGACCAAAATTTTTCAAGTAAAAATTTGATGACAAACATTTTTATAGTAAAAATGAGAAAAAATTTTTTAGTAAATACTTAATGAGCAAAATTTTTTTAGTAAAAATTTGATGACCAACATTTTTCTATAAAAATTTGATGAACAAAAATTTTCTATAAAAATTTGATGACCAAAATTTTTCTTTAACAATTTGATGACCAAAATTTTTCTATAAAAATTTGATGACTAATTTTTTTTTTTAATTTGATGACCAAAATTTTTCTTTAAAAAATTTTCTATAAAAATTTGATGACCAACATTTTTTAATGACCATAATTTTACTAGTAATAATTTGATATGCAGATTTTTTCTAGTAAAATTTGATGATCAAAATTTTTCCTTAAAATTATTAAAAAGAAAAATTTCCACTAAAAATTTTATGGTGAAAATTATAAATATTGTTGACTTGACAATGAAAGGTTTTGATGAAATTGGGCTACGGAAATTTTTGTTCCTAATTATCTTTGAAATACATTATATATCTATAGATATGTATGTATATTATTTGTGCTATAAATTCTGTGATTTCGAAATTGTTAAGCAAATGGTAATTACAATTTACACAGACAAAAGTAATCTCATATTATACCAATTATCGTTTATTACGTATTTTTTATCAGTTAAGGATTGGGAAATATAATTTTAATGTTACTCATTGTACACATTCCACTAACATAATTGACATCACCTCCTCCATTTAAGCATATGGACTTTATACGTTTAGTTTTTGATATACTTACAATATATTTAGAACATATCGTCACCCAAATTGAAACGGATAGAAGTAACAAAAAATATTTTGGATTAGACTTCTTAATTTGATTTTTTAACCCAACGTCAACTTTAGAAAACCAAAATTTTGGTTTCTATCACTTTTCACACCTCCTTTTATGTTTTTGGTAACGATATACATATTTATGACCCCAATAACCTACATTTCGCCAATTTAATAAGTAACAAACCTTCATAAAAATACAATTTGATTGAGCGCCAATATTGAAGTGTGGTTTATCGCCATCATCGGCAAAAATATAGTTCATTCATTAATTTTTTTTTTGATATTGTGGATGTGTTTAATGAATTAATTGACTTGAGGGAAGAAAAATGGTAGAAGAGGAAATGCGCTTCAGGATGAAAGACATTAAACTAAATAGATTAGTTGTCATTCAGCAGTGGGTGGTAAAATGTTTGAATACAGGAAAATATTTCAGTGGGTGGAAAGCACATACGAAACTAGAATTAGATCAAAAGTTTTTAAACTAAATTGTTGCACTTTGAGAAGCCGAAAGGAAAATCCTGTCATACTGTCTCGTGTTGGTTGCTGTGTGTATAACATTTTTAGAAATTTTAAAATTTAAGAGATTTCTAGTTTATTTTCAAAAATTTCATATAGAACATTTTTCTAAAAAAAAAAATGTCATAGAAAAATTTTATATGAAAATATTTTGTGTTTTATGAAAAAATTTTACAAAGACAATTTTTCTATGAAAAATTTTATATAGAAAATTTTTCTATAAAAACTAGACGAAAATTTTCATATACAATTTAAAAACGAATATTTTTCTATAAAAATTTGATGACGAAAATTTTCTATAAAAAATTGATGACGAACATTTTTCTATAAAAATTCGATGACGAACATTTTTCTATAAAAATTTGATGACGAAAATTTATCTATAAAAATTTGATGACGAAAATTTTTCTATAAAAATTTGATGACGAAAATATTTCTATAAAAATTTGATGACCAAAATTTTTCTATAAAAATTTGATGACCAAAATTTTTCTATAAAAATTTGATGACCAAAATTTTTCTATAAAAATTTGATAACGAAAATTTTTCTTTCAAAATTTTATGACGAAAGTTTTTCTATAAAAATTTGATGGCGAAAATTATTCTATAAACATTTTATAAAGAAAATTTTTCTATAAAAATTTGATGACCAAAATTTATCTATAAAAATTGTATGACGAAAATTTTCTATAAAAATTTTATGTCCAAAATTTTTATAAAAAATTTGATGACCAAAATTTTTCTATAAAAATTTGATGACCAACATTTTTCAATAAAAATTTGATGACCAAAATTTTTTAATAAAAATTTGATGACTAAATTCTTCTTTTTAAATTTGGTGACCAAAATTTTTCTTTACAAATTTTATGACAAAAATTTTTGTATAAAAATTTCATGACGAAATTTTTTTCTATAAAAATTTCATGACAAAAATTTTTCTATAAAAATTTTAAGACGAAAATTTTTGTAAAAAAATTTTGTGACGAAAATTTTTCTTTAAAAGTTTAATGAAGAAAATTTTTCTATAAAAATTTGATGACGAAAATTTTTCAATAAAAATTTGATGACGAAAATTTTTCAATAAAAGTTTGATGACGAAAATTTTTCTATAAAAATTTGATGACATAAATTTTTCTATAAAATGATGACGAAAATTTTGCTATAAAAATTTGATGACGAAAATTTTTCTATAAAAATTTGATGATGAAAATTTTTCTATAAAAATTTGATGACGAACTTTTTTCTTTAAAAATTTTATGAAGAAAATTTTTCTATAAAAAATTTATGACGAAAATTTATCTGTAAAAATTTTATGTCGAAAATTTTTGTATAAAAATTTAATGATGAAAATTTGTCTATAAAAATTTGATGACCAAAATTTTTCTATAAAAATTTGATGACGAAAATTGTTCAATAAATTTTGATGACCGAACATTTTTCTATAAAATTTTGATGACCATAATTTTTCTATAAAATTTTGATGACCAACATTTTTCTTAAAAATTTGATGACCAAAATTTTTCTTAAAAATTTGATTACGAAAATTGTGTTATAAAAATTTAATGACGAACTTTTTCTATAAAAATTTGATGACGAAAATTTTTCTAAAAAATATTTGATGACCAAAGGTTTTCTATAACAAGTAAATAACCAAAATTTTTTGTATAAAACTGAAACAATTTTTGTGTAAAAATTTAACAACCGAAATTTTTTTAAAGTTAATGACAGATATAAAAATTTGATGATGAAAATTTTTCTTTAAAAATTCGATGATAAAAATTTTTCTTTGAAAATTTGATGACGAAAATTTTTCTATAAAAATTTGATGAGCAAAATTTTTCTATAAAAATTTGATGACGAAAATTTTTCTATAAAAATTTGATGACGAAAATTTTTTTATAAAAATTTAATGACGTCATTTATAAAAAAATAACAAAATTGTCGGGATGTAAATATTATTCAAAAAGAAGAATGATTATTCCCATTTGATCCCAAATGTTTGTTTTTGTTTACTCGATAATCTACGCTTTTACTTATGGTTTATGAACATAATTCTTAAAAGTTTTGTTTGTAAATTTACGTAGCGTCGAGGAATTTTGTTTCTCCGCAAACATTTTTTGGCTTTTTATCAATAAATTGGTCTGTTACATTAATAAATAAATGTAACAGATTTGGGATCAAATGCGAATAATCATTCTTTTTGAACGAAATTTTTCTATAAAAATTTGATAACTAAAATTTTTCTATAAAAATTTGATTTTCTCTAGTAATTTAATGAGGCAAATTTTTGGAAACTTTTTTATAAAAATTTGATTTTTAAGAACTTTTTTATTGTAAGTCCTTATATTATTAGAACATTCCTTTTATATGAATTTAAATATAATTTTTCAAAGCCTGTTGACACAATTTTATAAGCTTTGATATGGCAACTCCGCTTTTATTCAATTCTCTTGTACTCATTTTTCTTCAAAAGCTCTCACAGGAAATCAGATAACGGTACATGTAGAAAGAACTGTATTTAACCAAAATGAATTAAGGAAATGTGAGTAATATTTACGTTTGTCTATTTTGCTATTTTCCTCTCACAAAAAATGTCGGTCAATGTATTGCCGAAATGTCAAAGGCATTAGTACAAGTGTAGATTTAATGAGAAAAACATCGAGAAAAAGACAAAATGCTAAATTAAATCGGAAAAAAATGATTAATTTCAAACAAAAAGTTAAAAATGGGCTAATTAAGAAATTTATCAAATAAAATTTAATAAATGTTAAGACTAATGTGCAATAAGAAGAAAAGTGAAACAAATTTTGCAAATAATGTTGTGGTTATTTTAAATGATTACAAAATTATATACCAAAGGTGGAAGGGGTAGTGTTAAAAAAAAGCCTTATGGATAAAAACACAAATACACACGCTCTTTTATAGATAAAAAAATTTCCTAAAGGACATACATACAGACATACGAGTAGAAAAAAAATAGATTAAATGTTTGAGACAACTTTAATAGAAACTAATGGAAAAATGTTATAATAAATAAATTTTTGAAATGTAAAAAAGGTTCCCTTTAGTGTTAAAAATACCCTGTGATAGTGTAATAGAAAAAATCCAATGACCAAAAACTAAAAAAAAAGTAAAAAAAAATTAAAAAAAAAAAATATATAAAAAAGTAATAAAATTTCGAAAGTCCATGACGTGAAAATACAATATTTAACCATATGTATTCTCCTTAAGGCTAAAGAAAACTTTAAATTTAACTTAGGAAATATTTTAATAAAAATGAACAAATAAGAAGCAATTAAAAATTTAAGATGTAAATAAAAAACCAAAAATGAGAAAAACTTAAATTTTGTGCTTTAGCAGTTAACGATAACACCAATTTTTGTAGTTTTAATTAATTATTAATATATAAAAAAATATATATACATACATATTTAGTAAAAAATAAATTTAGTAAATCATTTATTTAATTCATAAAATTTATTAATAATACCAAAAATAAAAAACAAAATAAATTAAAATAATTAAAAAAGGCATTTGAACGGAAACTAAAGAAACGAATATTTATTTAGGGAATTTATTAAATAAAAAAAACTTAACTCATGTAACAAAACAACAATAAAAACATTCTTTGACATTTTCGAGTTACAAACAGCAAATGTCAAAAGTAGCCAAAAACAACAAAAAATTTTAAACGAAAAGAAACTTTTAACAATCGCCTGAATCTGAACCCTATAGACAATTCTCAAATCTGTTTCTAAATCTATGTATGTATGACTCTACTATTACGCATTCAATTACAAAATAATTACAAAAACAACAACAAAAAGTCGAGTAAAAAAAAATCACAACAAAAACAATTGTGGACGAATATAACTGCCAAAACAAAAATACCGTTAAACTAAAATAACACAACAACAAAAATACAAGTGTCAAAAATTAGCTTTAGCTCTTTTTTCACTCTTTCTCTCTTACTTATCACACGTTTATTAACGCAAATCGTGCAAAAAAGTAAATAAAGGGATGAACTATTAGGAAAACTCTACAAAAAGAAATAACAAGAAAAGTAACAACAAACAATTTTAAAGAATTCCTCCGGAGACCAATAAAAAAGAGTGAGAAAAAGTATCACTAAAAAAAGGTAATAAAATTTATAAAACCTACATCAAATGCAATAACTTAAATGCTTAAGTTTAAAAGTTAATTCATAAAAAAACCAAAAAGGAAAGTCGCGGTGTTTACTTAAGAATTTGTTAAATACTAAAGAGATAATGAGCTTAACTGTAAAAAAACAGCTTTTAAAAGGTAAGAGAAAGAAAAAGAAGTCTAAAATGTTGCCAGATTTAAAGATTTAAAATTATAATAAAATCGCCAAAATGTGTATATTTAGTTAGATAAAGTAACTAATTTCGAGACTGAACTCAATTGGATTTTTAGCTCATCAGGGACAAGTGTTTATCGATGTCTTATTGGATTCAATCGTGCCTGCAGTTTGCTCCAGGGCGCATTTCTTGAAGGTCGTCCAAAATAACTTGTTGTTCCAAAACAACATCACCAAACCAATTCAAGAATAGTTCGGAAGTATCGAAAGATTCAGTTAATTCAAGTACTCTTTTTCATCTTTAAATAACATTCATACTCAAACTTCCAATTCAATATCTTGTTTGGAGATCATATTCTAAATCAGATCGTGCTAATAGGTTCGAAATTTATACATGACATTGACAGACGAAATCCCATACTTACTTAATTAAATGGCCTATATGTACAACCTGTTAAGGTCAAAAGCCGAACATACATTTCTTAGAATCTTGTGCGCAAATTCTCCAATTTCGTAGGCCAAGATTTGAAAGATTTTCCTCTACTTGGTCTTTCCATCGAAGTTCTCATTACTTCAATTCGCACAACATGTCCTAGCCAACGCAGGCGCTGCTGTTTATTACGTTTTAAATGTCGATGTCAGCGTACAACTCAAACATCTTCCTCTCAAAAACTCCTAGAATAGCTTTATCGGCCTATACAAGTGCCTATGATTTAGCGTAGACATAGAATCTTTTATGCAATTGAAAATACTTTATATACCTCTTTAATTGGCAAATAAAGTTACCTATAGAACACTGAGACTCCAATCATCGGCCATACCTTATACCTATTATCACCTTCGGCTGGAAAACCATTGGCACCCGCAGCTGTGTTATTTTCACGAAAAATCAGTGAGATGTTATATGGACTAAGCAAAATTTTCGAGCGCCGTTAGAAACATTAAAATGATTGTCCAGTCTTTCGAATGTATAGTACGTCTGTGAAGTAAACTCTTCTCAGTGGCATTTTCACCAAATTATGATTTGAAATGCCTCTCCTCCTTCCTATAGCTTCTCCTAACCACTTATGAATAATAAAAATCAATAAAGCTTTTTCCAATGTTTGCTATTTTTTAGTTTTCTTTAATCTCGATACATTAAACCATAGTAGCCAGCTCTATTGATTCTCTTAAACGTCGTCGCAGTTTGGGCTACGTTTCACTGTATTACAATAGTGTTCCAACGAAATAAGGAATCTTGTTCCTGCAACCTGTACATTTCTACATAGTATGAGCATTTCATCAATAGCACAAGGCACTACAGAGAAAATTCCTTCTTTAGCCGTACAGTAAGACTATAGAATAAGCTTTCCGCCAAAGTCTTTCTTTCAACAAATTCAAATCGAATATCCTGACTCGACACTGACTCTACTGACTCTATAACCTATTTTCCTAGTTCCATCACAATGCAATGCATAAGTAGCGGTCATCCCCTGTGTGTTGCTCAAAGTTAAAAAAAAATTATTATCATAAATCATATGAAACATAATTTATTGTCGGTTATTTGGTTTGACCCTTCATTGCCAGTTTACCAGATATTACAAGTCGTAGTCGTATCCGTAATTGTTAGTCAGGCCAGATGTGGCGATTTCATGGTCTGTGAACCTCGTACTGAAGAGGATGTTGTGGCTTAATTGGTTAGCACATCGACTACTAAGCATTACATATCATATTCGGACTGGGTTGGAGCCCCAGTCGCGGCAACATAAATTTCTATAATCATTAATTTCTATTAACATTATTAATAACCACAGCATTCTTCATCGGCGGTAAGCCTGTCGATATATAAAAAATAAAAATGGCTGTAAACAATGCGTCTAAATAACAACAAATGACGCAACTTCACTGTTCTATATGTGCAATTGCAGTGTTAAATAATATAAAGCTTTATCACTTATTTTTACCACCTTTCACTCTTTACTATTCAAAGAAGGTAACCCAACTTGGTATAAATACCGCCTATTTGACTGAGTGGTACTTTACTTAAAAAAATAAAATAATAATACTGACACGACTTCATTATCAAGATCTTCTTTGACCTCTAACAAGCTCGAAACAGAGAGTAAGTTTTGCGAAACCATAGATGCGGCATCCACTAGCCTTACTGGTTGCACTTTACCGATGAAGCATCGTGACATACAGATGTGCAGCTTAAAGCCTGACGATTATATAACAGTCCAGTCCATATAACAGTCCAGCTGAATTTAAAAAGCAGTAGGAATGATCAAATCAATTCAAAAAACCTAAGCACCGAAACTGGCAAAGTAATGAGCGGCAGTCCGGCCCCCTTTCAAACAGAGAATGATGATCAAGTCGCAATAAAGTTTATCGAAAACCAGCCATCTTCATATTGAAAATCCCAAAAGAGATGACTTAAAAAGGATGATATTCCTGTATTCGCCAACTTCATATGTTTAACATCCAGCTGTGGGCACGCCAACTTTTTGTCCCCGGTGATTTTGCATCGGAAGTTCTATAGCTTTAGAGATGTTAAGTGTTAATAAAGTGTTAAAAATAACAAGTAAGAGTGGTATATTCGGCTTTGCCGAATCTTGGATACCCTTCACCAATGGTGTTGCAAAAGTACTTAATGTAATTCCTAGCAAAATTTGGTTATACTAGTATTATATGCAAAGAGTCTTTAAAATTAAGAGTCGGAAAAAGAACAGCTTTTCGGTGGCGTCATCATCTAGAATAGTCATGCACCCAAAGGTTAGGTTGGGCAGGTGGCTGATGTCTAGGGAAGCTTCACTTGGGTTCTAAAATGGTCCCTTTGTGAAAGATAATGATTACTAGACTACAAGTAGAGAATGCATATTTAAGCCAGCCAGTAGCTTCGAAATAAAATAGACACATATTTTACGAACATTTAATAAAGTTCGATAGACCAGATAAACCATGCAGAAAAGATGCTTCAAAATGTAGATGTCCTTACATTTGCAATTGCACATCGATTTGATGAAGTTTAAGTATTCTGGCATGCAACCCAAAAACGCAGTGCCCAGTGAGGGTTGTGTACTTTAATTCGTACAAATTATCCAACTTGTAAAAGTTCTTGATTAGTTATGTAAGACTCTGAAGTTATCGGACTGATTTAGGTCAAAGCTTTAACAATGATTGTCAATATATACAAGCCTTAGAATTATAGGGTATACACTCTTAGTTTTAGATACATACGTGAAATATATAGCTTTTGAATGGATGGACATCAGCTTTGTCGGAAAAGTTATTAAAGATTTACTTATAAATCTAAAGTTAGTAAATTAATTAAAATGAACACTTCATCAATAATATTTGGGATGTATTGTTCTTTCGATCTGTCCGGTGCTCTAGTTCCTTGTGCAATTTTAATGTGATTTAATTTATCAGCATTAAATCGATTCCCGGTCGGGGTTATATGGGAGATTTCACTAAATGTGAATAGAGCTCGCCCATTTTCAATATCGAACTTTTCAAGAGATCAGAAATACTTTTGTCAAATGTTGTCCCTCTAGAAAGTTTATTTTAAGCGCTATCGCCCTGAATATCAATATTGTACAACGTATACTAAATGTCATCATCGTATATTAGGCGAAGTTATACGGGATCAATTGTCAAACGTGAACGGATTTCTCCCAATTGCAATTAAAAAATTTAAATTTTCGTTGATATGTGAGATACTTACATACATATGTAGGTTTTGAACGGATATCATGTAGTTAGCTGCATTTTTGTACTTCCTAGGAAGATTACCTATAATTTAATATATAATACATTCTCAAATGTTATCATAATGTTCAAAAGTCAGACACAAAATTAAGATTAATGCAGAGTGTCTGTCTGCTAAAATCAGACTTGTGGAGCTCCTGGATTTTACACAAAATTTTAGGATATTGTCCCACCCTGAATTTTATCATTGTCGATCAAAACACCATCGCTTAAATGCTAAATTATATCTACCACAAATAACCGAATGCATCAGGATTTAGGTAATCCCCTGCGAAGGACGCTTCTAAATTTCATCAAAATAAACACCTGAGATATCGACAAAACAGGAGCTCCAAAAACTTGACTACAACAGAAAAAATTACAGACAGGTAGACGGACGGACAAAAAAACAGACGGACGGACAAACAAACAGATGGACGGACAGACAGACAAACAGACGGACGTACGGACGGAGGTCGCGAAATCGATTCTCCTGCCGATTCTGAGTTGATCGGTACAATTTGAATTGTATTCGTAATCAGATTTGTGGAGTATAGATTTTAGGAAATCCTCACACAAAGAACGATGTCAATCACAATCGGTCCATAAACACCTGAGATATCGCTAAAACAATACTTACAAAATGTAAACAAAATTTCTTAGACACGTACTTTGGGCAATTTGCTGTACATCAAATGTAGTGTTATGGCGATATCTCAATTGTTTATGGACCGCTTTTGATAAAATTTAATAACGTGCTTGGCGGGGGAATTTCCTAAAATCTGATATAAAATTTATGTAGGTCCGTGCTAAAGGAGGATGGTTTTTCCTATTTCTGCATTTCATTTTTTCAACAAACATTCTCTAATGCGAACTTTGGGCAATTTGCGATACATTAAATTCAGTGTTTTGGCGATATCTCAGTTGTGCTTCACAAACTTGATTTCAACAGACAGACGGACAGACAGACAGACAGGCAGACGGACATCGCTTAATCGATTCTCCTCCCGATTCTGAGTCGATCGGTATAATTTTTATGGGGTCTACGATCACTAATAAAAAAATTACAAACGGAATCACAAACTTATAATACCCTTTCACCTATTGGTAAAGGGTATAAAAATTATAAATGTTTGAAAAGTAAAAAAAATAAAATAATTTTAGACAATTTTTTAATTTCAAGAAATTTTAAAATGAGAAAGTAAAAGAATTTTACATTTTTAGAAAATTTTTTAATTTCAAGAAATAATAAATTTCAGAAAATTGATATATATAATGTAATAGGACTAATATGATATGAAGCAAGGTTATGGTGGGTGTATTAGATTCGGAGAGCTCTCTAGCTTGTAATTATAATTATAATTTAAGTTTTTTTTGTTCTATTTTTAATATGAAAGTCTGGCAACTTTTTTTTGTTTTTTTTTTTTTAATATAACTAATATTTCCTGTGTTTCCTTTTTAGCTTAACAAAGGACCAATATGTAAAGGATGTTGACTATGCTAAAATTAAGTTAAAAAGCTTTAATGACTAAACTCAACTCTAGCAAAGCAGCAATTACTAAATAATGTTAAAAAAGCTTTCAATAAAACAAAATATTTATAACTAAACATAAAAGCTTAAAGAGCTTTTGTGGTCTAAAATATAAGACAAAAACTGTTAATTCAAATCTACTTAAAGCTCCCACCCCTTCCAAACGTCTAAACAATCTTAAAAGCAAGTTAAACTAAAACAAAAGAAAACATATCTATCTATAAAATACTTATTTAAAGTACTTACTAATATTAACTTTAACTAAACTAAACTTTAAAACAATCACACTCTACAACTTCAATTGCAATATAGAAAAGTTGACAGAGAAATTCCGCCTAAATGTCACAAATACCCGATGATGCCAGCAGCATGAGCGATGATGTTTTTGAGGATCCCGAAACTACACAGAGACGTGTAGAGGAGTCGAGGCGTCGCAAGGATTATGCCAATACCGAATATAGTTTAACTAGAGGTTCGGGCTATTATGGCGATGGCGCATTGGCTTCGTCGGAGTATTGTCGTTCGCAAGCGCCCAGCGGTTATCCGGGCTATAGACCACCACGAGAAGCTTTACAAATGTACGCCTTAGAAGATGCTGGCTATACAATAGATGACTATGATGATGGTTGGCGTTCCTATCATTACGATGAGGTGGGCATGCCATCACATATGACCCACCAACATTTGCCACCCTTCGATGATACGGTCAATCATAAGGTTAGTGAAATAATATACTTATTTTTTAGTTATTTTTTTCTTTCTTTAAAATTTTGATATAAATTTTAGTATGGTTCTTAGAACTGTCTTAAATAATTTTAAAAATCTTATATTAAACCTTTATTTGCTTATACTTTTTCGCCGGTGCAATGCAATGAACATTCCACTATTTCCAAAATAAATTGCCTGTTACCGATTTTATTCAGAAGATTCTTATGTTAGTAGTATTGTGATATTGTTTTCGCTTGTGATTTCAATGTTTAAAGCCCATCTTGTCTTTGATACTTAAGCCATACAACTTAAAGAGAACCGCCGTAGTATAACAGGTTAGTCATCCGAATAAAAGAAGTCCCAAGTTCGATGCCATGACCTCAAAATTCGGATCGTTGGAATGAGCTCATAAAATAATAAAGTAAGTTCTTAAATCCGACTCTGTTTACAAATGTTCGAAAATTCAAATGCAACCCTGTTACTCAAACCTTGCTGAAAAGTAAACCATAACACCCCGAGTTTGAAAGAGTATCTGTAATTATGCCTAAGATATTCTGTCGTCCCTGTGCATTTAAACCCATTTTGGCTGACTATACATAGATTTATCTCCTGGGGCAGTTATACCCACCATCAAAAAGAATGGGAGGTATATTGAGATTGTCATTCCGTTTGTTTTTTTCTAAATAATGGCTCAAAACAGCGATATATATTCTGAATCCTTATGAAATTCTAAGACGATTGAGCTTAGTCCGTCTGTCTGTTGAAACATTCTTCATTTCTGAGGAAATTGAAATTGGGCAAAATCGGTTAACATTTGACCATAGCTTCCGTATAACCTCGCTTAGGCAAATCGCTTATTTGCTAATAAATAATAAACTATAATAGCTATGATGATACAATTTAGTGTATAGAAGTTTTACAAAAGCCGCAGCATATAAAATTTCAACAAAATCGGTTCACATTTAGCCATAGCTCCCATACAAAACACTTATGAAAACAGCCTCAATTTCACCTAAAATAGACTCAAATGCTAATAAATCTAAAACTATAATATATATATAACCACTAACTTTGGCACAAGGAAGTCTTATGTCAATCTCAGCCAGTATGCAAAATTTTGTGACAATCGGTCACCATTTGACCATAGCTCCCATATGAAAAACTTACGGAAACACAAAAATACAAAAAGAAAAGGGGGCTTATGTCCATCTGTCCGTCAGATAAAAGCACGATAGCTCCTTAACAACAACAGCTAGGGAGACAAAATTTTACAAAAGAATTTACGATATGTTATAGAAGTTGTGTACTAAAATTGGGTGAAATCGGTTCACATTTAGTTAGAGCTCCCATATAACCCTGTCCCGGGAATTACATTTATGCTGATAAATTGAATACCATTGTAATATCTACGACAACTAAATTTAGAACAGAGAAGTTTTATGCAACTTTTGGTCAGTTTGTCTAATTTTATAGGAATCGGTCCATATTTGACCATAGGTTTCATATAAAAACCCCTCCCTAAAACCTCTAAAATGCCACAAAGGCCAGTTTAAAGCTATTAAATTATAAACTATGATAGCCACAGCCAATAAATTTTGCAAAAGTAAGCTTTATATAAATACCAGCCAGTGTATAAAATTTTCTGACAATCGGTCACTACGAGTATTTAACTATAGTTCTTACATATATAACATCACCTTTTTTATGGTGGTGAAATAGGTGGAAAGGGTTTTTATTATAAGTTTGTGCTAATGTATGTTACACATAGAAATATTTGTCTTAGACCCACCTTTTAGGCCAATAGGCTTGATTTTGGTTTACTGCTTATGTAAACCAAAATCACTGTACCAAATTTCGTTGAAATCGGTCTACATTTGACCATAGCTTCCATACAAACTCTTATGTCAAAACGCACTAACAAGATAAAAATCTCTAAAGCGCTCATAAATCTGAAAATAATGAACATTTTGAGTTTATTTTTTACATTCATAATTTTTGTAACTGTAAACTGTAATTAATTTGCAAAATTTCAAGAAAATCGGTTCACATTTGACCCTTGCTCTCATATAAGTCCAAATGACGGAAACAGCTTAAATATATAAGTTTTGAGAAAATATTTGCATTATGGCAAAATTTTGCAAAAAAGAACACCTTTGACCTTAAAGGTGAAGGGTATCGTATCGGTATCGGTCGGTCGGTTTTAGATATTTTCGATCCAAAAATTTTTTTTAGAAAAATAAATAAATAAAAAATTAAAAATATTTTTCTTTGGAAAATTGTTCGATAAAATTTATATTTTAGAGAAAATTTTTCGAAACAAATATTTTCCTATACAAATTTTCGATAAAAATATTTTTAAAACAAAAAAATTTCAAGCGCTATAGAAAATTTTTTATATAAAAATTTTCTATAGAAAAACTTTTGATAAAAAAAAATTTCTATAGAAAAATTTTTGATAAAAAAATTTTCTATAGAAAAACTTTTGATAAAAAAATTTTCTATAGAAAAATTTTTGATAAAAAAATTTTGTATAGAAAAATTTTTGATAAAAAAATTTTGTATAGAAAAATTTTTAATAAAAAAATTTTCTATAGAAAAATTTTTGTTACAAAAATTTTCTATAGAAAAATTTTTGATAAAAAATTTTCTATAGAAAAATTTTTGATAAAAAAATTTTCTATAGCAAAATTTTTGATATAAAAATTTTCTATAACAAAACTTTTGATAAAAAAATTTTCTATAGCAAAGTTTTTAATAAAAAAAATTTTCTATAGAAAAATTTTTGATAAAAAAATTTTCTATAGAAAAATTTTTGATAAAAAAAATTTTTGATAAAAAAGTTTTTGATAAAAAATTTTTCTATAGAAAAATTTTTGATAGAAAAAATTTTTGATAAAAAAGTTTTTGATAAAAAATTTTTCTATAGAAAAATTTTTGATAAAAATACAGAAAATTTTTTAATAAAAATATAGAAAAATTTTTGATAAAAAAATTTTCTATAGAAAAATTTTTGATAAAAATATAGAAAAATTTTTGATAAAAAAAATTTCTATAGAAAAATTTTTGATAAAAATATAGAAAAATTTTTGATGAAAAAACTTTCTATAGAAAAATTCTTGTTTTTTTTTCTATAGAAAAATTTTTGTTTTTCTTCTATAGAAAAATTTTTGTTAAAAAAATTTTCTATAGAAAAGTTTTTGTTAAAAAAATGTTCTATAGAAAAGTTTTTGTTAAAAAAATTTTCTATAGAACAGTTTTTGTTAAAAAAATTTTCTATAGAAAAATTTTTGATAAAAAATGTTCCTATAAAAAAATTTTTGATGAAAAAATTTTGAATAGAAAAATTTTTGATGAAAAAATTTTGAATAGAAAAATTTTCTGTAGAAAAATTTTTGATAAAAAAATTTCTATAGAAAAATTTTTGAAAAAAAAATTTTTTGATAAAAAAATTTTTGATAAAAAATTTTTCTATAGAAAATTTTTTTTATCAAAAAACTTTTCTATAGAAAATTTTTTTATCAAAAATTTTTCTATAGAAAATTTTTTTATCAAAAATTTTTCTATAGAAAATTTTTTTATCAAAAATTTTTCTATAGAAAATTTTTTTATAAAAAATTTTTCTATAGAAAATTTCATTATCAAAAATTTTTCCATAGAAAATTTTTTTATCAAAAATATTTATACAGAAAATTTTTTTATAAAAAATTATCTATAGAAAATTTTATTATCAAAAATTTTTCTGTAGAAAATTTTTTTTATCAAAAAATTTTCTGTAGAATATTTTTTTATCAAAAATTTGTCTAAAGAAAATTTTTTTATCAAAAATGTTTTTATATGTTTCTAAAATTAATAAAATTTGATGGTGCATATATAAGATTCGGTACAGCCGAATATAACACTCTTACTTGTTTAAATTAATTTTATTGAAAAACTTTTTTATATGAATTTTTAATTTAAAAAATTTTGAAATCATACATTTTGTACAAAATCTAAATAAAAAGACTTTAAATTAAATAAATTTTTAAATTTTTTTTTTAAATTTTTCAAAATCTTAGGTTTTTATATACATTTAAGATTTTTATATAAAAAAATAATAAAAAAAATATTTCAAAATTTTTCTACTTTTTTATACAAATGTTCCCACTGTAACTCATAAAAACTTTATTCTAATACCGTAACAACTTAATTTTTTCCCCCAACCCTCTATTAAACACGATTTTTTTTTCTTAATGTTATTTTTAGACTATATTACTGGGAGATTCTGGAGTGGGTAAAACTTCATTTCTGGTAAAATATAATACAGGAGAGTTTCGTTTGGGTTCATTTTCCGCTACAGTGGGTATAGCATTAACGGTAAGTAGCCAAAGAAAACACAAATCCTTATAATCAAATACAAAAATCATATAAAAAGACAAATCCACTCTGATGTCAAAAAAATAAAAACATATAAAATCAAATTTATTCTGCTGCTAAATAAATATAAAAGTGTTGGTTTATGTTAAATAAGTATGTATGTATATAAGCATGTTGCTGCAACATTTATTTAAATCCTTTGAGAACATTGTGATTTGAGGTAAATTTTTTAATAATATATAGGATTTCTATGCTGCTACTAAACAACTATAAAAATGTTTGTTTATGTAAAAGAGGTATGTATATAAACATGTTGCTGCAACATTTATTTAAATCCTATAAGAACATTGTTATCTTTTTTTATAATTTATAGCTTTGGCTTGTGGTGCCAAGTTTTGGTATCTGTCTATTTCAATTCATTTTATTACACTTTAGGCATCTGTTAGTTTAAACCATTTTCCTTCAGAAACTTGTTGCTTTTCATTCATTTTCTAGACATTTTGGCGCCTTTTTTATGTTGATTTTATTTTTTCTTTCCTTTTGTATATGCCAGGAAAATTTGTGAGTTTTTCTTTTGTTAGTATTTTTGTTATTTTTGTTGGTTTTTCTCCATTTACTATTGTATCTGACTATATGAAATATGGTTATCTGTACAAATACTTCAGTTTGTAAAGTGTTTTCATAGCTTTTGGTTGTCATCACTCGTTAAAAATACGCAACAAAACTCAGAGACATTTGGAATTTTATTTAAACTTAATTTGACCAAAAACAAAAGTATCCCTTCAAACTTTATGGTATAGAGATATTTTAAATAAAGGATTTTTAATAAAATAAAATAAAGAGTTATATGTATTTACTTCTATGTGAAAGTGAGTGAAAGTGTGTGTGTGTGTAAAAAACCAAAATGAGCTGAAATTCTAAAAAAAGGATTTAAAATGAATGCTGTAGTGTTTTTCTCTTATTTATCTATTGAATCCTTATATGCATGTGTATCCTTCCATATTGTTGTGAAAAAACTGATGAATGGTTTGTGCAGTTCTCTTTAATAGAGTAACCGTGACATTGATTTTGCTTTTTTTTTAATATTGTATGGGGTTATGTGTAAATGGAGTCTGGGTCAAGGATAATAATATTGCAATTTTTGTACCCCTTGTGGTTTAACACACAGTGGGATAGAATTAACATGTTGTTAAATGTTTACTGAGTTTTTAGCTAATTTCTTAATTGAAGGCATATATAAAGAGAGACTTAAGCTATTTTTTTTTTGTTTAAAATCTATTTAAAGATTTACAACAGGTTTTAGATCTTTGATATACTTTATCTTATATACCCACCCACCATCAAATTGTGTTAAATTTAGAAACATATCTCATATATCTACGGGGGTGCAGCTAACTTAAAATGTGGATCAACTTCGAAAAAAAATTGTTACGCAAGTTTGTATTGTTGGCAAAATCTTTGGACTAAATTAGGTTGCAGTAGCTTAATAGTTTAACAGAGCTGCTTCCGACCTACGTTTTAACTCTGGCTCCGTACGGCAAATTCATTAGTTAGAGAAGTTTTACATAGCCTAATACTCAATAACCAGTGGCTAGCTGAGTTATGAGGCTTTTTTTAATTTTAATTATTCTTAAGTGGGTCTGGCCAGGGATCGAACTTGGATGCTAGGCGGAAGACTAACCTGCTATACCACGGCGCTTCACATCTCATAACTCTAAAACTGTTTATTTTCTTGAACTAAGTAAAAAAATCGAAATTCGGCAACAAAATTATCGTTCAGTAAAACTAAATATTTTTTTAATCCGATTTTTTGGAAATATATTATTATTTTTTATTTATTTAACAATTTTTTTTATAAAAAAAATTACTGTTTAACAGTTTTTCTAAAGAAAAAGTGTCTCTATAACTTTTCTATAAAAAAGTGTCTGCACAACAGGTTTTTCTTTGAAACAAGTGTCTTTATAACAGTTTTTTCTATAGAAAAAGTATCTGTATAACAGTTTTTCTATAGAAAAAGTGTCTGTATAACATGTTATCTATAGAAAAAGTGTTTGTATAACAGTTTTTCTATAGAAATAGTGTCTGTATAATAGTTTTTATATAGAAAAAGTGTCTGTATAACAGTTTTTCTATAGAAAAAGTGTCTGTATAACAGTTTTTCTATAGAAAAAGTGTCTGTACAACAGTTTGTATATAGAAAAAGTGTCTGTACAACAGTTTTTCTATAGAAAAAGTGTCTGTACAACAATTTTTCTATAGAAAAAGTGTCTGTACAATAGTTTTTCTATAGAAAAAGTGTCTGTATAACATTTTTCTAAAAAAAGTGTCTGTATAACATTTTTCTAAAAAAAGTGTCTGTATAACAGTTTTTCTATAGAAAAAGTGTCTGTACAACAGTTTTTCTATAGAAAAAGTGTCTGTACAACAGTTTTTCTATAGAAAAAGTGTCTGTACAACAATTTTTCTATAGAAAAAGTGTCTGTACAATAGTTTTTCTATAGAAAAAGTGTCTGTATAACATTTTTCTAAAAAAAGTGTTTGTATAACAGTTTTTCTGTAGAAAAAGTATCTGTATAACAGTTTTTCTATAGAAAAAGTGTCTGTACAACAGTTTTTCTATAGAAAAAGTGTCTGTACAAGAGTTTTTCTATAGAAAAAGTGTCTGCACAACAGTTTTTCTATAGAAAAAGTGTCTGTACAACAGTTTTTCTATAGAAAAAGTGTCTGTATAACAGTTTTTCTATAGAAAAAGTGTCTGTATAACAGTTTTTCTATAGAAAAAGTGTCTGTACAACAATTTTTCTATAGAAAAAGTGTCTGTACAATAGTTTTTCTATAGAAAAAGTGTCTGTATAACATTTTTTCTATAGAAAAAGTGTCTGTACAACAGTTTTTCTATAGAAAAAGTGTCTGTACAACAATTTTTCTATAGAAAAAGTGTCTGTACAATAGTTTTTCTATAGAAAAAGTGTCTGTATAACATTTTTTCTATAGAAAAAGTATCTGTATAACAGTTTTTCTATACAAGAGGTGTCTGTTTAATAGTTTTTCTATACAAGATGTGTCTGTATAATAGTTTTTCTCTAGAAGAAGTGTCTGTATAATAGTTTTTCTCTAGAAGAAGTGTCTGTATAATAGTTTTTCTATAGAAAAAATGCAAAAAAAAAATTTCTTTGTAAAGTCACAAAAATTACCATTTTTAAAAGTTCTTTTGAAATTTTCATAAAAAATTGTCTGTATAACAGTTTTTCTATAGAAAAAGTGGCTGCATAACAGTTTTTCTATAGAAAAGGTGTCTGTACAACATTTTTCTATAGAAAAAGTATCTGTATAACAGTTTTTTCTATACAAAAAGTGTCTGTATAACAGTTTTTCTATAGAAGAAGTGTCTGTATAACAGTTTTTCTATAGAAAAAGTGCAAAAAAAAAATATTTTTTTTAAATCACAAAAATTTCCAATTTTAAAAATTCTTTTAAAGTTCCATAATCCAGTTATGCAGTTATTATTAATATACGCTTGTAGGAAACGAAGTGCCGAACTAAACAAGCCTCCAACTTCTATATATTATCCCTAAAGTTCATAAAATTAATGAAATCCTAAATAAAAATCATACGTAAAAGCATAAAGACACACAAGAGACTGGACGGATTTAAAAACAAGTAAGAAAGTGCTATAGTCGGTCAAGCCTGACTATACGATACCCTTCACCGCTAAGGTCAAGGTGTTTGCCAAATTTCGAAATAATCACTCCACATTTAAACCTAACCCTCATATAAGTCCAAATGATGGAAACATCTTAAATATATAAGTTATGAGAAAATGTTTGTATGATGGCAAAATTTAGCAAATATTTGTCTTTATACAGGAAAAATAACACCTTTGACCTTAGTGGTGAAGGGTATCGTATGGTCGGGCTTGACCGACTATAGCTCTTTCTTACTTGTTTTTTTTAAATTCATGAACAAATATTGATATTTGTAGCCAACATATCAATTCCGGGAAGTTTGACCTATGGGAGGTACAATAAATAATGGATCGATTTTGACGAATTTCAATAGCTATGGTCCCACTATCAAAAAACTGTGCCAAATTTTATCAAATTATCTTTATCTTATATATGTACTTTGATTACATGGTATACATAGGGGTCCAGCCAGATGGACGGACGGAGGGACTGACATCGCTAAATCGACTCAGAAAGTGATTCTAAGTCTATTGGTATACTAAAAGGTCGGTCTAAGACAAATATTTCTATGCGTTACATACATCATCACAAACTTCTATTACCCTTTCCACCTATGGTGGTGAAGGATATAAAAAGGGAAGAAAATATTAGACTTTTTGTCAAAAAGTAAATTTTTTCCAGTACAAATTTTAAAATTTTGGTAATTGGTACATATTCGATCTTAGTAATAAAGGGAATCATATAATCAGGTTTGACATTCTATAGCATTTTTTTACTTGTCTTTATTTTTTACATAGTGTTATTTAATAATTTGCTAAAAATACTCTGCAATTGCTGAATAAATAGATTGCGAAAACAGTTTTATTATTCAAAATTAATATCCCCCTGGCGTAATCAGGGCATCATCGTAGCAGATGCGTACATAGTATGTACTAGTACTACATATATACGTTCATATGTATACGTCATGTATTTATATCTACAACCATATGAATAAATATACATACATATGTATATTAATGTTAATTATGGCTTCCCTTCTGTTTTATTATAATATATTCATCATTATTTAACAGCTGTTTGTTGAAGTGTTAAAGTAAATTTAATTGTGCCAAAATTTAAAGTACACACACATGCCCAGAAAATCTGATTAAATTAACAAAATTTTTAATTTTGATTTTGCTGTTTATGTGAAATGAATAATTTAAGAACAATATTTAAAAAGTGACATATATTCAAATTTGTCTTATTTCAAATGACTTCTTTACTGTTCAATAGTTTAAAGTGATATTAGAAAAATTTAGTAATTTAAGTTAAAAAACATTATATAAATTTTTACTTTTTTTTATTCGTAACTCAAAAACGTATGTTATGAGTAAAACATAACACACATTTTTGAGTTATGCCCTTTTTCAAGTAAATAAGAGCTTCCAACACCAACAATTTATATAGTCTTTTACATGTGTATGTTTTGTGTTTCTACATGTGTGTAAATGCGTAAAAATAAAACCTGTTTGCGTGCACTTTTACGTATGAGTGATTTTAAATTTTCTTCTTATCAATCATACGACTACGACTACAGATTGTTTTTGAACTTTTGCTGAAATTTGTAAATATAAAGATTTGGCTTAGATTTTTACACATATGTACATTAGAGCGTCTCGACTTATATGGGGAAAAAATAAAGTTCGCCGTACACCACCGAATATAAAGCATTGCTATGAGGTAGTTTCGAAAAATTTTTTTTTAATATTTTTCGTTGCACATTGGGGTCGCCAAAATACATTTTTCGTTATATCTTCGGCATTTACAGTCGGATCTCGAAGTGTGATATATCGATGTTTTTGTCTCGAGGAGGCCAACATTTTTCTTTAATAGTCATTATTCTCAGGTATCCGGTTCTAGTATTTATCTATCAGATCCCTGTTCCTACCACCCTAATGTGCCACCCTAATATCAGAAAATTAAAGCTCTTAAAAAATCGTTAAACTTTTACTAAGGAAGTTTTTCGATTTTTCAAACCAATCTATTACAAACAAGGAATTTCTTATTTTGCCGCACATAGGGATCGCCAAAATACAGTTTTCGTTATATCTTCGCCATTTACTGTCGGATCTTAAAGTGTAATATATCGATGTTTTTGTCTAACGAAGGCGAATGTTTTGCGGTATTAATCATTGAACTTAAATACATTCTTCTACATAGTACCTACCCAAGATATCTTAACTCATACAACAAGAATTATAAAAATTTTAAATATTTTAATCAATTATGTTTTGAAAAGACTCAAGTTTGCTATATTTTTGAGGGCTCTCAAGTTCTGAAAAAATGTGGCCCATGCGTTGCTCACCAGTGACAGCCATGGCAGATTAATGTACTACATGAACAAAACGTTCAGTGTTTTGTTAAATGCATCGATAAGCTGTGAAAATAATTAAGTTTAGTTTTATAATCATTGACCTCAAGTTCATTCTTCTAGTACTTTTTGTTTGATAATAATCATTGATCTCAGATATCCGTTCTAGTATTTATTTAAAATTATGAAAAAATATCATGTAAAAATTCACAGTGTAAATACCCAAACAGTCTCTTAGATTGTCTTGCTATTCGTTTTATCCACGAAATAATTGCTTGAATTTCGTCTGTGTCTGTATAACATTTAATCGTGTTGTGTCTATTTTAATTATAAACTATTTAAAATTAATTTAAATAAACAACAGCCTCCCGAACTCTCCGCTTTTATTTTATCCGCCATTCTGGTTCTTGTGAAATCCAACCTCAAGCAATTCCAATAGATGATATATCTTGGGTTCATCAATTGCCAGACGACGTTCAACAAATGCTTTGTCTGCCCATAGAAAATATCGTTTACTTTTTTCACCCGGGCACAATTTCAGAATTTTTTTGACTGAGCCGCCATGCTTGCAATTCTTAATGCAAGAACTGCTGGAAGCATTACAGTTTTCCGAAGATTTAATCGAAATACCAGGTAACATAAGGAAAATACTTTCTGTTGATAGTTTTATTTACTAAACTTAATTATTTTCACAGCTTATCGATGCCTTTAACAAAACACTGAACGTTTTGCTCATGGAGTATATTAATCTACCATGGCTGTCACTGGTGAGCAACGCATGGGCCACATTTTTTCAGAACTTAAGAGCCCTCAAAAATACAGCAAACTTGAGTCTTTTCAAAACATAATTGATTAAAAGATTTAAAATTTTTATAATTCTTGTTGTATGAGTTAAGATATCTTGGGTAGGTACTATGTAGAAGAATGTATTTTAGGTCAATGATTAATATCGAAAAACATTGGCCTTCGTTAGACAAAAACATCGATATATTACACTTTAAGATCCGACAGTAAATGGCGAAGATATAACGAAAAATGTATTTTGGCGATCCCTATGTGCGGCAAAATAAGAAATTCCTTGTTTGTAATAGATTGGTTTGAAAAATCGAAAAACTTCCTTAGTAAAAGTTTAACGATTTTTTAAGAGCTTTAATTTTCTGATATTAGGGTGGTACATTAGGGTGGTAGGAACAGGGGTCTGATAGATTAATACTAGAACCGGATACCTGAGAATAATGACTATTAAAGAAAAATGTTGGCCTCCTCGAGACAAAAACATCGATATATCACACTTCGAGATCCGACTGTAAATGCCGAAGATATAAGGAAAAATGTATTTTGGCGACCCCAATGTGCAACGAAAAAAATTAAAAAATTTTTTTTCGAAACTACCTCATAGCATTGCTTTATATTCGATGGTGTACGGCGAACTTTATTTTTTCGAGACGCCCTAATGTACATACATACGTATGACCTAAGACATATGGAAGTAAATAATTTTTGATACATATTTTTATATTTTTAAACATATGTATTTATGTAATACTTTGCCAAACCTCTCATCGTAACAGCTGTGTCGTCAATTTTCTTAAATAAAAATATTCTTACTTCATAAATTGTCAGCAAAAATGATAGATGTAAAAATTTGGCTGACATTGAAAAAAAATGACTTTAATCTACTTTAACTTTATATTGTAGTAAATCGTCCAAATTTTTTATGTTACACATTTCGCACATAATGAAAAGCCTTTTCAAAAGTATTGAAACTATATGTCCTTTTTTATACCTAAAATTCCCTAAATTCTCAAAAAAACATATTTTTGAGAGTAAATTATAAACTTTGGTTTAGAAAATTGATTGATTGATTTAAAAATGCCTCAAAGTATACTTTTTAACCAAATTATGTTTTCGAGGGAAGTACCATTGCAGACACGTGTTCAATATCTTTAATGCTATTGATTAAACATTATTATCCATGTCACAGAACTCAATTTCATTTTGAAGTGGAATGAATTCCATATTTTGCTTATATAGTAAAATTAAAAAAAAATTGTTTAGCAACGAAACCATTATCTATGTATTTTCAAAGTAGAATTGAATTTGTATATTTTTCATTAATTATAAAATATTTGAATAATTTTTTTAACTTTTTGAAAAAAAATGTGTTTTTTTATTGTTTGAGAAAAAAAAAGCATCTCGATCGGAATTCAACCACGGATTGGTTTCAATTCCAAACGTAATTTGTGACATGCCTATATAGTTGTTTATATTTAAGAGATTTTCTTTGTTAAAATGGAAACTATGAACAAATATGAACTCATTCTTACCAATTTCCGTACGATAAAAGAATTTTCATATACAACTTTTCTCTATATTGTGGGGATGGTGGTTATACATATTTAATCTATGTTCAAATGTGAACCAAGACAAATAGAAATTTAACTAAAGTTGATATTTAAATATCAATATCATTATAAATCAAGAAAAGTATTCATATGTGACCCGGTCTATGAAAAGGCTTATGACTTAAAAACAAAATTTTGAAAAATTAGTTAAAAATAGATAAATTTCGAAAAACTAGCTTAATTTTTCAAAATTTTGTTTTTGAGTCATATACCGGGTCACATATATGTATATAAATTATTCTATAGAAAAATATAGAAATATTTTAATACCGGAAGTTTTTGTTGTGAAAAATTTTGATATCTAAAATTAATTAAAAAATTTTTCTAAATTTTTCTGAAAAAATATAAATAATGTTAATTAAAAAAAAAATTTCAATATCGTAATTTTCCCTACAGAAAAATAACAATACCGTAAATTTTTATCTAGAAAAATTTATATAAAAATATCGTAAATTTTTATGTAGACAAATTTCAGTATCGAAAATTTTTCTATAGAAAAATTTTAATATCGTAAAATTTTGTCTCGAAAAATGTAAATATCGTAAAATTTTATCTAGAAAAATTTTGATATTATAAATTATTCTATAGACAATTTAAATTTCGTAAATTTGTATAAAGAAAAAATTTTAAAATCATAATTTTTTATACGGAAAAATTTTAATTGAAAGAAATTAATTTTTAGTTAAACCAAGAATTTATGTTAAGGTTGTGGGTTCGAATCCGGGCTCAGGTTCATATCATATTTTTTATTTTTAATAATTTTTATGATTTTTAAATTAGATTAATAACTTTTAAGAATAATGAAAAAACTATGTGACCCACAACCTCTTAACAAAAATTTTAATATCGTAAATTTTTGTATAGAAAAATTTGAATATCGTAAATTTTTATATAGACGAAATTATATAAAAATATAGTTAATTTTAATATAAACAAATTTTAATCTCGGAAATTTTTATGCTGAAAAATTTCAAAATCGTAATTATAAAAATTTCAATATCGTAAGTTTTTACATAGACAAATTTATATAAAAATATAGTAAAGTTTTATACAGAAAAGTTTGAATAACGTATTTTTTTTTCTATAAAAAATTACAATATCGTAATTTTTGTCTACAATAAGTTTAATATCGTAAATTTTAATCTGGAAAAATGTTGAATTTTAATATCGTAAAATTTTATCTAGAAAAATGTTAATATTAGAAGTTATTCTATGGACAATTCATTTGTAAAAAGAAAAATTTCATTATCATAATTATTTATACGACAAAATTTTAATATCGTAAATTTTTATCTAGAAAAATTTCAATATCGTAAACATAGGATAATTTATATAAAAATATCGTTTATTTAAAAATCACAAATTTTAATGTCGGATATTTTTATGCTGAAAATTTTCAATATCATATTTATACAAATTTCAATATCGTAAATTTTTACATATAAAAATATAGTATATTTGTATACAAAAACATTTTAATAACGTATTTTTTCTATAAAAAATTTCAATATCGTAATTTTTGTAAAGAAAAATTTCAATATCGCAAAATTTTGTTAAAAAAAATTTCGATATCAGAAATTATTTTATAGAAATTTTGCAATTTTTATTAAAAAAAAATTTCAATAACGAATTTTTTCTATAAAAAAGTCAATATCGTAATTTTTATAAATAAAAATTTCGTATAAATTATCGTAGTTTATTCTACAAAAAATTTCAATATCGCAAATTTTTTTTATAGAAAAATTTCAATAGCTCAAATTTTTCTAAAGAAAATTTCAAAAGCGTTAATTTTTCTATAGCGTAAATTTTTCTATAGAAAAATTTTAATATCGTTTATTTTTCCATATAATAAATTTTTCTATAGAAAAATTTCAATATCATTTTTTTATAGAAAAATTTCAATATCTTAAATTTTTCTAAAGAAAAATTTCAATATCGTTAATTTTTCCATAGAAATATTTTAATATCGTAAATTTTTCTATAGAAAAATTTCAATATCGTAAATTTTTCTATAGAAAAATTTTAATATCGTAAATTTTTTTATAGAAAAATTTCAATACCTTTATTTTTTTATAGAAAAATTTAAATATCGTAAATTTTTGTATAGAAAAATTTTAATATCGTAAATTTGTTTATAGAAAAATTTCAATATCTTAAATTTTTTTTATCGAAAACTTTCTATACCGTTAATTTTTCCATAGAAAAATTTCATTATCGAAAATGTTTCTATAGAAAAATGTTAATATCGTAAATTTTTTTATATAAAAATTTCAATAGCGTAAATTTTTTTTATAGAAAAATTTCAATGTCGTATTTTTTTTTATAGAAAAATTTCAATATCGTAAATTTTTCTATAGAAAAATTTCAATATCTTTAATTTTTCCATAGAAAAATTTCAATATCGAAAATTTTTTATAGGAAAATTTCAATATTTTTAATTTTTCTATAGAAAAATTTCAATATCGTAAATTCCGTAATTAAAAAAAAAAATTTCAAAAACGATCATTTTTATTAATAAAAATTCAATATCGTAATTTTTTCTACAGAAAAAATTTAATACTGTTCATTTTTGTCTAGAAAATTTTAATACCGGAAATTTTTATACAGACAAATTTAAATATCGTAAATTTTTCTATAGAAAAATCTAAATATCGAAAATTTTTCTAGAGAAAAATTGTAATATCTTATTTTTTCATTATAATAATTTCAATATCGTAAAATTTTATTTAGAAACATTTTGATATCCGAAATTGTTTTGTAAAAATTTCAAAAATTTTTCTTAAAATAATTTTAAAAGCGTAAATTTGTATAAAGAAAAATTCTATATCGTAATTTTTTCTATAGAAAAATTTTAATATTGTTCATTTTTGTCTAGAAAATTTCAATATCGGAAATTTTTATAAAGAAAAATTCAAAATCGCATTTTTTCTATAGAAAAATTTCAATATCGCATTTTTTCTATACAATACTTCAATATCGTAAAATTTTGATATCAGAAATAATATCGTGAATTTTTTGTCTCGAAAAATTTCAATATCGCAATTTGTTTTTTTTTTTGAAAAATTTTAATATCGTTAATTTTTTTAATTTAAATATACCTTAGTTTTCTATAGAAAAATTTTAATATTGTAAATTTTTATCTTGAAAATTTCAATGTCGCAATTTTTTCAATTAAAAAATTTCATATTTTATACAAATTTTTTCTATAAAATACTTCAATATCGTAAATTTTTGTACAGTAATCATAAATTTTACTTTTTCCCCCTCAAAAATGTCAATATCGTAAATTAAAGAAAACTTTTTTTATTTCGTTCTTAATGTAATGATACTTCAATAAAATTTCTTATTATAAAAATCCACATAATTTATTCCTTTCATACATATTGTCACTGTCTAATGCACTCATTTCAGTTTCTAATCATTTCCTGTTCAATGAAGTTTTTGTAGAATTCCACACAAAAACAATTTTATAAAACAATAGAAAGAATTTGTTTAAATAATTTCCTTTACAATATGTTTAAATACACAGACGCTTACCACGACATTGAAAATTATTTGTGTTTTCCGTTGAGACGAGAAAAAAAAACAAAGAGAAACAGCTTAAGGTTTTTTCTAAAGCCACCACAGGAAACCATGATGATTAGTTTCCGTTTCCAGGTTGCACAGGAGACAAACAGACATAAACAGACACACACTCAAACAGATAATGTTACAGGCATAAATGAAATGGCTATTTAAACCCACAAGAATAGGAAAAAATAATGTGACATTTACTTTGACTTTTTTGTAGGTTTGCGGTCTTAACTGCAAATTGGCATATGTGTTAGTTTTTAAAGAATAAAGCAAAATTGTATAAAATCTAATAAATATTGACTAATAATTGTTTTAATTGGAGTTTTATGAAAACATATTGTTGAATTAAAAAAAAATCACTTATGCCAATTGGTATGCCAAAGACGTTATGTTAGTCTTGTATAACGACACATTTTTCTTGTCACTTTTTCTGTCTCCTATTAAGGTCCAAAATGCTACAGTTATTTATGGAATTGTGTGAATTTTGCAAAGTTAACATTTTCCTGATGAAATGCTCAAAATTACAACTAAAATTTTAACTCAAAAATAAAAACAAAATATTTGATGGAAACTTTTAAGACAAATTTTTTTTAGCAACATCTGATTAACTCCAAAATCTTATTATAATTTTAAAAGATAATAAGTTTAGTTTTTGTATTTACAGTTTTAATTAAATGTAAGTGGATAATTTAAAATAAAGCAAAAATTACTGAAGAGTAAATTGTAATTAATGTTTTCAAAGCAAATGACAACGAAAAGTTTTGAAAGGCTATGGTCTAAAATTTTGCTTATTTCAGCGATTTATGATGAATTATGTAATTAAATTATGTTTAACATTAAAAGGGCACTAACTCTAATTAAACCAAAAGTTTTAATGTTCATAAAATTAATGGAATTTTCGAAATAAAAGGAAAATATAAAAAGTTTTTGGTTAAAAATAGTTTTTGAACAAAAGTAACTAATTGGACAAGTTGGAAAAAAAACATTAAAAAACAAGTAAGAAAGCGCTATAGTCGGTCAAGCCGACCATACGATACCCTTCACCACTAAGGTCAAAGGTGTTATTTTTCCTGTGTAAAGGCAAATATTTGCTAAATTTTGTCATCATACAAACATTTTCTCAAAACTTATATTCAACCTGTTTCCGTCATTTGGACTTATATGAGAACTAAGGTCAAATGTGGACCGATTATCTCGAAATTTGGCAGATTGATTACAGTTGTTACAAAAATTATGTATGCAAAAAATAGATTTAAAATTTCCATTATCTTTAGATTTACGAGCGTTTTTTTTTGTCTTATTTAGTGCGTTTTTAAAGAAGAGTTTGTATGGGAGCTATGGTCAAATATGGACCGATTTCAACAAAATTTGGAACAGTGATTTTAGTTGATATAAGCAGTATTTGTTTTAAATTTCATGAAAAAATATTGATATTCGTGGCCAATATAGCAATTCCGGGAAGTGGGACCTATGGGAGGTACCATAAATAATGGACCGATTTTGACCAATTTCAATAGCCATGGTCCCATTATCAAAAAAATGATCTGTGCCAAATTTAATCAAATTATCTTTAGAATTGCGACCTGTAGTTTGATTACAAGGTTTACATGGGGGTCCAGCCAGCCAGACGGACGGACATGGCTAAATCGACTCAGAAAGTGATTCTAAGCCTATTGGTATACTAAAAGGTGGGTCTAAGACAAATATTTCTATGCGTTACAAACATCAGCACAAACTTATAATACCCTTTCCACCTATGGTGGTGAAGGGTATAATAACAATTTTACATAGAATAATTTAAATATCTCTAATAAAATCATATATTTTTTCATAGAAAAATATCAATATCATAAATTTTTCAGTAGAAAAATTTAAAAACGGTAAATTTTTCAAGACAAACATTTTATTAAAGTAAAGTTTTGTATAGAAAAATTTTATTTTCGTAAAATTTTCTATAGAAAAATTACAATATCGTAAATTTTTCTATAGCAAAATTTCAATATCGTAAATTTTTCTATAGAAAAATTTCAATATCGTAAACTTTTCTATAGAAAAATTTCAATATCGTAAATTTCTGTATAGAAAAATTTCAATAGAGTAAATTTTTGTATAGAAAAATTTTGATTCCGTAAATTTTTCTAGAGAAATATTGTAATATCGTAAATTTTTCCATAGAAAAATTTAAATAGCTTAAATATTTCTACAGAAAAATTTCAATTTTGTAAATTTTTGTATAGAATATCGCAAATTTTTCCATAGAAAAATTTTAATATCGTAAATTTTCTATAGAAGAATTTTGTAAATATTTCAAAAAAGTAAATTGTTCTATAGAAAAATTTCAATATCGTAAACTTTTCTATAGAAAAATTTCAATATCGTAAACTTATCTATAGAAAAATTTCAATATCGTAAACTTTTCTATAGAAAAATTTCAATATCGCAAATTTTTCTATAGAAAAATTTCAATATGATAAATTTTTCTATAGAAAAATATCATTAGTGTAAATTTTTCTGTAGGAAACATTTAATATCTATAGAAAAATTTCAATATCGTAAATAGTTCCATTGAAAAATTTCAATATCGTAAATTTTTCTATAGATAAATTTCTATAGCGTAAATATTTCTAAAGAAAAATTTCAATAGCGTGAATTTTTCTTAAGAAGACTTTCAATATTATAAATTTTTATATAGAAAAATTTTAATATCGTAGGGTTTTCTCTAGAAAAATTTTAATTTTGTAAATTTTTCTATAGAAAAATTTTATTTTGTAAATTTTTCTATAAAAAAAATTTAAATTTTGTAAATTTTTTGTAGTAAACTTTCAATATCGCAACTTTTTCCGCAGAAAAATTTCAATATCGTAAATTTTTCTTTAAATGAATTTCAATTGCGTAAATTTTTCTATACAAAACAACATGGAAAATTTTTTATCGAAAAATTTATGATATTGAAATTTTTTAGTTTTTTCTGTAGAAAAATTTCAATAAAGAAAAATTTCAATATCGTAAATTCTTCTATGGAAACATTTAAATGTTGTAAATTTTCTATACAAAAATTTTAATAACGTAAATTTTTCTATAGAAAAATTTCAATATCGTAAATTTTTCTATAGAAAATTTCCAATATCGTAAATTTTTCTATAGAAAAATTTCAATATCGTAAATTTTTCTATAGAAAAATTTCAATATCCTAATTTTTTTTTTTTTAGAAAAAAATTCAATATCTTAAATTTTTCTATAGAAAAAGAAAATTTTCAATATTGTAAATTTTTCTATAGAAAAACATCAATATCTTAAATTTTTCTATAAAAAAAATTCAATATCGTAAATTTTTCTTTAGAAAAATGTCAATATCTTTATTTTTTGTATAGAAAAATTTCAATATCGTAAATTTTTCTATAGAAAATTTTCAATATCGTAAATTTTTCTATAGAAAAATTTCAATATCTTAAATTTTTCTACAAAAAAATTGAATACCTTAAATTTGTCTATAGAAAAAATTGAATATCTTAAATTTTTCTATAGAAAAATTTCAAATTTCTTAAGTTTTTCTACAAAAAAAAAATTGAATATCATAAATTTTTTCTATAGAAAAATTTCAATATCGTAAATTTTTCTATAGAAAAATTTCAATTTCGTACGATTTTATCGTATATTTTTATGTAGAAAAATTTCAATATAGAAAAATTTCAAATTTCTTAAATTTTTCTACAAAAAAAATTGAATATCTTAAATTTTTTCTATAGAAAAATTTCAATATCGTAAATTTTTCTATAGAAAAATTTCAATATCGTAAATTTTTCTATAGAAAAATTTTAATATCGTAAATTTTTGTATAGAAAAATTTCATTATCGCAAACTTTTTTATGTCAGAAAGTAAAAATTCAATTTTTTTTTTACAAAAAACTTGAATTTTTACCAACAGATTTAGAAAATTCAGGATTTGCTCAAATTAATACCCAAATACATTCAGATCCTGGCTAATTAATTGAATTAGCATTTGGTTTTTGTAGTAGCACTTTCCATAAAACCATAAAAGTATTTATTTGCTTTTCTACTAATAAATATTTGACATTTGCTAATATGGACTTGAATCCGTTCATGTGTATTTCATTTTCAATTTGTAATTTTTGGCTAACAGTTTCCAATTTGGATAACTGGCTTAGAATGTTCTTATGTCTATTTGTCAGATACATTTGTATATTTTCCAGCTGATAAGCAATTTCATATGTATCTATGCATGTGCTGACATGGTCCTATGACGAGTGACTATAGCAACATAATTTTCCTGACCACTTATGCCCCTATAAACCTATTTATTGCGTTGTATATATTTACAAATGTATTTTTGTTTTATTATCTATTCGTACTTTTAGCTACATTCTGGTAATTCGGACAAAATTAATTTAAACCAATTTTTACTGAATACATTTTCCTGCTTGTATTTTTGAGGTAACCAAGCAAATGTTGGGTAAAATGAGGGTAATTATTAAAAGGCCTTACATGGTTCATTATATCATAAGCATCCTTATTTTATTTCTGCCATTAAAAATTTGAATTTGTCTAAAATGTTATTTATTTACACATAAGATGGATGACAAACGGAGGGTTAAGTTCAATGTGATCTAAAAATAGGACCATACATTTTTTAGCTTAGACACAAACCATTGATATTAAAACTATTAACCAAGTCTGCCTAAATTTAGTAATTTATCTCCTAATTCATAAACATAAAATAAAGTTATGGCAAGTTATTTTCATACAAAGTTTCAAAATAAGGTTTTGATAATATCATTATTCATTTATGAATTATGGGATACAGACTTTGTTAATACAGATATGGTTTTGCTCTAGATGAGGGCCCTGTATACGCACGTCTAAATTTCTTCTTACTGCTGGATATTTAGCCCCATGTATTCAATTTCCATTGAAATGTACTGTAACTACTTTATATTCATTGTCACGGTCAATTGATGTTATTGTTTTTTCTGTTTGATAATGGTTTTTCGTCCCATTGAAAAACAATTTTATTTAAGCACTAAATTTTCCACTTTGTTTATTTTGAAATTGCCATTATCTGCAAAACCGAAAAATTATACCTCATTCCTTAAGCCTGCAGATAATAAAGCTTAATTTTAATAAGACAGGGATGGGATTTTCAAAGAAATATTTTTTAATATTGAAATTTTCTTAGAGAAAGATAGACTAATATGTATAGAAAATTTTAAAATTAAAAAGAAAAAATACAATATTAAATTTCATATTAAAAAATTGAAAAAAACACGCTATAAAAATTTTTCTATAGAAAAATTAACGATATTGAAATTTTTCTATAGAAAAATTTACGATATTGAAATTTTTCTATAGAAAAATTTACGATACTGAAATTTTTCTATAGAAAAATTTACGATGTTGAAATTTTTCTATAGAAAAATTTTCGATGTTGAAATTTTTCTAAAGAAAAATTTACTCTATTGAAATTTTTCTATAGAAAAATTTACGCAATTTTTCTTTAGAAAAATTTACGATATTGAAATTTTTTATAGAAAGATTTACGATATTGAAATTATTCTGTGGAAATATTTACGATATTGAAATTTTCCTATAAAAAAATTTACGATACTAAAATTTTTCTAAAGAAAAATTAATTTTTCTATTGAAAAATTTACGATTGTAAATTTTTTTTGCAGAAAAATTTACGCGACTGAAATTTTTCTATAAAAAAATTCAAGATATTGAAATTTTTCTATAGAAAAATTTACGATATTGAAATTATTCTGTTTAAATATTTACGATATTGAAATTTTCCTATAAAAAAATTTACGATACTGTATTTTTTTTAGAAAAATTTACGATGCTCAAATTTTTCTATAGAAAAATTTACGATATTTAAAATTTCCTATAGAAAAATTTACGATATTAAAATTTTTCTAAAGAAAAATTAATTTTTCTATAGACAAATTTACGATGGTAAATTTTTTCTGCAGAAAAATTTACGCTATTGAAATTTTTCTATAGAAAAATTCACGATATAGAAATTTTTCTATAGAAAAATTATGATATTTTAATTTTTCTATAGAATAATTTACTATATTTTAATTTTCTATAGAAAAATTTATTATATTTTTATCTTTCTATAGAAAAATTTACTATATTTTAATTTTTCTATGCAAAAATTTAATATGTTGAAATTTTTCTGTATAAAAAATTTACGATTTTGAAATTTTTCTATAGAAAAATTTACGATTTTGAGATTTTTTTATAGAAAACCTTATAATATTGAAATTTTTCTGTAGAAAAATTTACGATATCAAAATTTTTCTATAGAAAAATTTACGCTATTGAAATTTTTTTAAAGAAATATTTACGATATTGAAATTTTTCTATTAAAAAATTTACGAAATTGAAATTTTTCTATAGAAAAATTTACGATATTGAAATTTTCTATAAAAGAATTTACAATATTGAAATTTTTTTATAGAAAAGTTTACGATATTGAAATTTTTTTATAGAAAAATCTACGATATTGAAATTTTTCTATGGAAAAATTTACGATATTGAAACTTTTCCATAGAAAAATTTGCGTTATTGTAAACTTTTCTCTACAAAAATTTATGAGATTTAAAATTTTTCTGTAGAAAAATTTATAATATTGAAATTTTTGCATAGAAAATCTACGATACCGAAATTTTTTTATAGAAAAATTTACGCTGTTAAATTTTCTATAAAAAATTTATCAGAAATTTTTCTGCAGAAAAATTACGATATTGCAATTTTTCCATAGGAAAATTTGCGATATTGAAATTTTTATACAGAGAAATTTAAGATATTGAAATTTTTCTATATATAAATTAACGATATTGAAATTTTTCAATAGAAAAATTTATGATATTGAAATTTTTCTATAGAATAATTTACATTGAAATATTTCTGTAGAAAAATTTACGATATTAAAATTTTTCTATAGAAAAATTTACGATATTGAAATTTTTCTATAGAAAAATTACGCTATTAAAATTTTCCTATAGAAAAATATACGATATTGAAATTTTTCTATAAAAAAATAATGCTATTGAAATATTCCTATAGAAAAATTTACGATATTAAAATTTTTCTACAGAAAAATTTACGATATTGAAATTTTTCTATAGAAAAATTTACGATATTGAAATTTTTTATAGAAAAATTTATGATATTGAAATTTTTCTATAGAAAAATTTACGATATTGAAATTTTTCTATAGAAAAATTTACGATATTGAAATTTTTCTATAGAAAAATTTACGATATTGAAATTTTTCTATAGAAACATTTACGATATTGAAATTTTTCTATAGAAACATTTACGATATTGAAATTTTTCTATAAAAAAATTTACGATATTGAAATTTTCCTATAGAAAAATTTACGATATTAAATTTTTTCTATAGAAAAATTAACGATATTGAAATTTATCTATAGAAAAATTTACGATATTGAAATTTTCCTATAGAAAAATTTACGATATTAAAATTTACGATATTGAAATTTTCCTATAGAAAAATTTACGATATTAAATTTTTTCTATAGAAAAATTTACGATATTGAAATTTATCTATAGAAAAATTTACGATATTGAAATTTTCCTATAGAAAAATTTACGATATTAAATTTTTTCTATAGAAAAATTTACGATATTGAAATTTTTCTATAGAAAAATTTACGATATTGAAATTTTTCTATAGATAAATTTATGATATTAAAATTTTTTTATAAAAAATTTACGATGAAATTTTTCTATAGAAAAATTTACGATATTAAAATTTTTCTATAGAAAAATTTATGATATTAAAATTTTTCTCTAAAAAATTTATGATATTAAAATTTTTCTATAAAAAATTTACGATGAAATTTTTCTATAGAAAAATTTACGATACTAAAATTTTTCTATAGACAAATTTATGATATTAAAATTTTTCTATAAAAAAATTTACGATATTGAAATTTTTCTATAGAAAAATTTACGAAATTTTTTATAAAAATTTTTCACTGTTTCTTTTCAAACAAATATCTAAAATATTTGTTTCATTCTAAAACTCTTTATATTTTAGTATAAAGGTTGAAGCTGTGGGTGTAAGTGCAGTTGCCTACACAGTTTATATGCATTAAAAGATAAAATTGGATATTCATCAAGTGGCATCAGCCTACACCATCCTCTAGAACGAAAATAAAAAAGCTCATTTATAGGATACTTTAGTATCAATCAATTAAACTTTGGTTTTGATGGCCAAAACGTAGTAACTATGGCGATGAACGTAGGTAGTAGAGGTCTATATAGAATGATTTGTTTAAAAATTCACAGGATAACTCCATAGAATATAAGCATTAAAGCTGTTGCTTATTTATGTATAATTTTTATTAGTATTTCATAAAATTACGAAATAAATAATTTGAATTAAAAATGAATTGAAATCAGTTGCAGATGGATTGAAGCAGGTCTTATTTGGTGGCCACTTAGAATTTTGTAAAATTTTAAATTTAATACTATAACAAAAGGGCCTTAAGTGTAATGAACTCCTTAATATTGACAAAACTGTCAAGGTCAATTATAGACGGTACCTTAAAAAATTTTAAAATTTTATAAAAAAAAACAATAATTATTAAATTTTCAATAAAAATTCCTAAAAAATGTCCTATAACATAAACAGTCAATTTTCAATAAAAGTAAAATTTTGAAAAATCCTGCAAAAAAAGAAAATTTCAAATCTGTTAACATTCGCTGTCACTGAGCGTATGTTCAGTGACAACTAAACGTTAATGTTTTGTTAAAAGATTAGGCAAATATTGAGGTATAATATTTAAAAAATATTTTTGTTTTGGATGTAACATTTTAATAAAAGATTTCACAAATTGTAAAGTCAAAAAAATGTATTTTTATTAATCCGATTATTGCCTTGGAGAGGTATTTTCATATGAAGTTTTCAATTATAGCGAAAAAAAAAATTCTCTGGAAGGCAGACTTATTTTAATATAAATAAATTAAAGTTAGCTTTAGTTATAAAAAGCATAATATTTTGTTTTGTGTGGGCCACTTAAAAGTTTTAATTTAAAAATGCAATAAAACAAAAACGGTTTGGAATTTTGCCAAATTTATTTTTTTGTTGTGGGGTGCGATTACCGCTGCCGGAATTTTAATACCCCATTTGTTCGGAAAAATTTTGAGCACTTTTTCGAGTGAAATAATCTTAAAGTTACATTTTTAACGTTTTTTTTCTAAAATTTTTCATTAGAACATTTTGCATACTATAAATTTTAGACTAAATATGCAAATATATGTACACGATATACATACTATTTTAAGGCTAAGATCTCGTCCTTTAACTTGATAAAAATTTTATTTTAAAGACTTTGGCCCAAGAAATCGGAGACCAGACTAAATTCCCTGCTATACGCCTGTGCACAAAACGATTAATAGATTTCTTCTCCATAAATATTAAATTTTTGAAAAATTTCCTATAAATAGTAAACTTTCGAAAAATTTCCTATAAAAAGTAAATTTTTGAAAAATTTCATATAAATAGTCAATTTTCGAAAAATTTCCTATCAATAGTAAATTTTTGAAAAATTTCCTATAAAAATAGTAAATTTTTGAAAAATTTCCTACAAAAATAGTAAATTTTTGAAAAATTTCATATAAATAGTAAATTTTTGAAAAATATTCGAAAAATTTGCTATAAATACTCAATTTTCAAAAAATTTCCTATAAATAGTAAGTTTTTGAAAAATTTCTTATAAATAGTAAATTTTTGAAAAATTTCCTATAAATAGTAAATTTTTGAAAAATTTCCTATAAATAGTTAATTTTCGAAAAATTTCCTATAAATAGTAAATTTTTGAAAAATTTCCTATAAATAGTAAATTTTTGAAAAATTTCCTATAAATAGTAAATTTTTGAAAAATTTCCTATAAATAGTAAATTTTTGAAAAATTTCCTATAAATAGTAAATTTTTGAAAAATTTCCTATAAATAGTAAATTTTTGAAAAATTTCCTATAAATAGTAAATTTTTGAAAAATTTCCTATAAATAGTAAATTTTTGAAAAATTTCCTATAAATAGTAAATTTTTGAAAAATTTCCTATAAATAGTAAATTTTTGAAAAATTTCCTATAAATAGTAAATTTTTGAAAAATTTCCTATAAATAGTAAATTTTTGAAAAATTTCCTATAAATAGTAAATTTTTGAAAAATTTCCTATAAATAGTAAATTTTTGAAAAATTTCCTATAAATAGTAAATTTTTGAAAAATTTCCTATAAATAGTAAATTTTTGAAAAATTTCCTATAAATAGTAAATTTTTGAAAAATTTCCTATAAATAGTAAATTTTTGAAAAATTTCCTATAAATAGTAAATTTTTGAAAAATTTCCTATAAATAGTAAATTTTTGAAAAATTTCCTATAAATAGTAAATTTTTGAAAAATTTCCTATAAATAGTAAATTTTTGAAAAATTTCCTATAAATACTAAATTTTTTAAAAATTTCCTATAAATAGTAAATTTTTAAAAAATTTCCTATAAATAGTAAATTTTTGAAAAATTTCCTATAAATAGTAAATTTTTGAAAAATTTCCTATAAATAGTAAATTTTTGAAAAATTTCCTATAAATAAAAAAAATTTCCTATAAATAGTAAATTTTTGAAAAATTTCCTATAAATAGTAAATTTTTGAAAAATTTCCTATAAATAGTAAATTTTCAAAAAATTTCCTATAAATAGTAAATTTTTGAAAAATATTCGAAATATTTGCTATAAATAGTCAATTTTCAAAAAATTTCCTTTAAATAGAAAATTTGTTAAAAATTTCCTATAAATAGTAAATTTTTGAAAAATTTCCTATAAATAGTAAATTTTTGAAAAATTTCCTATAAATAGTAAATTTTTGAAAAATTTCCTATAAATAGTAAATTTTTGAAAAATATTCGAAATATTTGCTATAAATAGTCAATTTTCAAAAAATTTCCTTTAAATAGAAAATTTGTTAAAAATTTCCTATAAATAGTAAATTTTTAAAAAATTTCCTATAAATAGTAAATTTTTGAAAAATTTCCTATAAATAGTAAATTTTTGAAAAATTTCCTATAAATAGTAAATTTTTGAAAAATTTCCTATAAATAGTAAATTTTTGAAAAATTTCCTATAAATAGTAAATTTTTGAAAAATATTCGAAATATTTACTATAAATAGTCAATTTTCAAAAAATTTCCTTTAAATAGAAAATTTGTTAAAAATTTCCTATAAATAGTAAATTTTTGAAAAATTTCCTATAAATAGTAAATTTTTGAAAAATTTCCTATAAATAGTAAATTTTTGAAAAATTTCCTATAAATAGTAAATTTTTGAAAAATTTCCTATAAATAGTAAATTTTTGAAAAATTTCCTATAAATAGTAAATTTTTGAAAAATATTCGAAATATTTGCTATAAATAGTCAATTTTCAAAAAATTTCCTTTAAATAGAAAATTTGTTAAAAATTTCCTATAAATAGTAAATTTTTGAAAAATTTCCTATAAATAGTAAATTTTTGAAAAATTTCCTATAAATAGTAAATTTTTGAAAAATTTCCTATAAATAGTAAATTTTTGAAAAATTTCCTATAAATTGTAAATTTTTGAAAAATTTCCTATAAATAGTAAATTTTTGAAAAGTTTCCTATAAATAGTAAATTTTTGAAAAATTTCCTATAAATAGTAAATTTTTGAAAAATTTCCTATAAATAGTAAATTTTTGAAAAATTTCCTATAAATAGTAAATTTTTGAAAAATTTCCTATAAATAGTAAATTTTTAAAAAATTTCCTATAAATAGTAAATTTTTGAAAAATTTCCTATAAATAGTAAATTTTTGAAAAATATTCGAAATATTTGCTATAAATAGTCAATTTTCAAAAAATTTCCTTTAAATAGAAAATTTGTTAAAAATTTCCTATAAATAGTAAGTTTTTGAAAAATTTCCTATAAATAGTTAATTTTCGAAAAATTTCCTATAAATAGTAAATTTTTGAAAAATTTCCTATAAATAGTCGATTTTTGAAAAATTTTGTATAAATTGTAAATTTTTGAAAAATTTCCTATAAATAGTCAATTTTAGAAAAATTTTCTATAAATAGTCGATTTTTGAAAAATTTTGTATAAATAGTCAATTTTCGAAAAATTTTCTGAAAATTCCTATAAATAGTCAATTTTTGAAAAAATTTCATATAAATAATTAATTTTGAAGAATTTCCTATAAATAGTCAATTTTCGAAAAATTTCCTACAAATAGTAAATTTTCGAAAAATTTCCTATAAATAGTAAATTTTTGAAAAATTTCCTTTAAATAGTAAATTTTTTAAAATTTTTTTATTAATAGTAAATTTATGAAAAATTTTCTATAAATTGAAAATTTTTGAGAAATTTTCTATAAGTAGTAAATTTTTATAAAATTTCCTATAAATAATAATTTTTCAAAAATTTTCATTACATTGTAAATTTTTGAAAAATTTCCTATAAATAGTAAATTTTTGAAAAATTTCCTATAAAAAGTAAATTTTCGAAAAATTTCCTATAAATAGTCAATCTTCGAAAAATTTCCTTTAAATAGTAAATTTTCGAAAAACTTTTTATAAGTAGTCAATTTTCGAAAATTTTCCTATAAATAGTCAATTTTCGAAAAATTTCCTATAAATAGTCAATTTTCAAAAATACCCTACTAAATGTAATTTAAAATTTTTCTGTTTTTAAAGAATCGATTTTGACAGAAAGGAAAATTTTTATATTTTCTACTAAATGGACTTATATCAAGGAATTACTGTTTTTATTAAGAAGTTCTTTTTTCGGATTGATTTTCAGTTTGTGTATTTTTTATATTTTATTATGTCAATAAATTGACGAATTTAATTTCGCAATCAACAAAGTCAAGAGTAAAACTATTTGAATTTAAGTTTAAGTTTCAAATATGAATATTTGGAATAAAAAAAAACATGTCAAAAAATACAAAGCGTTTCTAATAGGATTTATTTGTTGTATTTTCTCTCAAATAAAAAGGGTTAAGCATTTAGTGTATGTAAATATTAGTTCAACCTTAATTTTCTTTTCGAGGTTTTTATTGAGTAACAAATTCTAAGGAAACGTTGCCTTGGCCCCAAAAATTATAATCGCATTTATTTTTTAATACTTACGGTTTTTATTCTTGGAAATTTTCATTGAAAAAATAATAACATTGAAGCAGATTTAAATTTTCATAGAATTTAACATTGTGGTTAAAGAAATGTTTAACCGAATCAGTTATATACCCTATACCTAGTGTAATATAAGAACTAAAAAAAATAATTTACGAATTACAAACTGAATGAAAACATTACCCTACCCACAAATGGCAGTGTAGGGTATAATAAAAATATCATTGAGTTCGTTAAACTAATTTAAATTTCTAAATTTGTGGTAAAATGATTTCGTTTTAAAAAATCATGTTTACGACAAACTCATGTTTATTACAAATTTCTGTTTATTAAGAATTTGTTTAGTACAATTTTATTTTTTTTTAAATATAAATAAATAAAGTCTTGACTAGAGATCTGCATTAAATGTTTCGTTTTTCAATTCATTTACAAAAGAAAAGATTTAAACTTATTTTAAAGACATCAATGAATTGAACCTTAATATATAGTAAATATAATGCAGACCTTATTCATAAAAGCCTTCATTTAATATTATTATTAGCCAATTTCTTTTGCTTTTACGAACAAGGTTAAACACACAAGTTCAACAGTTCCCAGCCTTGGAAATGTTTTATAAATTTAGCATAAAATTGACTTGTTTTTATTAGGGGTGAAATGGTTTTAAAATAATTTGAAGATATCTCGTCTTTTATTTTATTTAGTTAATGTTCTCTAAAGTCTGACAGACATAAATAAAATGCAAGACAATAACACTTGATGTAAATTTGGTTAAAAGATAAGATTGATACAGACAGATTATAGACAGGCATATGTATTAAAATTCAAATTAAATAATGTACCAAAAAAATAATGGTTTTGAAAATGGAAAGCCCAAAGTTCTAAGGCAAAATTTCATGTTGAAAAATTTCTTAAGAAAATTGTAATATTTTTTTAAAAAACTTTTATTTTTTAGGAAATTTTTAAAAATTTCTATAAGAAATTTTTTAAAAATTTATAGGAAATTTTTCATAAATTTACTACTTTTATATGAAATTTCAAAAAAATCGACTATTTTTAAAAAATTTACTATTTTTACAGGAAATTTTTCAAAAATTTCCTTTTTTATAGGAAATTTTTCAAAAATTTCCTATATTTATAGGAAATTTTTCAAAAATTTCCTATTTTCATAGGAAATTTTTCAAAAATTTCCTATTTTTATAGCAAATTTTTCAAAAATTTCCTATTTTTATAGCAAATTTTTCAAAAATTTCCTATTTTTATAGAAAATTTTTCAAAAATTTCCTATTTTTATAGGAAAATTTTTCAAAAATTTCCTATTTTTATAGGATATTTTTCAAAAATTTTATTTTTTTATAGGAAAAAAAAAATTTCCTATTTTTATAGGAAATTTTTCAAAAATTTCCTATTTTTATAGGATATTTTTCAAAAATTTTATTTTTTTATAGGAAAAAAAAATTTCCTATTTTTATAGGAAATTTTTCAAAAATTTCCTATTTTTATAGGAAATTTTTCAAAAATTTCCTATTTTTATAGGAAATTTTTCAAAAATTTCCTATTTTTATAGGAAATTTTTCAAAAATTTCCTATTTTTATAGGAAATTTTTCAAAAATTTCCTATTTTTATAGGAAATTTTTCAAAAATTTCCTATAAAAATAGGAAATTTTTCAAAAATTTCCTATTTTTATAGGAAATTTTTCAAAAATTTCCTATTTTTATAGGAAATTTTTCAAAAATTTCCTATTTTTATAGGAAATTTTTCAAAAATTTCCTATTTTTATAGGAAATTTTTCAAAAATTTCCTATTTTTATAGGAAATTTTTCAAAAATTTCCTATTTTTATAGGAAATTTTACAAAAATTTCCTATTTTTATAGGAAATTTTTCAAAAATTTCCTATTTTTATAGGAAATTTTTCAAAAATTTCCTATTTTTATAGGAAATTTTTCAAAAATTTCCTATTTTTATAGGAAATTTTTCAAAAATTTCCTATTTTTATAGGAAATTTTTCAAAAATTTCCTATTTTTATAGGAAATTTTTCAAAAATTTCCTATTTTTATAGGAAATTTTTCAAAAATTTCCTATTTTTATAGGAAATTTTTCAAAAATTTCCTATTTTTATAGGAAATTTTTCAAAAATTTCCTATTTTTATAGGAAATTTTTCAAAAATTTCCTATTTTTATAGGAAATTTTTCAAAAATTTCCTATTTTTATAGGAAATTTTTCAAAAATTTCCCATTTTTATAGGAAATTTTTCAAAAATTTCCCATTTTTATAGGAAATTTTTCAAAAATTTCCTATTTTTATAGGAAATTTTTCAAAAATTTCCTATTTTGATAGGAAATTTTTCAAAAATTTCCTATTTTTATAGGAAATTTTTCAAAAATTTCCTATTTTTATAGGAAATTTTTCAAAAATTTCCTATTTTTATAGGAAATTTTTCAAAAATTTCCTATTTTTATAGGAAATTTTTCAAAAATTTCCTATTTTTATAGGAAATTTTTCAAAAATTTCCTATTTTTATAGGAAATTTTTCAAAAATTTCCTATTTTTATAGGAAATTTTTCAAAAATTTCCTATTTTTATAGGAAATTTTTCAAAAATTTCCTATTTTTATAGGAAATTTTTCAAAAATTTCCTATTTTTATAGGAAATTTTTCAAAAATTTCCTATTTTTATAGGAAATTTTTCAAAAATTTCCTATTTTTATAGGAAATTTTTCAAAAATTTCCTATTTTTATAGGAAATTTTTCAAAAATTTCCTATTTTTATAGGAAATTTTTCAAAAATTTCCTATTTTTATAGGAAATTTTTCAAAAATTTCCCATTTTTATAGGAAATTTTTCAAAAATTTCCCATTTTTATAGGAAATTTTTCAAAAATTTCCTATTTTTATAGGAAATTTTTCAAAAATTTCCTATTTTGATAGGAAATTTTTCAAAAATTTCCTATTTTGATAGGAAATTTTTCAAAAATTTCCTATTTTTATAGGAAATTTTTCAAAAATTTCCTATTTTTATAGGAAATTTTTCAAAAATTTCCTATTTTTATAGGAAATTTTTCAAAAATTTCCTATTTTTATAGGAAATTTTTCAAAAATTTCCTATTTTTATAGGAAATTTTTCAAAAATTTTCTATTTTTATAGGAAATTTTTCAAAAATTTCCTATTTTTATAGGAAATTTTTCAAAAATTTCCTATTTTTATAGGAAATTTTTCAAAAATTTCCTATTTTTATAGGAAATTTTTCAAAAATTTCCTATTTTTATAGGAAATTTTTCAAAAATTTCCTATTTTTATAGGAAATTTTTCAAAAATTTCCTATTTTTATAGGAAATTTTTCAAAAATTTCCTATTTTTATAGGAAATTTTTCAAAAATTTCCTATTTTTATAGGAAATTTTTCAAAAATTTCCTATTTTTATAGGAAATTTTTCAAAAATTTCCTATTTTTATAGGAAATTTTTCAAAAATTTCCTATTTTTATAGGAAATTTTTCAAAAATTTCCTATTTTTACAGGAAATTTTTCAAAAATTTCCTATTTTTACAGGAAATTTTTCAAAAATTTCCTATTTTTATAGGAAATTTTTCAAAAATTTCCTATTTTTATAGGAAAATTTTCAAAAATTTCCTATTTTTATAGGAAATTTTTCAAAAATTTCCTATTTTTATAGGAAATTTTTCAAAAATTTCCTATTTTTATAGGAAATTTTTCAAAAATTTCCTATTTTTATAGGAAATTTTTCAAAAATTTCCTATTTTTATAGGAAATTTTTCAAAAATTTCCTATTTTTATAGGAAATTTTTCAAAAATTTCCTATTTTTATAGGAAATTTTTCAAAAATTTCCTATTTTTAAAGGAAATTTTTCAAAAATTCCTATTTTTATAGGAAATTTTTCAAAAATTTCCTATTTTTATAGGAAATTTTTCAAAAATTTCCTATTTTTATAGGAAATTTTTCAAAAATTTCCTATTTTTATAAGAAATTTTTCAAAAATTTCCTATTTTTATAGGAAATTTTTCAAAAATTTCCTATTTTTATAGGAAATTTTTCAAAAATTTCCTATTTTTATAGGAAATTTTTCAAAAATTTCCTATAAAAATAGGAAATTTTTGAAAAATTTCCTATTTTTATAGGAAATTTTTGAAAAATTTCCTATTTTTATAGGAAATTTTTCAAAAATTTCCTATTTTTATAGGAAATTTTTCAAAAATTTCCTATTTTTATAGGAAATTTTTCAAAAATTTCCTATTTTTATAGGAAATTTTTCAAAAATTTCCTATTTTTATAGGAAATTTTTCAAAAATTTCCTATTTTTATAGGAAATTTTTCAAAAATTTCCTATTTTTATAGGAAATTTTTCAAAAATTTCCTATTTTTATAGGAAATTTTTCAAAAATTTCCTATTTTTATAGGAAATTTTTCAAAAATTTCCTATTTTTATAGGAAATTTTTCAAAAATTTCCTATTTTTATAGGAAATTTTTCAAAAATTTCCTATTTTTATAGGAAATTTTTCAAAAATTTCCTATTTTTATAGGAAATTTTTCAAAAATTTCCTATTTTTATAGGAAATTTTTCAAAAATTTCCTATTTTTATAGGAAATTTTTCAAAAATTTCCTATTTTTATAGGAAATTTTTCAAAAATTTCCTATTTTTATAGGAAATTTTTCAAAAATTTCCTATTTTTATAGGAAATTTTTCAAAAATTTCCTATTTTTATAGGAAACTTTTCAAAAATTTCCTATTTTTATAGGAAATTTTTCAAAAATTTCCTATTTTTATAGGAAATTTTTCAAAAATTTCCTATTTTTAAAGGAAATTTTTCAAAAATTTCCTATTTTTATAGGAAATTTTTCAAAAATTTCCTATTTTTATAGGAAATTTTTCAAAAATTTCCTATTTTTAAAGGAAATTTTTCAAAAATTTCCTATTTTTATAGGAAATTTTTCAAAAATCTCCTATTCTTATAGGAAATTTTTAAAAAATTTCCTATTTTTATAGGAAATTTTTCAAAAATTTCCTATTTTTATAGGAAATTTTTCAAAAATTTCCTTTTTTTATAGGAAATTTTTCAAAAATTTCCTTTTTTTAAAGGAAATTTTTCAAAAATTTCCTATTTTTTTTCATAGAAATTTTTTCAAAAATTTTTTATTTTTATAGGAAATTTTATAAAAAACTCGTATTTTTAGAGGAAGTTTCTCAAAAACTTATTTTTTTCTTCTTTAGGAAATTTAAAAAAAATGTCTTATATTTCTACAGAACATTTTTCAAAAATTTCTTATTTTGTAGTAAATTTTAAAATATTTCCTATAAATAGTGAATATACCATCTTAGTTTTTTAGCCTTCCCTTATTTTTAAAGTTCGATTGTTTTTTTTAATACAAATATTGAAAGTTATTAACTTTTTTCGACCAAAACAAAATATAAACAAATATTTTGAGTAATAAACAAATTTTTTTCTAAAATAATATATTTTATGTTTAGATTCAGATTTGATTTATATTTAGATTCAGATTTGTCGATTTCATCCTATTTGTCCTGTTTTAGCATTTTGAGATTTTATTGAAGGTTAACAATTTAAAAAGAAATAAAAGTTATAATTTTTCTTTTATACATATTTAAATATTTTCTTTAGCAAAAATCACTCAACTAAACGAGAGCAGACTCTTGATTTAAAAGTTTGTTATCTTCCAGTTACTTTTATCCTGATCATAATCAAAATCATCATCTTTATCATCATCATAGTAATAAATAAACGACGAAGAAAATGTCAATGTTGACAATTTTTTGTTGAAATATTGAATAAACGGCGGCAGTTGTTTTTATTGTTTTTCTAAAAGTCTGTCAGAAGAAAGGAAACAGAGACGTACAGAAGGCGTGACAGATAGATTGACGGACAGACCGAAATACATAGAGACATTTATTTTGTCGTTCTGTCAAGTGTTAAGTGCAGGATAGCAAAATTTTAAACTAGAATGTGGGTGGGAAAATAAACTTTTCATATTTATTTTATGTGGGAGTGTTTGAAAATCTCTTCTAAGCTTAAATTATTGGTAAAGATGGAAAAAAAGTCTCTCGCAATGTCTTTAACATCATGACAATTTTGAAGTGTCTTTTAATAGGCTTGTACTTTTGGATATTAAATTTTGTTTTAAATATTCTGAGGAAAGATATTTTAATAAACTAGACCGAATTAAGTTTAATCGAAACTTTTCGAGATATTAATATGGGGTTTGATAGCGAATAAATTATTGGTAAAATTTACAAATTATAAAGAAAAAAAATATATACAAGTCCATTAACTTTACTGGTTATTTTTGAAAGAAAAATTTTAGTGCATTAAAAAGTGCAATCGATCAAAGCTGGAAAAACTAGTTATAAAATTTCCATTAAATAGTAACTTTTTAAAATTCTCACATAAAGATTTAATATTTTTTAAAAACTTCCTGTAAAAATTAAAAATTTTCTATAAAAATAAAAATTTTTTAAAAATTTCCTATAAAAATAGGAAATTTTT